>VWZK01012389.1:26025-153651 GCA_013396935.1 Baryphthengus martii
TTTTTTTTTTTTGTAAAGAACTTTTGGACTTCAACATCCTTTTCAGTTTTTATTTTTTTTGGTACAATGTCCAGAAAAGGAGAAAATGATGATTGAAATGAGTCTTTTTGAAAGTTGTTCATCTGTATGAAAAAATATTTAATTGAGAATTAATGCATCAAGACCAAATCAAAATCTGTTTATTCATTATTTTTTTTCCTTGATGTGGAACTAAAACTTAATTGCCCTGTTGAAGTTAGAATTACGCTTGAGCTAAAATTGAATGAAGATATTTAGTGGTTGAACTCCCTAGTACAGTTTTTCTTCTCTCATGCATTTGTAACACTTTTTCCATGCTCTTACTAAACAGTGTCATTGATAAGACCCTAAACCAGAAGTCAAGTAGTATTTGTCCACCGTATCCTGTCTGGCTCATTTCTATAAGTTTTTTTGTTTTCTCGCTTTTGTAACAGGATCAAGAGACCCATAACTGCGTTGCAAAGCCATTGATTCAGCCCTTTGGAACCAAACCTGGGGCTACCGCAGAAGTATTTGTTTGATACTCCTGGCACTGGAGAGTCATGAAAAATAGATCTATGTCCCCTCTCTTTCTTTTTCCTGTTTGTACTCTTTCCATTATCTGTACTCATTTGAAGGCTTCTTCATTTCTTATTTATGAAGCCAGTACTTTAAATAACCCTCGCAGACACCTGTACCGTTCGCTCTGCCATTTGCACAGGATGAGTGCGTTATTCTTCTAGAACTCTGCGCTGTACTTGAGGACTCTTCCCCTTGATTTCGGCGGCTTTTTTTAATCATGCAAAACTTCGACGCGGTAATGTGTATGGGAAGTACTTAGTTTATTGTTCCGAACTTATATCAAGCACGCATTTATTTGCATTCGGAATGAGGTTATGCAAGTTTGCAAAAGCTTCAGCTTCTAAATTAGAGAACATTCTGTGGAGATAATTTGTCATCTGTGACATTGCCTATCTCTAATTTATTAATTGTACGGCCCGTTTGGCATAAGTCTAAGACAGCCTTTGTCATGATAGGTTTTCAACTGATGTAGTTAGGAGACAGATTTTGGCTCCAAACCTTTACATCCCTGCTCTCCTCATTTATATTGAAATGCCCATTTTCCCACTAATCACCAAGTACCATAATCCATTCCAATGGGTTTTAGTGAAGGTAGAAGAGAAGCAGATGCAATCTTCATCACCAAGGTTCATTCCAATGGATTTCAGTGAAGATAGAGGAGAATAAGATGCAATCTTCATCACCAAGCTTCATTCCAATGGATTTTAGTGAAGATAGAGGAGAAGAAGATGCAATCTTCGTCACCAAGATTCATCACTTCCCGGCTACATCTCCTTCGTGGCGTACTTCTGCTTTGTCTTTTGAGTTGCCATCTGAGGGATTTCAAAGGGTGGTGCTACTTGCCATGATCATCCTTCATTAAATCAAACCTCGTGCAGTTCAGGAGAAGAGTCTCCTACCACCTTGAACCTATGATACTTTGCAGAAGGAAGATCTTGTCTGCACGAGATCAATCAGAGCAAATGTTGCCGTGTTGCCACCGTCTGCTGTGAGTGGCAAGTGGAAAGCAGTATAATTGGCTACACTGAAGACGTTCCACGGGAACAAGAACAGATTGTATTATTTCTGCTTCACGTGAAATCTTAGGGACGTGTCCAAATACCATGTTGTCCTTTTCATTTCCTCAGATCTATCCTAGAGTCGTTTGAATTGCATTTCTTAGTTTGGCATTCTTCTGTCTTTCAGAAGCTGCTTTAAGGTTGTGAAGATTTGATTTCTTCAAATTCTGCCATCCCTCACTAAGAGAATAAGGTGTTTTTTCTTTTAGTGCTTGGGCAACGTTCTCCCTTTCTGTTCTTTTGTTCCTCTAAAATAAAACGAGATTCTTTCTTTTTTTTTTTCTTATTTTTTCCTCACTGCACTTTCCTTATTGTGGCTTAAGATCTCCAGTAAGTCTTTAGACAGTTTGATAAAATGTTCTGATGTCTCCCTTCAGTGCTGCTACGTTTGCTTTCACTGCCTCTCTATCAACAGAGCCTCTTTTATCCTTTTTTTTTTTTGTCTGATCATTTTAGTGCTTTATCTTTATTCCAATATTCCTTTTCTTCCTTGTTTACTTTTCTGGTCTTAATGTATTGAGTAGATTTAACTTACCCTGCTTTATTTCTGTAATAGCATCCCATGTGGCATTGTTAATCCACTCTTCTTTCCTAGTTTTAATGAAGAACAATCTCTGCTGTATTAATATAAAATTTACAAATGGCTTCCCATTCTTTTGGTATAATGTCAAATACAGCAGCTACTGTAGCTGAAGTGTTATTTGAATGTTACGGTTGGAAATCGTTCTTTAGGTAGTCATACTTCATTTTAATGCTATTCATTTTTCTTGCAATATTTTCCTGATTTTTTATTCATTTTCGTGGTGGTTATTTATAATAGAAATTCGTGTGCCCCCAGTGTCTGTGGCTTACATCACATGCAGCAAAAAATTGAATTCTAGTGATGCTGTCAGAGGAGATTCAGCATTTCTTTACATATTTAATTTTGAGGTAGTGGTGTCCCTCCACCAAAAAGGACAATTCAATCTAGAAGCCTTTTCACAATTGTCAAGTGAGCCTTGGCACTTCATCTGTATCTGTGGAGTCACCACATCATTGATGTCAGACTGGACCTTGCTAACGAGGAGCACCAAAGGCCCTGTAAAGAATATTATTCTTCATCATACTCATTTATTCCAGCTTGATATTAGGCAGTAATCATTTTCACAAGTGCACTGAAAATATTGCCAAGAATTCTGATACTCTGACTGTGTTGTAATATTTCACTTCTTTGATGACTCGAGACTATTTCCAGCCTGCATTACAAGTTGTGTAGTCCAGAAAGGAGCCCAAAATTGGGAATGAGTTGGGAGTAGTGACTTGTAGCAGGTGTTACCTCCCTGCTATAGCAATAGCTCTTGGTAAACATTATACCATCCACTGGAGAATCACCTGCAGGTCGAAGAGATGTGATTGACGTTTTAGTGTCTATTTTGGATTTGAACTCAAGCATGTAATTAAAATTATGCATGTCCTTCTGTTTTTTGGTGAATGAGGCCTTATATTTAGAAGAGGCAAATCTGTAAATATCAATAAGTGACTGTCTGCAAAGTTCTTAAGTGGAAATGGCTCTTCAGAATCATCTTGCAGAGCAGAAAAGGTGTCATAAGATTAATTCTTAATTGATGTAACTCATTCTTACTCATGTTTGCCTGCGAGAAGGATGAAGTGAGGAAGAGATGGAGAGAGGAAGCAAGGGAGGGAGGGAGGAAAGGGTGAAACCACTGCTTTCATCACCTCTTCACAAAACATCTGAGGAATATGGACTCATGCTGTAGATTTTTCGGATCTTATTAATTTTTTTGTCATCTGTAGCGTGCAGTAGTTTATCCTCTGTATCTAGGCTGATGGCAATCATCAAGAATATTATGTAAAACATGTCAAAAATTCAGTGTACCTTTAGAAACAAATTGTCTGCTGGAAGTGGTGAACATAGGCTCTTCCAAATAAGAATAGTTTTAACTCACAAAAGATGCGCAGCAAGAGTAGCAGCAAGTACCGTAGCCTGCTGCTTATCTGTCATGCAAAGGGTATGTTGAGTTCAGGTTCACAGAAAGTTCAGGAGATCAAAAAAGTGTAAGTCACTGAAATCATCCGTGAACAGTAGGAAGACCATAATCAATAAGAAACTTACGGGGCCTGGTACCAGTCCTTGATCATGTAAGTTTCTGCAGCTATTGGAAGTGGAAGTTGGTTTAACACAATATTTAAAATTCCCTTATTCTACTTGCTTGTCATAGCTATAGAACATTCAGCAAACTCTAACAATCTTTTAGTCTTGAAAATGAAAACACAGCAGTCATACAAATTAACTATGGGCTGTACAAAGGAAAAATTCATAGTGTAGAAGCTGTATTACTACCACACAGAATGAAAATTCTAAATTTGATAGATACACATTCTTACTGCACCTATTGAAGATCAGTTGCTCTTCAACAGTTGAGTAAATAGTTTGCATAGCAAAATAAACAAGCGTGCTTGACAGCGTAGGGAGTATTCTGTGGGGAAATATCAATGCATCATAGAGTTTGCCTTTTATTTGTCTTTTGTTTTCTTTTTTTAAACTCTCTCAATCTTTAATCATGAGCACCCCACTCAGATGTTCCCGTTCATGCAATTTATATTAATCAGTTCTAGCAGGTGCAACTCTTGGCTCATATCCACAATTCCAGTTCAGTTATAAGAAAGAGTTCACAAGTAAAGCCTTTCTGAAGCACCTATGAAAACACATCTAATCATTTATAGAGCACTTGTTACTTAGCACTACACAGTCAACTCTTTGCCTGTATTTTCATTTTCTCTCAGTTAGGCCACCGCCAAGTTAGCAATCTTGTTCCTTCTGATACCTTGGTGACTTTGTTTTGACACCTTTGACTGGACAGAGGCAATTTGGACTCTGGTCTGTCTCTGAAAAAAGGAGTGAGACGTATAACAGTAATTTTACTAATGTTAATTTTCAGGTTTTCTTTAGAATATATCTTAAGAGAGTGGGTTAAGGGTTCAGAGCTCCTCCCACCAGTGAAGGTCCCATTACCTGCTATCAGAGGGATGTCTGGTGAATGACAGGTTGGGACAGGTCAGGTTCCCTCCTTAGCTAGAAGAGGAATTTGTCTTTAAATGTGGCCTCACCATTAACCAATCTAGTTTAATAAATAATAAAAATACTAAGGAATGAAAAAAAAAATCTAAGAAAGGGCTGAATTTCTATACGAGTAAAAGGATTATTTCTCATGTGCCAAGTCACGGGAAATTACTCTGTAAATCCATGGCAAAGGCAGTTTCTTTCTTGATGAACTCATTTAAAATTTAAAATACTCCTCCTTTTGAGTGGCTACTCTCTGCTTTGCGTTGATAGTCGGCTACTTTTGGGAAGGCGTTTGCAGCAAACTCAGCAGTCTGACAACAGCCTCCAGGCGAAGGGCCACTCACAGAAGCTAATAGTTTGGCTTTTGTTTAAATCAAATGGTTTGGGGCAGAAGACTTGAGCAACCTGCTCTCCCTCCTGCAGAGCACTCTGCTTTTCACTCCAGAGACAACCTCAGTACCAGGACCGCCCTGATGCTCTGTACTAAACTCATAGCTTATGCAGCTCCACACAGAAAACAAGCCTGTAATTAAATTGTTCGAAATTAGAAGATCAGTGTGTTTGGCCATCCCTTCAGACCTCATTACTTGCCAAAACACACTGTGCACAGAGTGGGAATTAATATTAATTAGGAATCTTCTTGAACTGCAGATTACAGCCATTATAGACAGAGGAAATGATTATGAGATTTATGCAACTCACATCTTTAAAAAAAAAAATGTAATTACAACAACAAAGCCCTGTCTCGCAGTATACATAGAGAGGTTGGATAGAGACATTTGTTCCAGGTTAATATCAGCCTAAATTGACTACATTCCACAGGATCCATCCTGGTTTACACTACAGCAAGAGATGGGAGAGAGAAGCCCTTTGTGTGCTTCCGCTTAGTAACAAACTGCTCAGTAATGTTGCCCATGGTGATTTTCTGCTGAAAACACCCTGGGCCATTCTGATGTGTTGTCTGATGTGCCTCTGCTGTCACCTGGCTCCTGCTCCCCGAGGCCTGTGTAGAAGACACACCGCACGTCCCTTCCACCCCAGGAGGCACAACAGGACAGTTTCCTGATCCCTAAGTGGCAGCAGAGCCCCCAGGGGTGGAAAATTCAGCCTGGGGCTTGAAAGTCTGGAGAAGGTGATGCCCCGTTTTCTTGTTTGGAAGGTGAAGGCCCAAGCTGTTGCTCCACAGGCAGAAAATGTTCCTGAACAACAACACAGCAAATATTTCTCTTCAGTGTGATGCCAGAGGTCAGGAACCTAGACTGTAGTTGGACAACTCAAATATCACCCCATATAAAGATGTCTTAATTATTTCCTTCAGAAACAAAAGCTTTGGAAATGAATATTTTCCTGCAAAAGACAATAGTATTTGTTTTTTTTTATCAGAAATGGTTGTCTAGCTCTGCTTACCTATAAATGATGGTGAGGTATTTCCATTAGTTAGGATCAATAATTGTGTTATCAATTTATTTCTAGCTGTGCTTTGAAGTTTTGAGGTATGTGGTTGATTCTCTGGCAGAGACTTTTTTTTTGGTCTTAGGTAGATACTTTTATGTCAGACTAGTAAACATTTCGTTACCTGTCATCTGCAGAGTAAGGTGCTATTTTGAGTTCCATTCCTTACCTCAAAGATGCCTTTTTTTTTTTTTTTTTTTTTTTTAAAATGCAGTGATCCTTAATGTTGGAACTGGCATCTGGACTTATGCCCCTTTGGGCTCCCCAGATGATACTTAGGAAGATTTGCTTACTAGTGTTTAGTCCCCTGGTCAAGCTACGTGTGGTGTTTTTTTTTTTTGTAATCAAAATCTATCCAAAAAGCCTTTCAAAAACTTTTTTTTTGCAGTTAAAATAAGTTAAAAACATTAAAATGAGACCACACGTAATCATCTCAGAAATCATGGCTGTTTCAGCCGGTGTTACACTGGAAAATGCCATGATTTTGTCTTTCCACCTAAAATGGAAGGATATTCCCTAAATCCAGATCTAAATTATGGCAATTTTTAAGTCATTATTTGATTTTTTAACAATGATCCTCTAGCAATGCACGCTTAAGTCAACCTTTTAATCTGCAGAAGTCATTGCACAAAAATTGCCACTTCCTCAGTGCTTTGTCACCTTGGTATCTTATATAAAAATGGATTTTACCACACATAGGATAAATTGAAAGAACCATGGGTTTGTTCTGTATGTTGACCATCAACTCAAAGCAGAAACAGTGTTGATGTAAGTGTCTTGATTCCCACTTCCCTGTATTGCTGTCATCCAGATTCTCCCCTGGAAGTACTTTTATTTAATCATGTGGAAGTCATGAAGAGGAATAAATATATCAGGCAAATTGTATTTAGTGTTTTAATATGTCTCAGTTCATTTTTATTCCAGCATTTCTCTGAATAGTGTGGTAATAGGACTTAGTGAGAAGTGAAGTGGATTAAAGGAAATTATTTGTCCTCATATATGTTGGGGGTTTTTTCTGCCCGAAAGAGAGCTAGAGCTTTTACTGTTCAGTCATTTGTAAAGCACAAAGATGGGACAAATCTTCATCACCTTCATGGAGGAAGGTAGTGAGGGCCAAGGAACTTGACTTTTTCCAGCCTTCACAGCAATCAAACATTAACCATACAGTTAAAGAGAATGCCTCTAGCAAAGAGCTCCAGTAAAAATCAAAGGTTGATAGGTTTGATCTACTGGGGTACTAAAGCAGTTGAGAACAGAATATATTGCATCTGGCTTGGTGATGAAGGGAGCAGCCAAGCCCTCCCCGTTAAAGAACTGTTCTTTATTCCTCCCGCACCCTGAACCACTGCAGTTTAACTCCAATTCTTTATCAACAGCCTTTACTGCAGTTCCCACCAGGATCTGGCCTCACTTTCCGGGGCCAGCTCCAGTGTGGAATGATGCCTGTTATGGCAGCCATGGGGTAGGTGTAGGGGTAGGTGTAGGGGTAGGTGTAGGGGTAGGATGCACTTGCGCCGTGTAGACACGCACATCAGTCACTCTCTCTTTTTCCCATGGCAATGCCGGGCTGGTCTCTGTTCCAAGAAGATCTGACTGGCGTTTTCATCAGAGGAAAAAGAATGTGTTACTTGGCAAAAGCTTTTTGAGGGCTTCCAACTGGGCCGTGTTGCTGTAGGCATGGCTGTTGAAGTCAGAGAGAAAGTTTTCCATTTCAGTACCACTGGATCAGGCTTTTGAAATCTTCTGCTCATGACAAACCCCAGAAACCACAGGTTTCTTTTGCTCTAAAACATCTTCAGGTGAGCTAGAAAGAAATCAGTATGAAGTGACCCAAGTACCTCCATTAGCTTGAGGAAAAAAAAAATCCCGAAATAGTATACACTATCCCCAAATCCCTAAAAAATAGTGTACACTATCCCAGGTGAAAACAAGAGATAAATAACACAAGCGATCCTGCCAGACAGCTGCACTAATCTGCTCCATCAGGCTTCGTCTTTTACATCTATATAAAGGGAATATGAATTGTCAGGGCAGAGATGAACAGTTTAGGGACTGAGAAAAGATCACTTTTCACTTCTGAGAAAAACTTCTGTAAGATGTTGTAAATGGTAAAGAATCTCAGGGGCAACACTGAAAGATGTTGTTGGTTTCATGAGAAAGACAGTTAAAAATGTAAACAGCTTATCTGCCAGCCTGTAGTCAATGATACCTAATTTTTCAAATAATGAAATGAACCTTGAAATATATCAAAAATGGCGTGTCCAGCAAGAGTAGGGAAGTGGTTTTACACTGCTGAGGCTGCAGCTTCAGTTTTGTGTTCAGTTTTGAGCACTGCAGTGTAAAAAAGACATTGAGGTGTCAGAGCAGGTTCAGAGAAAGGCAATGAAGCTGGTGAGGGGTCTGGAGAACAAGTCTTATGAGGAGTGGCTGAAGGAACTGGGGTTGTTTAGTCTGGAGAAGAGGAGGCTCAGGAGAGACTTTATTGCTCTCTACAGCTCCATGAAAGGAGGTTGGAGTGAGGTGGATATTGGTTTCTTCTCCCAAGTAACCAGTGATAGGATGAGAGGAAATGGGCTGAAGTTGCGCCAGGGGAGGTTTAGGTTGGATATTAGGAAAAATTTCTATACTGAAAGAGTGAAACAAACTGCCCAGGGAGGTGGTGGAGTCTCCCTGGAAGTGTTCAAAAACATGTAGGCGTGGTAACTGAGGACATGGTTTAGTGGTCATGCTAATGTTGGGTAGATGGTTGGACTCAATGATCTCGAAGGTCTTTTCCAGCCTTAATGATTCTGTGATTCTATGACACAGAAAATTGCTGTAGCTACTGGGAAATAAATTAAGATGATTTCATGGACCCAGACCAGCTGATCAAACACACCAAATGCAGTGGAAGACCCTGCTATACAGGGACTTCTCAATCCTTGGCTTGCATTCTGACATGGTGCTGGCACCGGGAAATGAGGACAAGCAGGGAGATTTTTTAAGAATTCATTGCAATCTCGGTACTTTTTCACTGGCATGTCACGTTTCTTTAGAAAAGATTCTATAATGACAATATTTGTAGAATAGTTTCTTCATCAATGGATTAGAAAAGAGAAATCAAAGTGACAATGAACAAACTGCATAATGGGCCAAAGCTGAAAAATATCCCCCTTCACTGGCAACGTGGAAGTTGATTGGGGAAGATCAGTAGTTGTTTTGCCAGCATTAAAGACCTTCCACTCACTTGATGAGTACGAGAGATTTACGTAGTAATTATCGCTTTTCTCTGATATCAGCTGTAACTCATAAAACGATGAGATTCAGCTCTCATACAGACGTTTTCATTCCTTTTCAATCTGTCTCTTTTCAATTCTGTTTCTTATTTATTTACTCAAATGATTTAGTTAAGATGTCAAGTGGGAGTCGGATGGAATATTTTCCGGATGGTGCATTTTTCAGTTCATTCAATTTGGCCATTTGAAATGTTCTTTCTCTTCAGCTTTAGATCTTAGATCTGCTAAAATTAAGATTTTCATTTTCGGTAGCATCATAAACCATCTTTTCTTTTCCTTAATCATTTTAGCAGTCAGGCCCAGGAAGTTCTTAACAAATGTTAATCTCTGGGTTAGCATTTAGCTTCGATAAATGATTTCAGATGCAACAAATAAGCAGACAAGGCAGACAGCAATTGCAGTGAGGTATGTAAACAACAGGACAGACCTTCCAAAAAGTTAAATTTATTTTTTTTTTTTTTGAGATTAGAGTGTTTCCTTCAAACTCATCATCTGAAGAACAGAGCAGTGAAGGTGGGAAAAGATGATAAGAAGGAAAAATACAATGTTTTGGGTTTTAGCAGTGAACTAGAGGTGGTTTGGTAGATCGAGAGTCTGGAAATAAAAACTCCGGTGAAAGAAGTTGAGAGGAGGAGAAATGGATGATAAAGGGAAAAACAGTGGTCTGAAGTGAAAGAATTATATCTAAAAATGGACTTGCCTACGATTCCATCCATCACCAATGAACATCCACACATCACCCCACCCCCCCCAACTCTGGGAAGTTAAAACTAAATAACTTTAATACAGAAGTTAGGGGAGGAAAGAGGAAAATCCAGCAGCTGGCATTGCCCAGTCCCTGCTCAGAGCCGAATCCTGCCGGCCCTTTCATTCCCTCTGCATTCCTCTGGGTTCGCTTTGAGAGCAAACATTTTAATTCTGCTCTAAATAGATGTGCTGAGCACTGCTGAAATGCAAGCAGGAGACAAGCACAGCCAGCAGCTGCACAGCTCCAACCACGTGGGCTGGGCAACCGCAGCCCCCAGCAGCCTCACTCCCTTCAAGCAAAAAATAAAGGGGAAGTTTTTTTTCCTTTAAGGAAGCAGCTGTAGTTTTATGTCCACGAAGAAGGTGCTGGGTAAATATTTGTTGCTTTGTTTGCTGTTAGAACACCCTGAAGCCTTATGAAAAGCTCACAGAAATTAATGGAATCCTTTTTGTTAATGGAATCCTTTTTGTTAATGGAATCCTTTTCCTTAATGGAATCCTTTTCATTAATTTCACTGAATTTCTGATTTGTTGTAAAGCACTGTTACTCCTGACATATTCGCTATTTCAGGTGAGTCATGTGGGGGTTTTCAGGTGTTTCGGGATGTGCTTGGGCTTTCAGGAAAATGCACATAATTTATTTTGTCCTCTGACACTTTAATATTTGTGCCTGCCATGGACTTGACCATCTCTAATAAACACAAGATACTTTTCTGAGTGTGTTGCTGGTGTAGAATTTGCCATTGGTCAGAATAGTGTCCATATAAAGTCAGCAAGATTCTAGACCTAACTGATACACAAACCAAAGCTCAAAAATCTTGAAGAATAACATAATCCTTTCAAAATTCGATTGATGAAGGTGCACAGATGTATTCTCAAGGAGTTTACTTTCTCACTTCTTATAGCTGAATGATAGAGACCTCTCACATTTTACCTAGATCTGAAAAATAGCTTACTGTCCTCTAATAATCTTAGCTCTCCTCCTGAGTATGCCTCCTGAAAATACGCAGTTCCCAAATAAAAAACAACTGCGTGAAAATCTTTGCCATCTTTGTGACTATGGCAAATGATGCGTTAACTCTACCGATACCGTATTAGTTTAGACTTTTAGCAACAGCACCGTGGTGCTGCTTTGTGCTTAGTGGTCCTGAGTAAGGCCTGGGGAAACATTTGCGCAGACATTATTGTGTGCTGTGAATGAAAAGAATATGTTGGGCAGGTCTTTTTATTTTTAATGTTATGAAGGGAATCAGTCATGTTTCTTGTTTAGTCTATGACTTTGTAAGAAAAAACAGGGAGGGAATTGATAGTGCAAACCCCAAACCTCCAGCACACACTGTGAGGTTTAGGCAGCTGATCACAGAATGGTAGGGGTTGGAAGGGATGTCTGGAGATCATCAAGTCCAACCTCCCTGCCAGAGCAGGATCAAAGAATCTAGGGCAGGTCACCCAGGAATGCATCCAGATGGGTCTTGAACGTCTCCAGAGAAGGAGACTCCGCAATCTCTCTGGGCGGCCTGTTCCAGTGCTCTGCAACCCTCACAGTAGAGAAGTTCTTCCTCGTGTTGAGGTGGAACTTCCTGTGCTCTAGCTTGAATCCATTGCCCCTTGTCCTATCACAGGGCACAAGTAAAAAGAGGTCACTTGCTTCTTGACGCCCAGCCCTCAGATATTTCTACACATTAATTAGATCCCCTCTCAGTCTTCTCTCCAGACTAAAAAGCCCCAGGTCTCTCAGCCTTTCCTCAGAAGGCAGCTGATGAGGATGTTTTAGTTACATCTACATGGTCCCACGCAGACAGTCAGAATAATTGTGCGTGGTCTCTTGAGGGTTTTACGGGGGCTATCTCCAGTTCAAAGCCATTTAAATAAACTTATGATTGACCATGCCCAACCAGGAGCTCTCAGTAAACTGGTGCCGGTTCGTGCCTTCTAGCTCAGAGCTCGTAGATCAACCCTGCGTGGGATCCAACATCTGGTTCTGTATATGATGCAGACTTCTAGGAGTGTCTCATTACAAAGGTCAGTACTGATGACCTAAAACTTCCTAATATCCTCACCAGATGGCATCCCCCAGTAAATCCTACCGCAGTTTATGGACGAAATTTTGAAACTGATTCTCTTTGGCAGCTCATTGTCAGATGTAGATGTTTTTATAGCTTCCACCACCTACACGGAGTGTCAGGAGGCATATTTCATCCAATAAATTCTGGGCCAAATTGATATGTGCTACAAAAAGATGTGAGCCAAGATCTGTAAATGTTTAACATTGGCATTATTTTTTTCTTCTTTTTTTTTAAAAAAATTTTTATTTCAGATGAAGTGTTTGGAGTTTGAGCTAAGAAATCTTGGCTTCACAAGGTTCTGAATTGAGTCGGGAAAATGGAATTGAATCTTAGTCTGTTAATTTAATTTAAATCAAAGCCACAGGTACCAGTTAATCTTGGTTAACAAAAAATCATCCCATTGATTCCCCATCTCAACTCTTATCCTTGCTGGAGCCATAATATTTGGTTTTCTTTCTATGAACTAAGAAAAATGACTCTTACTAAGGATGAGCAAGTAAAGGTGTTTCCTAAGAGCAATCGGAGTGCTGCAGAACACCGAGCACTAGAATGCTCTCTATATCCAGCACTACATATCTGTACACAACTTCAAAACCACTTCCTCTTCTGAACCTTTTTCTCTGGTTCAGTATTCCTGTGTAACTTAGCGTAAAAACTTTTTTGCAGAGCTTGTCTCACGTCTTTGCAGGATCAGGGCCATAGAGAATAATCCAAATCAGTGCCTCATTTTTAATTACACTCTACAATATAAATAAACCCTCACTAGTCATTATTAATTTTAGATATAAAACATTATTTAAAGTAAAAATCTTAACTACCCTTGCTGCACTGGAGTAGTTTTTCAATTAAGGAAGTATTTGAACCTTTAAAGTGAATGCTAAATATGATATGGGTATTATAAGCATAGTGTTAGACTTCAAAACACTTGCAGAAAAAGAAAGCTCTCTTTCAACTCCAATAGCGCAAAAGATGTATTACCAATTTAGAAAACTTTTAATTGAAATTGACTATGAATTTCCTTAAAATGCAACTTTTTTTTTTTTTTTCTGTTGTGAAAATTCAAATAGGTGTTGCGGTTGAAATGTGCTCTTCTGTAACAATAGTCTCAATATGTTGCATATCCTACTCTATACATTGTATTTCATATATATTCTTTGGGCTGAATGGTTCTACTACCCTGCATTTTGCTATTGAGCTCTGCTTTTCCTTCAGGGTAAAACTTGTCAGACCTGCAGAAAACAGTCTCCAGTTGGAAATCCAACCTGACAGTAACCGTGGCAATTCAATTCATGTTGCTTCATATTTTCTTGGAGCTTTCTGAGAATCTGCCTGTTTTAACTGATCAAGCTACCACCAGAATTAAAATATTTGATCAGATCCCTCATAACGAAGACTTAAAAAGGGCATATTTAAAACCTGCCATGTTTAAGCCTTATAAAGTCACAGATTGATAAAGGTTGGAAGAAGCTTCTGGATACCACTTAGCCCAACCTCCTTCTGAAAGCAGCGCTGTCTTCCAAGATAAGTCAGTTTGTCCAGCTGTTTTGAAAGTCTCCAAGGATGGAGATTCCTGATGGCAATTAAGGTCTGTGGATACAAAGAACACAAGGGAGAAAGAGTATCTTTCATTAGACCAGCAAATATAGCTGGAATAAACAGAAAAACTTTCAAATACGCAAGCCTCTTCAGAGCTATATGGGTAAGCTGGCATTTCAAGTCAATCCAGCACTGAGAATTTCATCATGTTGCTTTGGGACATGGTCACGGAAGTGTTGGGTAGAAGCTTGGGCTTGATGATCTTGGAGGCCGTTTCTGACCCTAACAATTCTATGGTTCTGTGATTAGCAGCAGCGTCAACTTTAAAACCGACCGTTGCCTTGAAATGAGAAGTGGCATTTCAGAGCTCAAAGCAAGGTGCAGCCTCATGCTCAGACTTTGAGAAGGAGGGTCACGAAAGGCTTTGGAAACCAGTATTTTTGATAGTGACATCATGCAGAGGACTAGAGTTTCAGTACTGAGGGACTGTTACCTTTTGTTCCCCTGCAGTGTCCCCTCTGAGGACAGTCAGCCCTTCCGTACCCCTCCTGGGCACTTTCTTCTGCCAGTAAAGACTATGCTCTTACTTGCCCTCACATGGAGGATTGTAGTCCAAAGAGAACCTCTCTGATGATCTTCTACTGCATATCAGATCCCTGTGCACCTACAAACAGGGTCTGCTTTCCCTGCAGCACTCTGAATAGCCTTGATCATGAGCATTCAAGTGGTTATCCTTGAATCTTAGCACTGTAGTGCACTATTCTGCAGCATTACCATAACACCATGACGCTAAGAACCTACAGAATTTAGGCTGCACCGAGTAGTGCAGAGCCCTGCAGCGAAGGAGCAGACTTTCTGAACTCCACCAAGTCTATTGTCAGGTTGTCTTACTAACTTATTTCTTACTGGGAGCGCTAAAATGCTGAACTGTGGTTATACATACTCCTCAAATGCTATGATTTCTAAATTGGGCAGTTACTTTTCTAGAAAGAGAAGCTGCAGGTTTACAGAAGAGGAATTTGGAAAAAGGAATCACTCAGAATTAAATCTGCTCCAAAGTACAGATTAATCCTTGTCCAAGGCAGTTTGGTCAAGAATGAAACTATCAGATGTTCCTCACTAGAATGTGAATGCTGGCGAAACGACTCAGTTAGGGAGTTACGAGTCACACGAGATAGAGACTCTTCCTTCTGGTTTAAGAGTTCAGTTGCTCTGCAGAGGCAGTGGGGTAGCTGGTGTGTAGTGCTCTGGCTACCCAAGGTTGCACAATGAGTCGTAAGATGAGATCATAAGCAGGGGGGTTGGACTAGATGACCTTCGGAGGTCCCTTCCAATCCAAATCGTTCTGTGACTCTATGATTCTATGATTCTATGATCCCATGCTAAAAGAAACAGGAGTATCAGCATGTTTAACATCTTCCAGGGATGTGTGTAGGATAATAATACTGTTTTTTCCCCATGCTTTCACTTTTTGATTCATCTCTCAGACTTCATGTGTACAGGAGCCGGCTGGATCAGGGCTCCAAGCTGCAACCTCCTGAGGGTTTGCTTTCCTTATGGATTTCCATGTGCCCAGATAAGAACTTGGTCTTAGCCATTACCTTTAAAAGATTACTTCATCTAATTAGGGGTAGATGCCTGTAGGCTCTCAAACAGTCCTGGACTCTTCTTTCAGTCAATGGAGAGAATCAGTTGCTCTTTGGATATCATTTATCTCATCCTAAAATAGACAGATACACTTGGTCAGATTGATTTCCCTCCGTTGGTCAGAAATTGGACTTGAGGATGACAGACATAGAAGTCCATGTCGTAGATGTCTTCAGTGAAAGGAACTGAATCCCCTTGAGTGTTATATTGTTATACACATATTATTACAAATGATACCTGCTTTGGATCATGATTTAACAGTCTATCGGGACTAAAAGTCAGTGGTATGGTCCCAGTGTAGAATAATTATGAGATCAAATTCAGGCTGATAACATCTACCTGATACTTAAAGCATGAAAAGAAGAATGAAACTTCTAATAAAATTCAAGATTAAAGCTACTATCTGCAAAATAAAAACATACAGACTGATATATGCCTTCCAAAACATATGTGAGGCTGTATTCCAGGTGGAAAAAAATGACTTGGATGCTGCTCCAGCAGATGAAACACTAGTCCTCGAATGAAAATGGAACCGAACAAATTATTTCCTTCACATTGAATAATTTTGATTTGAGCTATCAGTGTTAAAAAAGTTCACTAATATTGTCTTGTGCTAGAAACAAAGTTCCTCAGAAGGATTTCGGATTAGAGAGCTGAATCTGGAACTTGCAGCCGACTCTCCTGATCCTGGTGCCCTGCTTATTACGTGACAAACCTTTCTCATTTGATCAGGAGAAGTTACAAAACATGTCATATTTCTTCCTCTTGGAAAACAATGAAAAAAAGTTTTGAAACCTGAATGTTAAACCAGGGTATCTTTCCTAGCTAGCTCCAGTTTAAATTTCTTATATCTATTATTGTTATCATTTATTCATAACTCAACCTCAAAGACTGATGTCACCGAGAGCTGGCATTTTGTCATGCTCATCCTAGAATCAGACAGATTTATTTAGGTCAAGGTGTTAGTGCAAAACAGATGATGTCTTCCAGATAATAACTTTTCCTGCATGGAAATGGAAAGTTCTAATCCATTTAAATGATATTGGTCTGGTTTCAGGCAGGGTCCATATGGCACTTGCGACACTAAATACTGTTTTATCTTTCCTTTCTATCCTCTTTCCAATTCCATTCTCATGGCTTAATACTTAAAGGTATTTCACCTGCCATCTCTACTTGATATCAATCCCGTGGGCAAAGAATACCAGTGGTAACGATTATGAGCCGCAATATTGTGTATTTTCCTTGAGGTTTTTCCGTTGAGAAGCAGTTTCCCAAGGAATCCCTCCCAAATGATTTTCTCTTACATTTCAGGTTTGCTCTCTTTGCTGACTGCTTCTAGCCCCTATGGAAGTCTGGTGTTCACACTGATCTCAGGAGATCAATAATCTAATGATGATGCAGAACAGGATTGAATATCTATGCCTTTTAGTGCCATTTGTCAGTGAGGTTGCATTTCACGTTCACAGCAGGAAAATTAAAAATTAGTACAACTTTAATGAAGATAGATCTTATAAACGGTTAGTCTTTCAACAAAGAAAACAAAGAGTTGTATTACAAGTGCCGTGTATTTAGAGTTGCTTGTAGCCTGAATGTAATAAGATTATGTGAGCAGAATTTTGACCCAATTATTCAGTTGAAATAATAGAGATTACAGTAGTGATTTTTAAAATCTAAGCATTTTGCACATCCTTTATTCAGGAATTGCTCATGTGGCTTCCTTCTGAGTCAGTGAAAATGCTTGCATGGGCTACTGATCAAGAGAAAAAAATCAAAGCGTGTTTCAAATATCTAATTTATTCACTCTGTACCTTAAAAAATGTCATGTTAGTGTGGGCATTTGCGTTCATTACTTTAAAAATTAACTAAAAGTGCATGCAAAAGACTGTATTTAGCACACAGCTGGTACGTCTGTCTATAAAGTTTATTTCTTTAGCACGTTACTGCTATTAATACTTCTGAGAGTATTACAATTAAAAAGTATTCATTTGGCAATAGTCAAGAAATGCACATCTTTTGGTTAAATACCTCAACAAAATTAAAATATGTCGAACTGTTTATTTACATTTTTTTCCATACAACTGTTCCAAAAAAAAGTGAAATGACAGAGTTCTATTGGGAAGCAGCTGATTTCATTCTACAAGCAGAATATATGAATTTGAAGAAACATAAACATGTAGGTGCATTTTACCAGCCTAGAAAACTGTTGCATGAGATTATTTCTCTAGCGTGACACGGAAAACTCCTTCCAAAGGCTGTCTTGCTTTTGAATAGAATCATAGAATGGTTTGGATTGGAAAGGGCCTTAAACACCATCTAGTTCCAACCCCTCTGTCATGATCAGGTCCCACTAGAGCAGGTTGCTCAGAGCCTCATCCAACCTGGTCTTGAACACTTCCAGGGAGGAGGCTCCACAGCTTCTCTGGGCAACCTGTCCCAGAGTTTCACCACCCTCGGAGTGAAGAACTTCTTCCTAAGGTCTAAGCTAAATCTACCCTCTACCAGTTGGAAGCTGTTACCCATCGTCCTATCATTACAAGCCGTTATAAAAAGTCCTTCCCCCACTTTCTTGTAGACCCCCTTCAGATGCTGGAAGACAGCAATGAGGTCTCCCTGGAGCCTTCTCTTCTCCAGGCTGAACAGATCCAACTCCCTCAGTCTGTCCTCATAGGAGAGGTGCCGGACTTCTTGTGGGGCGTGTCATCTACTCTGCTTACGATTCTCCTACTTTTATATCATCTCTCAATCCTTTCAGTGGGTTGTTAATAAAAATGCTAAATAGCACCATGTTCATTGGCTGATTGTATTTAGAGATCTCCAAGTTAAGTTTTCAGTTCAAGTTTGAAAAGTAGCCGATCGATGTGCATTTTGTTTATTTTGTAATGTTCTAATTTCTAATGAAAGTGTGGCTGAAATTGTGGAAGGCTCTGTGCTTGCATCATCGCTATTACTTTTTCAACCAAATGTATGACCTTATTGAGAGAATATTTCAAGTTAACTAGCACAATCTATTGTCAACAAATCCTTGGCAATGAGAAATAATCTAATTACCCATCCTTGCTTTGGCCATTCTTTTGAGCTGAAAGGCCCAGTAGCCCAACCAGATTGTCCACTTCACTTTTCTCAGATTTTCTTACACTTTCCCTTTTCCAGATGTTCTGAATAGCTGCCTTTCACTAGCTTAGTGTTCCAAGTTTTATTGAAAATCAGCGTTAAGTATCCAGAGAGCTACTCAAACAGCATTTTAAAACTCTCTGATGCAAGCTATCCAGACCTGCTGATTTAAAAATACCTCACTTCGATATCTGCTTTTTAACGTTTCTTTGAGGCACTGTCAGAATAGAAAATACGACTTCGTCGTCGTCACTAGAAGATGTGCTGCCATTACGGCGTATTGACTGTTCTTCAAAGCCTGAAAGGGAAACATGTAAAGAAGCTTGTCTTTTCTGCTGTATTGTAGACAGTTCTGTAGACGTCTTCTACTATTTCACAAAATCCCTCGCTTCTTTACAGATTCTTTTGTTCCAAATATACTTTCACTATCTCCTTTTTATCCTGAGCTTTGCTGACCGTGTATTTTTCCTTGTGGTTTTACCAGTTCCTACAGTTTTATGTCCTGATTTGTATTCTTCAGTTCTTCATTTCTTTTTTCTTTCCTTATGATAAATGTAATGCATGGGGTACATTAATTAAAATTATTAATATTAACATTATCTCATTTTGCTGCCTAGGTCTGACTGTTTAGCTGGGATGATTTCATTTTCAGCTTCAGGGTTCTGATTTTCTTAACTTTATTTTTACCATGCTTTTCTGTTTGGATCTCTTAACTTCAGTTGGTATGGTCAAAGCTGACCTCGGCTCTATGGCCCTGAGAAACCGCTCCTGTAAAGCACAGAGCTCACAGATGCAGAGCACACAGGATCAAGCCATGATTGTTTGAGGTGACATCCACCTAGAGCGATGCAACATCACCCAGAGTTGTCTGAGCAGTATAAAGCTGATTGTGTGGTGATTTAGAGCAGTATCCCCCATGTTCACATTTTAGTATTGAGTATTTTTTTTTTTTTTTAGGCAACAACTGTGTTCTGAATAGCACCAACTGCAAGACTTCTTCGGCAGTCGCTGTCAAATATGCCGGCAAGGTGCAAAACAAGCTGGCTCGGGTGCAATTGCTTTGCAGAGAGGCAAATACAGGTGAGTGAGGGTGTAACACAAATTCTGTGTATTCTGGCATCATTTACCAGCTGCAGAGGCTCGAGAGCAAGATCAGGCGCACAGCTTGTTAGCACACACATCATCTCATGTACTTTTGGTCTACACTGGAGTGGGCTAAACTAGCCATTATTAGCTGGACCCTGCAATGAGTCTGTGCTGACCAACCAGTCATCAATATACGGTTCTTTGAAAAGGGAGGATCCTTCATCTTGCTCTGTTGCCATTTTCCTCCTCTTTTAGCTGTTTTTTTTTACTTCTGTTAGCATTTTTATAACTTGTCATGTAAGTACCTTTTTTTCTTCTGAGTATCAGATGATTTCTCTTCTTTGCTTTGAACTATTACTAATGAGTATCAACTCCACAGTCTCACCTCCCTTTATTTTGACTCCCTCATTGTGCATGGTTCAGTAATCTACATGCTTTCTGCTCAGAAAATAAGGGGAGCACTCATCATTAACTCTTTCAGTGAACCTGAGCTCTGGATCAGAAGGCAGCCTGCTCCTCTGTGCCTATAAGAGCTGAGACAATCTTCCTCAGTGCACAGAGAATCCAGTGAGAAACTAAATGATGCTGTGGGAACCCTAATTCAACGAGCAAAAGATATCCCTGGTGTGATCATCTCATATAGAATTCCCTTGTGACAGAGACACCGTTTTTAAATTAAGGATTATCTTCTTAGAATTTAGAAACCTGAGGATATTTGGCAGAATAATATTTGTCAGCACATATTACTCAGACTGAAGTTTCCCAGGATAACAGACCTTTTAGCTTGCATTTCGTGGGTAGATATTTATAAAGCCCATCACCTTGTCCTCAAGTCTTTGGTCTATGACACTATGTCCTACCTGTTAGGATATTGCCTTGTAAAGATTCATTAAGTGTTTGCTTCCAAACTGGAATTGATTCAGACAATACCATTTTTGACATAGAAAAACGCTTTACTTCCCTCTTAGTCCACTCATCCCTCCCTAAACAGGTAGTAGGAGGAGACTTTAGCATTCCAGTCATGCAGATCTTCTCACTGGGCTTCATTCTTCCCCACAAGGCTTAATTTATGCTCATAAATACATTCCAATTCCTGCTATTACACAGGTCACTAGCACTGGTGTATAGGAAATTAAGACATTACTTATCGCTGGGTGCATTGATTAGCTTTCTTCTTGACATCTTGATTTTATCCTAATTTAGTGCTTATTTATCCCCTCCTCTTTTATTAATTGTATACCTTCCTAGTTATCCTCCCTGTCTGTCTCTTAGCAGTGAGCCACACTTTACCCAAAAAGTTTACTTGCCTCCAAAGAGACTCATCATAGAATCATAGAATCATAGAATGCCAGGTAGGAAGGGACCTCAAGGATCATCTGGTCCAACCGTCCAAGTAAAAAAATAAATAAAATCTTCTACAAAATCCCTCTTCTAGAAAAACCCTCTGTTCATTTATTTATTTTCCGCCAGCAGTTGGTTCATTTCCACAGCCTTACACACTGCTTCTTGCAGAGAACAGCAAAAGCTGGTCCTTGGATATAGTCCTTGCATATTCATCATCCCTCCAGGTTCTTTGTAAAAATAATTCATTTAAGGTCTATACTTCCAGACCCCTTCCATCAGCTGTATCTATCCAAAGGATCAGGTCCACTTTGCTGTGCTGTGCTTAACCCTAGAGACTTTCAGACCCCACCTGAATCTGTTCCTGTGGACTCCATCCCGCTGTGTTCCTTGGTTTGCTCTGGGAGGAACCCAAAGCACATGAGTGGAAAGGGCACTTTCCTTCCTGGGCAAGTGCTGCATCCCAGAATAAACACCACTGAATTTTGCTGTGCTTGTCACATTCATGTTTGTTTCTGCTGGTTTTGGTAGCCACCCAACGTGCTTCTGTCCAGAATTAAATTAAATATATGTAAGAGGACACTTTATTACATGCCTAACATCTTCCCATACATGTTTCTGTTAATGCACTTTGAAAAAAGTGAAATGTTTCTGAATTCCTGTTTTGGATTAACTCAAAAAGAAAAAAACCTCACCTCAACAACAACAGGGAGAAAAAGACCAAAAAAATAATGGAAAAAAAAAACCCAAAACACAAATCCAAGGGAATTCATTGATGTTTATAGAGGTGCATGTTGTTTCCTTGGAAACCACCATTGCTCCTCTTCAGTTCAATCTTCATTAAACACTTTTCTCCTTCTGAGAAGAAATTCCTTCTGTTCAACATTATGGGATTTTATTTCCCCACAAGTTTTTTGTCCAAAATTCCTAAAGTCGTGTGGAGAAAAAGGCTCTGCAAAGGTGCTGAAGGAGCTGCTTACCAGTGTTTTCTTTTTAGCATTTTACATTCCAGGGGGAATTAACAAAATGTTTCTATTTCTAGATAAAAAAAAACAAATGAGTGAGGAAACCTCTGTGTATTAAAAAAAAACCACAAAACCAGAACAACAGGTGAAGGCCAAGGAACCTTAAAATGCTGCTAAGAGTGAATGTGGAATATCTAAATCAAAGATGCTTCTTTATAACTGATAAACCTAATTGATTCTTCTGTTGTTCCTAAAACAGCCAGCCAGGCACTCCAGAGTTGCTGAGTTGTTCTGCTGAGTCAACACAGAAGGAGTAAAGTCATAGTACACTTTCATTTTATATGTAGGTATTTGGGGAGGTGCCATTTCTACACAGAATCATAGGATCATTCAGGCTGGAAAAGACCTCCAAGATCATCAAGTCCAACCTTCTACCCAACACCTCCATGACCCTGAAGTGCCACATCCACCAGTTTTTTGAACACCTCCAGGGATGGTGACTCCACCACTTCCCTGGGCAGCCTGTTCCAATGCTTAACTACTCTTTCAGGAAAGAAATTCTTCCTAACATCTCACCTGAACTTCTGCCGGCGTAACTTGTGGCCATTTCCTTTTGTCCGGTCGTTTCCCATTACAACCACTAGTAGTTATTTGTTAGACAGGTGAAAGTAGAGGTGAGAAGTCTGCTCCAGATGAAGACCAGCTATTCAGCTAAGTAGGTTTGTTGGCTGCGAAAAGCTTGCTTAAACCTCGTAGAAAATGACTTACTCACTTGAGACCAGCATCTTCTGTTTGGTGTGCACAGCAAGCACAGGAGGTCTGAGCCTGGATGTGTGAGCATTTCTCACCGTACTCCACACAAGAGTAGTGGTTGCTGTGGTGGAGACAAGGATTATGGCAGAGATTACCCTGCGTAGCAGCTGGAGACAACACACCAGCTCACCTTCCAGAGAGGGGTTAAGCAGCTGATCCTAAGAGCAATCCTCTTGATGTGAAGGATGGCCTCAGTCACTGCTGTGATGCACACGGACACCCAGGGGTGGTCACTGCAAAATAACCCTCCTAATGATCTCCTGGAATGAAACTGAACACCTCTGTGTTAACAGTTCTAAGGCTTCAGAAGCTCCGTCTTTTAACATCTGTACCCCTGTTTGGGACCCCCAAAAACATTCACTCAGAAAGCAGCTTCTGCCACGGGAAGAAATGGGAGATATGAGACATCCCTCACATTCTGCTAGAAGAGGAATGATCCTTCACCCCTTCTTCATTTAAGAGGCCTTTTTACTTTTTTAGGAGGCACTTAATCATAGGAGATGAAACATATGCCATATATATATATATATATGCAGGTTGTTCCAGGGATTCAGTAGGAACAGACTGATTAAATCCTATCAACGATAGAGTTGCCCTCAGCGCTTGAAATGATGCACTTGACACTGAAGCGGGATCTGTCACTCCTCTGCTGGATTCTTAGGCTTCTTAGGGGTTGTTACCAAAATTAACAACAGCCAACCCACCACCAGTCTACAGGAGGCATATGACATGGATCTAAAATCCTGCCCTTTTCTGGGTCTTAGCCAGAAAGTATCAAGCTAGAAGAAAAAATATTCTGCTGTTCAGGATTTACCATTCTGAAACGTTTTCTAGAGTACAACACTGCTACTGTTTCTTTAAAAGCATGGACAAAATGAATGATAAATCCCATCTTTCAAAAAAACGTGGACAACAAAAACTTCACTACTCCTTCATCTTTTCATAGATTTGAACATCATCAGGAGTCTGGAGGACCCAATTCGCTGCTATTGAAGAATCTCATCTCTCACCTGCCTGGAGAATGACATAATATTTTGGCTCCAGTTCCAGATGCTGAGTAAATAAATTCTTTCGTGTTGCCCTCTTTTGAAAGCACTGACTCTGCTTCTTTGTTTTGCTTTTTAAACACTTGTAGAAAAAAACCATCCCCCTGAATTCTGCTTAAACTCTGATGATGCAAGCACTTTTAACCATGAATGGAACTTGCGTTTTCATGAGTTCTCGATTTCAGGCATCATATGGGTGACAAGTGTCTTCTGAATCATCTCAACTGCATACAGCAGAAATTTGTCACAGGTGCTATTTCTGACCATGAGTAAGAGCCATCCCAGTCTGCTAATGGATGTGATGAAATGCAAGTGCATTTCATTGCTGCTTTTAGTCCAAGCTTCAAGTGAAGCTGTCGCCAGCCTTCCCGGGTGCTGTGATGCCATTTTTAGCATCTTACAGGATTTTACTTCACCACCACTTTCTGTTTCTGTGTTTCTGTCTGAAGATGGCCCACATATTTCACTCCTGGCCTTCCCTTGAATTTTCAATGCCTTTTGGTCCTGCTCATTTATGGAATTCTACTAGTATTTTTTTTTTCTATAAACATTCCTCAGGATAGTAATATTTTAATCCCCATAGCAAACAACAGTTCTCTACCGACAGCTTCAATTTCCAGAAAGACTGAGGCTACACCTCCCTTCAGCTAGGTGATGAGATCACCCCCAAAAGGAATAATGCATTATCCTGTTCCAAGTGTGCCTTGTTTCCAGAGCTATATCCCAGCCTGCAGTAAGGAGGTCACGGAGGGGAGTCACGCATCTTCTGTGTATGTTTCTCTGGAGAGTTGGAACAATGAGGATAGTCTGTCTTTAAAACCATGTTTGTCTGATGCTGCATAACAAAAGTCATACTGATGAGCTGCTGAAATCAAAGCCAATCTCTGCAGCCTGGCAGCTGACCACAGGATTTTGCCTGCCTTTGGACCCAGGATGTTTATCCAGTCTTTGATTAGACCAATATATATTTTTTTTTCATTCTTCCAGTTGGTAACTTGTGAAATTTAGTAGTACACAAAGTTTAAGAGTTTTAAACAGTACACAAAGTTGAAGAGCTTTCAACTACATTTGAAGGGGGAAAAGAATAAAACAAGGCTCAGTAGAGATATGCCTGGGGGTAGCATGTCAGCATTTGAGGGATGGTGCACTAGAAAGGACCTTTGTTCTGTTATCTCAGTAGAGGCAGGGGATCTAGATCCATATGGCAGCAAAGATGCAAAGGTTATTAGAAACCATGGAAGCACCAGAAAATGGTCATGCAGGAATTAAGGCTTCTCTCTCCAAAAAGGTGGTGGGCCCAATAACCCATCTGAAGCACATCTACGCCAACGCATGTGACATGGGCGACAAACAAGAGGAGCTGGAAGTCACTGTGTAGCTGGAAAACTTACGGTGTAGTTGCCATCATGGACACATGGTTAGATGACTCACACAACCGAAGTGCTGCATTGGATGGCTATAAACTCTTCAGAAGGGATAGACCAGGAAGGAGAGGCGGTGAGGTAGCCCTCTGTGTTAGGGAGCGTTTTAACTGTCTAGAACATGATGATGGTGATGATAGGGCTGAGTGAAGAGTAAAGACTAGTGAAGAGAATGTACCCCTGGACTGGACACTGAAGAGGCCACACCTTGAATATTGTGTTCAGTTTTGGACCCCTCACTACAAGAAGAGCATTGAGATGCTGGAGCGTGTCCAAAGAGCAATGAAGCTGGTGATGGGTCAAAAGCACAAGCCTCATGAGGAGTGGCTGAGGGAAATGGAATTGTTTGGCCTGGAGAAAAGGAAGTTGGAGCAAGGTAGGGGATCAGTCTCTTCTCCCAAGGAACAGGCAAGAACATGTCTCCTTCAGTGAGGAAATGGCCTAAAGTTGTGCCAGGGGAGGTTTAGGTTGGATATTAGGAATAATTTCTTCACTGAAAGAGTTGTAAAGCGTTGGAACAGGCTGCCTGGGGAAGTGGTGGAGTCACCATCCCTAGAGGTATTTAAAAGATGTGTAGATGTGGTGCTGATGGACATGGTTTAGTGGTGACTTGGTAGTGTTGGGTTAGCAGTTGGGCTTCTTGATCGTAAAGGTCTTTTCCAACCTAAACGATTCTGTGATTCTGTTATACCCAATGTGTATTTTTTTTTGGACTGGGCCTCCTTGCTCTCATTTTCAGTTTTCAGTACCTCTTTGAAGTTAACTCTGCACTAAATACCCATCTTCATAAGCCAGTGAGGTGGAATCCTGCATCTCCCAGAAGTACCACATCCTACTGCTATGAGTTACTCTGCTTAAATATGGGCCAGTAGCCTGAAACTGCTCATTCCTTCTCCAGTTCCTCTGAGTTTTTAATTTTCTTTTTGGTCCAGCATACTTAGTTAATTTAATACGATGGCCATCAAGCCGATTGATAAATTTGGAGTGAACCTTTCAAATGTGGTCAGAAAATATTGAATGTTTAGGATACTCTGCAGCTGTGAAGTATTTGAAAACCATTACCTTTCATTTTCCTGAGGGTACATCTTTGGAACCGGGCAATGCCTTGAGTAAATAACTAGCTTTTCAAAAGACATCACACTTTGTTAGCTCTAAGTTCATAGCACAGCACACTCATCACAGTCCCCTCTGGGCTTTACAAACATTCCAGTGAGTGCCTCCTGAACTAACCTTTCATCCATGGTGAGGTAACGTTGTTTGCTCTCTTCCTGCTGCCGCTGACCCTTTGTTCTTCCGAAGACGGCGGATACAATGACTCCTCTAGCGGGCAATACTTCTCCTGAAGCACCCGTAAAAGTGGTTCAAGATTCTGCTTTTACTCTTCACATTGCAAAAGAGTAGGAGTGCTCACAGACAGGAGTTTTTTTGCTTGTAGTTGAGAGGAAACAACAGCTACTGTATAAATCAAGTCTGTTTTCTGCCTCTATCCTCACTTTTCTATCTGAAACTGTTTGACTTTTTATCAACTAATCAAATATTCCTTTGGCCAGAGGAGAGAGGAAATAGCACAAGAGTGACACAGCAGCATGACTGTCATTGCACCTTCTCCCTTCCAGTTTTCTTGCCACAGTCAAGTAATTCTTTGACTTAAATAAAACAGGCAAGGACAGCAGCGCAGATTGCTTTGCTTCTCAGGGATCATAGGCTCGACTCAATCTGCCTTCACCTGAATTCCCTCAGCCTCTGCTGTTCTTCAACAGGTAGAGTGGGTCTGTCTGGCCCTTTCCCAAAACAATTTGTAGCTTAGTGGTAAGGGGACTCATACAGAGAATGTAGGTTTGCTTACCAGCAGCC
Source organism: Baryphthengus martii (assembly GCA_013396935.1). Lineage (NCBI taxonomy): Eukaryota > Metazoa > Chordata > Aves > Coraciiformes > Momotidae > Baryphthengus > Baryphthengus martii. The sequence continues at coordinate 53,087 of VWZK01012389.1, forward strand.
AGTACGAGACTACAGATTCTCCAATCGTAGAGAAATGCTATATGCTAAACTATAGAATGAGAGCAGCAAGCGATCAGCAGCATACAGAGCCTTATTCAAAGCTTGTGGCAATTTCTGAGGACACCCAGCACATCAGGGCTTTGAAGCAATATATGTGGAAGTGCAACTTGTTCCTCTCTGCCAGAGTTGCTTAGATAAAAATGACATCTCAGCTGCCATCCATGCCGAGGCAATTTGAAGTGCAGAAGAATGCTGGAGTTGAAAATTTAGCTCTCAGTGCTCTGAGATGCTTCCAAGGCGAGGCAGCGAGGCAACTAAGTGTGGGTTCTGAGGATTCAGATTTTGAAATTAAGCATGTAAAGCAAATGCCAGCTCTAGCTTCCTACCTAACTCTTGCAGGGATCCATCCTGCTCCTGTAAGAAGATGAGGTTTGGGTTTATTCTTGGGCATGGAAACACTCTTTTTTCAGAAAATGCAACTTCTTTGAAATTTAAATATATCCACGTGTTGATTTGGATGTAATTTCACGGGATATTATTGAACATATTATTTTATTTATATGTTTATAAGCTAACTATTTCACTGTTAGTGGAAGGAACTGTTTCAAGATCATCACAGTAAACTGAGTATTTCCAAACTGACATTTTATGGAATTATAATAATGTTCAAAATGTCAGAAATTCTCATGGGAAAAGAATTTTGCTTCTTTTGTGACATATGTAGTTGCTTTCTCAGAGATGCAATTGAAGTCTCTCTAGTGACATCAGCTCCTTGCAGCACTGAATCCTTGTTTTTACGAATTAGAGTTCATAAAATGTGATTCCTGTGGCGATGTGTTGCCAGTATTTTGAGGAGCACCATGTCTCTAGAAGATAAAAGAATCAGAAGGAAAATTACTTAATTTGAAATACTTGCTTGTGTTCTTTAAGAACAAGAAATCTGCTTCATCAAATTGTATATTACTGTTTCTACTTGTGGTTTGAAGTGGCTATATGAAGACAATGAAGCCACTTTCCATCATTTATCAGCAGTCTTGGCTAACTGGTTCTTTCAGTTCTTCTTTGGTCTCTTCCACCCAGAATGAGTCTGTGATTCTATGGTTTCAACAGAAAAGAAGATAATTATGACCTTTACAAGTGCTTCTAGACCAACTGAAGAAAACCTTTTACAGAACAGCTGTTGATGTGTAACAGAAAAAAAAACCAATAGTGGAATTTTTCTCATTTTCCTCATTTTTGTCTCTGAGTACCCTGTTTTAGGGTACCAGAAGGGTCACCAAAGATAGAGACTGATGCTCAAACTGTTCTGCTTTCCTCTCCCAGTTTATCATAGAGGTTTGGTGTTGCCAGAGAAGAGAAAAGATCGTCTGTGGATTTGTCCCTTCTGCAGGCCTTGGAGTTGGGTGAAGAACCTCTATAGCTGCAGAAGGAGCAAGGGAAACCAGCAGGGGACGCGTCCTTGGGTTGGAAAAGTGTGGGAGAGACAAATAGTTCAGCTGATCCTAGTTGTTCCTAATAGATTTACTACCATAATCCAATGGGACGCTGAAGCATCCTTGAGAAGTTATTCAACTGCATGTCAGTGGTTGAAAGCAGTGGACCCTGGTGACATTAGCAATGGATGTGCCCCACGTCGCCCAGACGATGTGCACACCCTCACCGGAACGAACCAAGACCACAGACTTCTCCCTGGGTGGGAAACACATCACTCACTTTGCCATCCTCCTTGGGAGGCTTTTGCTGCGCAATTTGCAATGCAAAATAATACACCATGAAGCCACAGGGAATCGTTTCAACTCGTTTTGACCTATCTAATAAAAACACCAGGATCTCAATAAAGTGAGGCTTGGATTCATAAGCAAAGGAAATGTTCTCTTGCCTATTATTTTTGTATCCGTGTCAAGAATAACTTGCAAGAATTCTCCTGTACTTCCTCAGTCTCTTAGTAAAAACAACATTTGTCATTCTCTTTTTGTTAGGAGCAATCTTATTAAGTTGAGCTCTTTTTCCCTATGGGAAATGAGTGAAATTATCTTCAAGACTCTGTATCCTCATTCTCTGGAAGATTCCACAACAAAATCTTGTGGTTAAATAATTGCAGCTGATGTGTTGGATCCTGGAGTGTCAGAGGGTTTGTTGTCACACTTCCTTCAATTTAGATGTATTTTTTATTAAATAGTTATGCTGTTTACATCTTGAAAAGACTTCATTAATTCAAGAAGAGAAGAATCAAGGCAAGCAGAAACAGTACTTCAATTTTGACTATCCAGAGCATTAGGAAATAGCCGAATAAAATCCATCTCTAGCAGCAAGATTGGATTTTGGAAGGCAGAGGGAGAGGGTGGAGAAAGAAATGAGGTTTCTGAAACTTTTAAAGGAGCTAAATGCATAGCTTGGAGGAAATGGCCTTATGTATGTATTTTCATCTTTCACTTTGGGGAAAAAAACCCCAAAAGTTAAAGTGAATGTGTTGCTTATGGCAAGACTGGATTGACAAAACTGGAAACCTGAGTTTTCTATTTAATTACAGGCACAACATAACGTGGAAACAGCCAGGCAGGATTTTTATACCCCTTTACTGATGAATTTTAGCGCTGAGAAGAGTGTCCTGGAGGCTGCTCCAGTCTAAGGCAGTGGAACACAGTGCGACCATCAGCACTGGGCAAAATCACAATGATACAGAGATGGAGATGTGAGTATGGACTTGCTACTTCAGTCATGTTTCTGTGGTATTATCCTGCTGGAACCGTTAGGAAGCACACAGTGATGGTCTCTTACTATTGCTCATCTGGTAGAAGTTAAACCTCATTTTATTGAGCCCTGTTTCATGTTAGTACTGCAGAGAGGGTCTTCTATGGGGTGTCTCTCTCTCTCATCTTTCTCTTTGGAGAGCTGTACCAACATGGCAGTAGAAATAAACAAAAGAGATAGGTAGGGATTTTAGCCTTCAGCCAATCAGTAGTAAATGTAACCCTGATGGCAAGATTAAGGACATCAAGGAGTAGGAGTTCTAGTCACATCTTTTGCAGTTGTTTTCCCCCTTGCTAAAACTGCCAGAGATCATGAAATATAGGTTTCAGTTGGGTCAATGATACTTCACTCACTCCCGAGGTCTGGACTGCGGTGCATAACAGTGATCTTCAGGCTGCACTCGGTCATTGCTGGCCTCTAATTGCCAATTTAAAGATACAAGTCTGAGAGATAATTTCTATCATTTCACCTGGCATAACTATAGTTATTTTTGGCCTTTCCTTAACACTAAGGTATCTGCTGTACTGAGGAAGCTATTCATTCTTGGCTCATACAGAAATACGGACTTGTGTGCAAAAAGTTCCTTACCTCTTACAAAGAATTGCAAATTGTTGGTTGAACTAATCGTGGGGCTCCATATCTTATATTGGCTTCCCCAGGATGGTCAAATTAGTTGGTAAGCCAGTCCAGGAGCAAGTTCATAAAGCCTGGTAGCTGCTTTGCCATTGGCATGTCTGCCGACTGCGGCATAGTAACGGGACGTCTGTGATATCAGGAAATGTGAAACTGCAGATTCAGACTATTCGATTTTATGAACAACCTTTTATGGTTGCTAATCAAAGTGTATTGTTAACCAGCTTTGGTTTAGTCAAATTTAGCCTTTGGTAATTTCTTATCTGATATAAATAGCATGATAGTGGGACACTACTCTGTGCTAAGACAGCAATAAAAGCCAATCTAGTGTTTCCAAAATGCTGAATTAGAAAGTAACTGCAGTGATAAAGAAGATGGACATGTTGACTCGTGTTTTGGGAGGTTTGTTTGTTTTTAAAGGTATCAAGGGTAATTTGCAGGTGCCGCGTTTTGCAAATGGAGAGTTGACAGTGAAAGACCACTGTTGGTATTAGCAATGCCTACGGTGGATAACGGTGCCTGATGGTGGACTGTAACCACAGGTGCACCTGCAGAGATCATTCTCCACGGCACCTTCCAGTCATCTGGAAGGTGGATTTCTCTGGAGAAAGGATATGTCAACTACTGTGGCATTATTGTCTGTGGACCTTGGAGCAGAAGTCCTTACTGAGCAGAGAATCTCTACCTGCTTACAGGGAAAGCCCCCCAGGATAGTACAAATGGAAGTTCCATTATCTCTTTCCAAGCACTCTTCCATGCTGGGAATTCCCTCTGTGTGGTAAGATCATGGCATGAGAAACGGGCAAAGTCAGACTGGCAGCTGAGTGGCCAGAAGGAGAGAAATCAGTAGCAGAAGGAGTAAAGGCAGAAGGTGTAAAGGATTATCTCTTGTGGCTGGGAAACTCAGCATGATGGTAGAAGGATTTCTGTCTAGTCTTATGTGCCTTTGCAGTTTTCCAGGTATTTCTGGAGATCTGCCCATTTTTTTCCCACCTTATTAATGGAGTGATTTGTAGAGATGTAATTTCTTCCCTTATATTTTCTTATTCCTTCCTGGGCCATGGTTTTCCTTTGGTCCTGTATAGAGTTGTCCACTAGACAGCATTAGGGAGAGGGACTCATAACATGTATCCATGGGTCTAGATAGTTTCTGGTTTATCCTTCAATCTGAGTCTAGAAGTTTTATTCCTTGATATATCCAAATCACGTCAGTTATCAGAAAGGTTTCCTCTTGAAGCTCTGACAAATTTCTAATGAAGCAGAGACCTTGTGTGTGTGAATTAGTAAATAATATCGTGATCCACAGCAGGTTCTGGTGGAGGAAAGATGTGTTCTCCATCTTGGAACAAGCTCAGGAACTGAGCTGAGCCACACTTTTAACAAGGTTGCTGGAAATAATCTTTGTAACATCAGATAAAAATCAAACTGCTTCAGCACAGATCAGCACCGTTTCCTGACACCAAACACAGAGTGGAGGAATTTCAGGGGAGGAGGACCTGGCTGCTACCTGTGACATTTGTTTTAACTCAGGGGGATCAGATGAGAGCAGTTGCTGCACAGTACCTCTGTGCAGCGTAGCAACTCTAAAAGTAAATGCAGTTAAGAGAGTCTTCCAAAGTATGTGAGGATCCACTTCATGCAAAGAGTTGGTATCTATGAAATGCTGCTGTGTAAATTTGAGTTTCTGTACAAAATAGCAGTATGATGTAGATGTATAACTGCAGGTTATGTATGGATGCAGATTATAAGGATGTATTCTCTTGAAATAGTTCGAAATCAGTAGCAACGCTGTTGCTTGTGACTGGAACTATGTATCCACCTGGTCAGGCTGGGTTCCTACATGGAGACCACCACAGAAGTGACCCTTCTGTCAGTTACTTCCTCATAATAAGGGTGTCCTTCTTTCATCTGAGTGTCAGGTGGTTTGGAGCATTCTGTCCGTCTACTGATGTGTAAATTATTCAGCATGGTGAGGTACAACCTGTACTTTGTTACTATTCCTACAATTCCTTAGTAATGTTTCCTCAAAGCAGCACAGCCTCAGAGGAAAGCAGAGAGCAGTGATTTTCAGAGGCTCCTCAGTACAAAGCAGGTTCAACTCTACCTGTCATTCCCCCTAGACTTTCTTCCTGGCAGGAGGAGATGCTCCTTTGTCACCATGGACATCAGCCAGCGATTTATGCTGCTTGAACCCAGACAAACAGCCAAATCATACTGCTTTTCCGTTCACTGAATGAAAAAAAACCCCTACAACCTACAGGCTTTGGATGTGATAAGAATTAGATGTAATGTGGTTATTCACATCAACCAGTGCAGAGTAACTGCCAGTGCAGCTAAACCTGAGGCGGTGTTACCCACCACCCCACTGAGGAGGCTCTGTCCTAACCGGGCACACAATGATGTGGATGTTGACCCTGGTGTCTTCAGCACGTTGCGTGAAGATGAGGTGAGGAGGATATGATGGGAGTCATTATCAGCTGAGCATCAAGAACCAAACCCCTTGGGTGTGACGCTGAGAATGAAGGTAGTTGAATGGGCTGGAGTCATACCTTCATTTTGCTGGGTTGACTTATCCTTCATCTGTGTATATCTGTGGGAAGTTAAAAGCAGGACCTGTTGCAACAATCTGCTTGTGGCAAGGGACAAAGCTTTTCACATAACCAAGATTTCATTTGCTCAGTCCTGCCCCGGACCACTGAGTACTGGGAATACCCAGCAGAGCACCTGGGCTCAGAGCTGGCAAAACAATCCATGTCCTGAAAACAATACTCTGAGCATTTCTTCCTCTCTGCTCAGAAAACAACACTGGAAGGGAAAACATCAACTCTCTTTTCTCTGGAACCCATCTGAGGCTTTTTCAGCTATGTGAAGGTACATTCAAGTCACCTCTTGTTGAAACCTCTGGCTACATCTGCCAAAGCTGAGTCGTGAATAGCTCTTCTTTCTCTGGTGAAACTCACAATAAATCAAATCCTTACCAGATCATTGACTTCACGTGGGTCAATATGAAAGTGCCATCAATAAAACATTCAATAGGATTAAAAAAATATCCCCCTCTCAGTCAGTCAGGCTCTATCCAGTTATTCAGAAGTATATCACATTTGTGTTCTGTGTTGCTCAGTTGATTCCTTACCTCATGCTCCAGGCCTGCAGCATTTTCCACTGCACAATCTGATATTTGGCAATTTCCAAAAAACCCCGCAGGAGGAACAGAGATATCTGATGTCCCCTGCCTGCACTCAAATGTAAATTTACATTTTACAAACCATAACAGCTCTTAATCCTTCAGTGTCCTTTGTAATGCCAGGTTGTCTCCCCAGCTTGTGTAAATGTGCACTAATGAGGAACAGGCAATATAGGAAACCAGATAAACACAGAGAATGTCCTTCCAGTTTTTCAGAATATGCCATAAAAAAAAGTCTAAATTGTTTTGCTTGGTTGCAGTGCTGTGTTTTAAGGCAGCTCCTCCTGTTTTCTCAGTGACTCTTGGCTGTGCTGGTGGGGTCATGAGATGGTTTCTTGACAGGGTGTGAAGGCAACAAGGGAAGCCTCGAGTCAATCATCAGGATGCAACAGGCTGGGGAGGATCTCAGGTTGTTTATAGAGTGCTGGGGAAGGAACTGCGGCTGTAGGGAGTTATCGGCAAGTGTGTTGTGTTTGTGGGGTATTTGGTTGAGCTCAGTCCTCTGCTGATTTAGGGGCTCAAACCACAAATCTTACCTCTAGATAACGTGTTAAGGAAAGAGTCTGCAGGGAGCCCTGGGTAGGGGCTGTCTCCATCCCTCTTTTTGCTGAAACTTGTATTCTTTGTGGCAGAAATCTGTGAATAAGCAAGAACTTGAGGACCCTTAAAGCCTTTGTTCTCAGGACTATGTCCACACTTTACGTTACATGGATACCAAGAGAGAAAAGAAGTGGGTACTCTGGCCACAAGTCCTATCTTTAATCAGAGTCTGGCAGTCTTTTTGGGTGAAGGGACAGGAGGATGAGGGTTACAGTCTGGGATTTACTGTTCCCAACTTGTTTTGTGAGTCTGACACTTTGCACTTGATTTCTCAAAGGGAAAACTTCAGAATCGTAGAATCCTAGAATGTTAGGGGTTGGAAGGGACCTCTGGAGATCATGGAGTCCAATCCCCCTGCCAGAGCAGGATAACCCAGGGCAGGCCACACAGGAACAGATCCAGGGGGGGCTGGAAAGTCTCCAGAGAAGGAGACTCCACCACCTCTCTGGGCAGCCTGGGCCAGGCTCCATCACCCTCACACCAGAGAAGTTTCTCCTCCTGTTGAGGTGGAACCTCGTGGGTTCCAGTTTGTGCCCATTGCCCCTCATCCTGTCCAAGGGCACCCCAGAAAAGAGCCTGGCCCCTTCCACTTGACCCCCACCCCTCAGATATTTACAGACATGAATCAGACCCCCTCTCAGGCTTCTCTTTTCCAGACTCAACAGCCCCAGGGCTCTCAGCCTTTCCTCACAAGAGAGATGTTCCAGTCCATCATCCTCGTAGCCTCCATTGGAGTCTCTCCAGTATTTCCGTTTCTCTTGAACTGGAGAGCCCAGAACCAGACACAATATTCTAAAAGTGGTCTGACTAGGGCAAAGTAGAAGTTATCTTTTCTTCTCTGCAGACTGTGTGCTAAAAAAACCTGAGTCCTCTTTCTTTCTCCCTTTGGATAAGTCAGTCTTTGACATTCAGCCCTGGATGATGGTCTCTCCTCATTCTTCCTTTATTGTCTCCTTGCTCCATTTTGCACCCTATAACAACATAACATTTTATTTCTCCTTTACCCAAAGTCACGTGCTTTTCCCCGCACCCCCCATGTTATTTTACTCTTAATTGCTTGATCCTATGCTCCTTGAAGCTACTGGAAACATGCCCATTAGGGACACAGGAGCAGCCCAGAGATCCCCGTAGCCAAGCACAAACAAACAAACACCATGGACTTTACCGTCGCTTCGCTACAAAAGGCGATGTAGGGTTCAAAAAAGTCCACTGCTGAACTTGCGTGCTTAAAGTCCAGTGAATTCATTTGAAGCAGATAACAAAATGTCGTGAACTTTCCTGCAGAAGGGGAAGTGGTGAGATTGATTTGACATAAAAGACTCACTATCATTATTAATTCATCATTTGGCAGATCTCAGGCATTTTAAGTGAATGAATTAATTCTGTGTTACAGAGTGTCCTTTGCAGAACCTGAGTTTAAAAAATAACATTTTATTTTTTTTTTGTTTTTAAAGCCTTAAGAAATCCTGTTTGTGAGTATTATTAGCTGTACTGCTCTAGAAATTTCAGTTTTCTTTTAGGTGCTGTAAGTCATCACAATTTGTGATGCCAACAGAGTTGGGTGGCACTGGTGATGTTGTGAACATTGAGTAAATCACAGAAATGTACATAATAGCTGAGGACAGCTGCAGAGCTTGGACCTGCTCCCCACCCAGATGAGGTGTAATGGTCTCTAGTATTTTATATGTCCTGACTGCTGCAAGAGCAGAAGAGTCTGGACCCTGGCAAAAAGAGCAATATAAAGGCTGCAAGCTTCAAATTCAGCCAATCCAGAGTTCATGGGTGTAATATAGGAATCAAATGACATTTACATTGAGTTTTGTTTCATGAAACATCCGTGTTTTTCTTTTAGATTTGGAGTGTAAGGAAAAAACTGCCTAACCTAATGTCCTCAGGAAATGCTAATAATTTTGAGTTTCAGAGCATGAACTTTCTCCCCTTCATCAAAACTGATTCCATAAGTCCTTTGGTAGTGTGCTGCCCTGATAACTAAATGCAACACGATTATTGGCCAGCAGGGCGAGGGAGGTTCTCCTCCCCCTCTACTCTNATCGTAAAAGAAAGAAGAACCGGGTTCCTAAATAACCTGTGTGTGGGATCCTGCTCATGAGAGGCATTGCCTTTACATTTACCTTTAGATTCCATCAGCTATAATGGGAGCTTTAAACTTTTAACTCACATGTAGACATCTGAATTTCCTCTGGAGTAGTCTAGATGGACTAACTGGAATCTACATCTGGAATTCAGTCTCTCTCAGGCTACTGACTAACCAGCTGAAGAGAGACTTCAGAGTTTCAGTTTCTCAGAGGTAGAAAAATGTTGTTGCTCATAATTTTTAATGGTAATTGCAGCTCTTGTGAGACAACAAAAAGGAAAACATTTTCTGAGGAAGCACAAGTCGGTAAGAGAATGTTGTTGTGTGAGCTTGCCTACTCTTTTTAATTGACTTTAATATAAATGTCACTTGGCTTGTCTGACAGCAGATGCCTCTGTCTCAAAAAAGCAACAATTCAAGACCAGACCAAACATCGCAGTTGAATCAAAGCAATTTATCATCTAGTGTTTACCTCTAGCCACATGCCATTTCACTTTGCTAGCAGCTTCACTCCAAAACCTTCTCTAAAGCGTAATTATTTTACAGTCTAGCTTATTTTTATAAAGATATAAAATGAAGAGCTATAGTCACATGACAGCGCTGCTGTATATCATTGCTAACAATGAACTGCCTACTGTCTTAAGGTCTGGTGCAGTCTAATGAAAAGATTATTTCAGCAAATTCTGTGTCAGATTCTATTACTTCATTGTTAGAATGGAAATACGAAGAGAAGAAGATCAATACTAATTGGCAGGAGAGAGAAGTTCACATGACATCTTGTAAAGAAAGAAAGGAAATGTCCCACTTGCATTTCATCAAACTGATTATTTTATAGTGGTGGAGAGAAAACTTGATTACAAAAATTATGTGTATTTCCTGTTTCCACAATGTACCTTGTTTGCTAATACAATTTCTTTTACAATCTCTGACACTTGAGTGTCTTGTTTTTGCTTAGAAGTTTCTTTTCTTTTCAGTCTTAACTGCTGCTGCCTTCCTTCTTCTCCTTCAGCCAGTTCTTTTCCTTGTGTCTTAAGAGACTCAGGAGTCTCTACAGGGAACTTCAGAGATTTTCCTCTGTTTCACTGCACACAGAAATATGGGGCAGCTTTGGAGCAAGCTGCCCTGTGTCAGATTTAGTGTGGATCAACTAATATACTGTAAGCTCATTTTCAGCCTACTGACCATTTTGTTTCAGTAATCCCTTACTTTCCTCAGTGGACAACCATGAGCCTTATGATAATAACTGACTCCGTTGTTTTCTTGTCACAAAATCTTTATTACTTTTCCAGCCACTTGTCATCTTGAATTTCTATGCTATGGATCAAATAAGTGAAAGAGCATCTAAAAAATCCTTGGTTTATTTTTTCTCCATGTGAGTTCATTGATTTTTATGAATACTATCTTCTGCTTAAGTGAAAAAAAACCAAACAACCCGCACTAGATTCTTGTCACACAAGAACTTGCGGGGTGTGCAAAGTTGAAGTAGGCATTAGAATGAGAGATGAGATGTCTGTGCCTCATCTGCATGAGGAAAGTGGTCTTGATTCAGCTGACAAGTTGCCGACATCTCCCCTCACGGAGGAGAAATCCCCGGTGACGCTGGATGGCTAAAGGCAGATTGTGCATCACTTCTCCTCTTGGAAGGGATGAAGCCTACTGGAAACAGCTCCAAGATGGCATTTCTTCTGGGTCTCCGTTCTCCATTGGCTGTTCCTAACTAACCAAATGGGCTAAGTTAGAAATTAACCTGTAGCTGGTCAACAGTCCAGTGTGCACTTCCATGCACCAAACATAACTTATCTGCAGGAGAGTCTTATTCAGGATCGGGGGAAGAGCTCTGGGTTCCTGTAGGACATCAAAGGAAAAGCCTTATTCCTTGAGACAACTATCAGGGTAGTTCAGAAAGATGTAAATGGAAGCAGGCACCTTTCCTATGCTCACCTGAATGGATTCACCTCTGCCTTCAAGAAAAAAAGTGGAGTAACGGCTTACTATCTGGTTTTCCTTTGTGGAGGACAGGATTGAGAGCCAGAGATCCCTGACTTGCTTTTGTGGAGGTGCCTGCATGGCTTACTCTTGGAAAATGCCCTGCATAACCACAGCTTGTAAGATAAGAGTACCGGGTGTGCGCAGTGCACGCATGAATCAAATATATAAAGCTGTCTGGCTCCAAGCCACTCAAGTTAAAGAAGAAGATACTCACCAGCCAGATCAAAGAGTAACCAGGAAATTTCAAAGGAACTTTAGAAATGAAGAAAGAGTAAGACTGAAAAGAAACATAAAAGAAAGAAGAAAAAATTTCATAGCAGTCAAGATATTTGAATAGAAGCAGGAGTCAAAATTCAGCAGAAGCTGCCCTGCTGTCATCAGGCCAAGCAGGGAGGGTCAGGTGGGTTATAGGGAGTGGTGAGTATTTATCCTGAGTGTATAACATGATAACTGCCAGCTAATTATATATTATATATAATAAAACTCTTAAAGCCTGAACTGGTTTAAACTATGGGAACTGGTTACGTTTTCACTGTGAAAGTGCTTCTGGCTATTCTTGAGTATCAGGTAAGTGCAGCAAAAGTGATATGAAGTGCAGGCAGAGAGAGGAGGTATTTTTTGGCAGGCAGGAAAGAGGTAAGGGTACTTGTATCTGCCTTCCACCCTGCAGTCTTTCAAGCTTGTCTCCCTTTGTTGAGACAATTTGTAGACAACTCAACAAGATGAACGTTTCTAAGCACAGTTTGTCTTCTTCCTGCAGGCTTGTCAGTGGGAGTGAGGACTGGTAGCTATGCTGAAAATCATTTTGGAAGGTGGCAAATCGGGGTAGAAAACAGAGAACAGCACTGGGAGTCATAAGAGACCTCATATACCCTGGCTAAATTTAATTCCAAGGTGCAATTACCCCATTCTAATTTCCTGGGTTTGGGGCAGATGGTCAGCAAACCCACAAGAGCACAAGTAACCAGTAGCTCTGAGCAGGTCCCAGAACTGGAGAGGGAAAACAAAGGCTATCCCTCAGAACAGAATGAAACATTAGAAAGGAAAAGCTACTTTAAAATGAGGAAGTTTGTTGAAGAGACATTTAAAAGGAGCAGGTAATGAGGTAAAAATGCCATTAAAACAGATTATGCTAGAAAATCAGGGCCTTAGAGGAGCATTCCTAGACCTTAAAGCAGGTATAGCTGAACAGAAGAGTAAAGGAAGGTAGTAGAAGTGAAAAAAAACCAAACCACTCTCTTTAAAGTGGAAGAGAGATTTACTTGAAAAGAAGATAACAGGTTGTTGCAAATTAAATACCAATGAACAACAAGGCAGGCAGAAGAAGATATAAGAAGAAACTTGCTAAAGACATAAATGCTAATAATAAAAACTTCTTCAAACATAGAGAAGAGAGAGCTTTCCAGAGTCAGTAGGATGAAAAGACAATATAAAGGAAAAACTTTGATCCTCACTCATTGAAAAAGAAAGTGGGGAATTTATCAGTGATGCAGAAAAGCAGAGAAGAGGATAGTGGGGAATTGTGTCAGTCGGAATTATCAACAGCAGGCGTTTCAGAAATCAATAAAGTGTACGCAAACCTCTGAGAGCTGCTGGCTTTTCAAAGAAATTCAGATTTGTGAACACGTCAAGCTTCTAAGCAAATAACCTACCTGCTACTTGACCCAGCCTCAGAATCAAGGAGATGAAAAAGTGGTTAATACGGTACCAGTGTCTCAAAGGGTGACTCGGGTCATCTTGCAAAAGACAAACCAGGTACTTGTGACTTTAGCACCAGCCAGATTGGCAAGGAACTGTGATGACAAATGGAATTAATGAATATGGATGAAATGATAGATTTGGGATGAGTCACAGGAATGCCTTATGAAACTCTTAAGTGTTCTCTGAAGATGGCAGTTTACTGGTAAGGTGAAGCTGTCAATCCAAGAAAAAAGATTGACAATGACTTTCAGCAAAAGCTCCTAAACAAGCGTTCCTCCTGTTAACCAAAAGAAAGTTTTGTCTCTATCCTGTTGTAACCACATATACTTAGTAAATCAACATTTTAGCAGTTTATTGAGACTCTCAATGACTATGTAGCAGGACCTGTCATCCTCAGCATATTCACAAATGGTAAAGGAAAAAAAGAATTGCAGAGGATATGAACTTATTCAGGATAGTGAAGTCTAAAGCTGCTGTGCAGAGATGCAAGAAATTCACCGTGCTGAACGACTGGGGGAAGATCAGCTGATACTCAGGGCTGATAAATGGAAATTCATCCACATGAAAGAACAAGAACTCTAATTTACTTCTCTGTGTTCAGTGGTAGACGTACAAACACAGTGTTATAATACAGAAATGAAACTTTGGGGTCAATTGTGGCAGTTCTCTAAAAATGATAATGGAATTTTTTTGTCAGCGAGGCATATGCACAGTACTGCTGTAACAGAGTTAAATGAATAGTTCTGAGCAAACCCACACAACAAAATCCATCCAGATGGGCGATCCGAAACGCTGCCATAGTACATTAATTACTTTCAAAAACTTTTTTTCTGTGGGAAACAAAAAAAAAAAAAAAAAAGAAAAAGAGCCAGAATTTGCTGCAAATAAATTAGAACAGGATGCGAAAGTCACTGGTGAAGTTCCCACTTTCTTTGTTGTTGTCTTCAGTAAATCTTTCACTTTTAATTCCAAAGCTCATTTGGTGATTAATTACTTTAGTGCAGTGGTGTGCTGAGGAGGATAGCTGAGTAGCTGCATTTGGATTTACTGCAAAGCAATAAGCAATATTACTGCTGAATATTCTTGGAAGGGTTTGCCTTTCAATATATTCTTTGATTCGTCTCAAACTGCTTACTCATGTACTTCCTACCAGCTCCATTGGATGACCTAAAAATGCCATTTTGTGATGAAATATAAAAGCTGAAAAATATTAGATTTGGGTTTATTTGGGTTTTTCGTTTGTGGTTTGTTTTATTTTGTTTTTAAGAGAAAACATTTTCAATCTCAAAGTACAAAGTTTTCAGAGAAGGACGCTGTAATCCATTATCCATGATACCTAGCACCTCACATTTGCATTAGATGTTCTTCTTAACTAATTATTTCTCCATTTTTGGGGTCATTTTTCTATCATTATTTGATCTCTGTTCCTATGGAGATAATATTGCAAGGATGTATTCCAGCTTTAATATGTCTGAAGTAATCAAATACCTTCTACCTTCCTGGCTTGGAGAAGAGCGAAGCTTTTTGTTTTGTTTTCTTTGTTCCTTTTTTTTCCTGCACAGTTCTAGCAACAAGTACCATATGAGCTTTTTTCCTGTGGACAACATTTGCCACAAAATATCCCTGAAATAAGATCAAAATTGTCATTAGAGTTCAGAGACATCAGATATTCTTCTTACACCAAACCTTGAGTTACTCATTCTGTACAAGGAGGTGACTTTTTATTTCTTTGGGCCTTTGTTCTCATGACAATACTTTGAAGGTTTCTTACTGTCATATAGTGGGCCAAATTTAGGATAAAATCTGCCCTAGCGATGTTACAATCTCTTGGACCAGTCTGGATTCAAAAGCTCTTTGTCAGAGTCTGAATTCCCAGGTAAAGGACTGGTCACTGGAGCAGAGATTTAGTTCTCTTAGAAGTTAGACCATTTCAATATAGGACCATCCTTCTCTCTTCCTAAGTTCTTGTAACAAATAAAACCATTTCAAAGTGGGGCAAAATGGGATGTTTGGACAACAGCTTTCTGTCCTACAAGCCTCTGATCTGCCCCTAAAGCACAGTCCATTAGTGCCTTGAAGAAGGGATTACTGAATATGCTTGGATACACATATCAGCATACAATACACATGCTTTGGATTCTGGATATTCCTCAGTTTTGGCTGGCACAGCTTTCACAGCGCTCTGTCTTCAGGCATATTCTGGGGAGACATTTCTTGGTGTGCAGATCCCTAAACTTTTAAAACAGCAGCCACGAACTCGTTTTATTTTCAGATGTTGATGTGACACCTCCTGGTGCCCCTTGGCGGTTCTTCAGCAGGGAAGCCGTTTTGGACCCTCTGCTTGCACGCAGGGGTCAGGCCTGGCTGCTGCTCACTCCTCTGCTACCAGACACAGAAATGGCGCAGGAGGTCTCCAGCTTCTGCTCCTAGTAGCAGCTTTGCCCGCATCCAAACTAGGCAAGACTACGAACCTGCCAGCAGTGTGCAAGGTCAGAAGCCAAATACTGGAGCTTCTGCAGTGACTCGCCATCTTGGGAGGTCTTGCCTGCCTGGCACAGACCCACTTCATTTGCCAGCAGCTGCTGAGCACCAAAATGCAGGTGTCTTGGGGTCATTTTTCAGGTGTAACTCCAGGGAAGTATTTTCCATTCATCAGGGCCCTTATTCCCCATGTCCCACTAACCTTGGTGACTTCTGATCCTGTGCCTCTCTCATCCCCAAGCTGGCTATGCCCTGCCATCCCGCTCGTGGCATTTTCTGATGCCCAATTCCCCAATTTTCCTTTTCTTTACTACCCTCCTACAGAGCTCTTCTTTCCTCAGATCCCATTTGCACTGGTGTTGGCCCCTGTTACCCATCACTCCACATGACCAGGTCTCTTCTCTCAGCACTCTCCCCACCTCCCAAACCCTTCTGTCTCTATGGTGCCTGATTCTAGGGTCATTCTTTCCTCTCCTGACTTTCTTTCAGTGGGGTGCCCCTCCAGCTGGGGCAGCACAGGAGAAACAGTAATCAGCTCTCATTTTCTGTGAAATGAAACCCACGGTCGAAGGCTGACACTACCCCTCCTCCAGGCACTGTAGTGAGGATGGAACAAGCTGAATCCAAAGTGAGTCCTTGGCACGTTTAGCTCTAACCTCCAGCTACTCGCTGCAGGTTTTTCAAAGACTTAAAGGCTGAGTAGTTTTTCCATGGGAACATAAGGGTTTAAAACGTTGCAGCAGGGTGGCCTTCGTACCTCACCCAACGTGACCTGTGGCCTGCAGCCTGCTGCATTTTCTCAGCCACTCGTGTGCTGTGGCTGGTACCCTGCCTTTGCCTACGGCAAACCCGAGGATGCCATCCTGTCAGGGATCGAGGACATCAAGATATGGAGATCCAGTTAACCTTTGAACGTTGCGGTGCAAGACTCGGGCAGGGTAAAAGCACCAATCAGGAAGAGATGTTGGACCGGTCTGAAAGGGAATGGACAAAAGCAATTATAATGAAAAACCGTTGTTAGAACGACAGAATATGTATCAGTGCCAAGTTAAAGCTATTGTGCTGAGTCTCCAAACAAGTGGTATTAAACTAACACAGAATAAATCAGACATGCATATTTGAAAGCGATCTATCTGACCCACAAGCACCTTTTGTTGTCATGATAAAAGCCCCAGAGATTTATTTTGATTATCAGACTATTAGTTTCCTAACAAACTTTTAAAAAGTACCTCTTCTGGAGGCTTTTTTAGAACAAGGTAGCTTAGTTGAATACCACGTGTTTCTTAGAATAGTAGAATCATCGAATCATTAAGGTTGGAAACAACCTTCAAGATCAAGTCCAACCATCGACTAAACATTCTCATGACCCCTATACCATGTGCTGAAGCGCCACATCCAGACGGTTTTTGAACCAGGGATGGTTATTCCATCACCTCCCTGAGCAGCCTCTTCTGTTCCAAGGCCTAACCACTCTCTCAGTAAAGAAATTTTTCCTGATATCCAATGTAAACCTCCCCTGGGAGGTTTTTTAAAGTGTTAGAAATGTTATAGTGAAAAAATGTTTTCTGGGATTCCTTCTTTGTCAAGGAGGCAATATTTTTTTGAGAATATAACCTTCTCCTTTCCATGTTCACATAAAATAAATGAAGATAAGCTACTGAAAGTATTTTGTGAAAATTCTACTCTTAATCACACTTATCACATAATTAAGTGGTTTCTACATAAGATTTTATGAGCGTGCTAGACCACTGGACATTGAAAGAGAGTATAATCATGTGGCTTTCCCTTAGGCTTTAGATTTTGCAGCCAGTTTGAAGAAGAAAATGCAGACATTTTTACTTCTCTAACTCAAGCTTCTGAAAAATGACAGCCTGCTCATCCTGTGGGATTTCAGTTATTTGGACCCAGGCCAGAGCCCATCAAAGCTGTAATTAGTCAGTGCTTGTGAGAAGCTGCACAAAATGCTGAGAAGCTTTCCTAGGCACAGAATTGCATCATTTCTTGGTGTGTTGTGTGAAACAGCTCTTGCTGTAGGTCGCTATTCCACACTATGTTGAGGTTGAAATCTCCTAAACTGCAGAGCTTGCAAAGGCTGTTGAAGCTGATAATGACTAGCAAGAGTTTTCCACCTTGCTCTAAGCCAAGCACGTTTTACCTTGCAGGACAGCAGACATGGGTAGTCTTGGCATGGGAAGATAAAACAGCAGCTCTTCTGCAGTGCTGTGCAGAGCGTCGTTCCTCAGTCCTGGCCACCGTCCTTTTCCTTCCACCCTTTCTGTCTTTCTCTGTTGGAGAAGCCAGGGCAATCTGAAAGCTGTGTCTGCTGAGGCTGTGCAATGGGAAATGAGAAAAGTTTTTTGGTGGAAAGAAGTACTGTACTCTGTGCTGGTCACTACAGCTTGATGACACCACCCTGAAGGTGGTCCGGCCTCACTCTTCAGTGGGAAGTCACAGTGACTTTCAAATAGCTGAGAAAAGTGGTGATGGGGCAGATTTTTTTTAACGATGCCCTTTATAGGAGCTGAAACTGAACAGGACAGAGAACTCCTTAGAGTCTACTGGTCACCTAATTCTTTCTTTTATTCTCATTAATCATCTCAAGGTAGTTATTTTGCAAGTGAGACCTGAAAATTCACATCAGGAAATTTCTTAAACCATATATTCCTCTCCACAGCAACCTGTTCTATGTTTTCAAAAACATCCAGTACTCTGGTCCACTGCAAGGAAAAGACTAATTTCATAAGCAACACAACTTGTAATTTCTCCTTTTGTTTATATTTCTGAAGTCCTTTCTTCCATTATTTATTCACAGTTTCTCTTTTCACACCGTGAGGTAGCTCACACTG
The DNA here is from genome assembly GCA_013396935.1 of Baryphthengus martii. Taxonomy (NCBI): domain Eukaryota; kingdom Metazoa; phylum Chordata; class Aves; order Coraciiformes; family Momotidae; genus Baryphthengus; species Baryphthengus martii. The sequence goes on from VWZK01012389.1 coordinate 71,367, forward strand.
AAAATCTTGATTGTGTCTTTGAAATATTACCTTGAAACTTGAACCTGAGGCTAAAGAAATGATGGGTACTTTTGGAAAGTAGCATCATTCTTGATCCTGTCTGCACTTTGGATCTTTCAGGATACATGACAGCTATTTCTCTTTTCTTGCTGAAACTGGACATTCATTCATTATGTGACATTTCTTTCTGGTCCATGACAAAATACAGGGATAGTAAATATTCCCCAACTTTCGATCATCTCTCATTAAAATGAAATTTTAACTATAGTTTGGAAGATGGATGAAAGTTTACTTTGCTAGAAAACAGCAAAGTTATTTATAATTCATCCCATCAATAACTTTTCAGGACTGGTAACCAGGAAACCTGTCTACCACCATTGACAGAAGCGGTGCGTCACCAGCAAATCCCTTCAGAGCAAGTGAGCTACATCTGTGGTTTTCAGTTTTAGATCCCACTGCTCTAGAGCACTTCTGACTGTGATTTGGACTCCAGCCTGATCATCTTTTTGAAAGAGTCTTGTTCTTTGGGAATGTCCTTGTTTCACTTGTATTCATTACACAAGCCCCAAGCCCCATATACTCACTGGAGTTCCTGCAAATTCACACCCTTGTAAAAGAATTGCAGAATCACAAAATTGTCACCTCTAAGATCACCGCTTCCAACCAGCAACTGCCCCCCCGAAAAAAAATAAACCACAAAATGCGAAAAAAACCCTCACCATCCCACTAGAACATGTCCTGAAGTACCTCATCTACGTGGTTTTTTGAACCCCTCCAGGGCTGGTGACTCCACCACCTCCCTGGGCAGCCCATTCCAGCACCTGATCTCTCTTTCAGTAAAGAAATTCTTTCTAATATCCAATCTAAACTTCCCCTGGTGCAACTTCAGGCCAAGAGAGAAGGAATTACCTGGGACCTCTGAAGGGTATCCTAACAAAAGGCTAGCACAGCTTCAAGTTCTGCCTCTCCTACTGTGTGAACCTTTTATATCACTAAGTTTTAAAGAGTTATTTTAAAAATTTCAGATCTTTTACTCATATTTTATCTCTGTTTTCACAGTATAGTGGCCACAATAACACCAGTATCGCTTTTGTAAGGGTGCACAACTTTTGAAGAAGACTTTCCTCCAACCCTGTGTTTTTTCTATCTGCAGGGGTTTTTTTGGTTTTGTTTTCTGTTCAAATAAGATATTCATTATCACAGTCACAAAAATATTTTCACCTGTCTTCATCTTGGATATCTCCCTCTTCATCCTTTCTAACCCTAATGTCTGCATGCCAGTCCAACTGTAAAATTGAAAATATTTAAATGTAAACCATTCTTGGGTTACTAGTATCATTCTTCTTGAGAAACCCAGCAGAGAAAGCAGAAAGCTTATTTTTCCACTGCCAGCACTTGCATCAAAAAAGACTCTGCTGGTGGCTTTATGAACAGCATTCTGGGATGTCACTTGATGAAGAATAAACCAGTTGAGGGAGAAATACAAAAGCAAATCAATAAGCTGTCCTCAGAAAGCTGGAGACCTTTTTGAGCTAAATATTTTATAAGATTTGTAATATTCAGCTAATTCCTATCTTTTCCTGTCGTTGTTGTACCCCTAAGTTTTTACAGTGCTAGAAAAAAAATTAAATAATGCTTAGCAGCAGTGAGACAGGAGGTTTTGAGGGTTTTCTAACTCAACCTTGAATTGAAAGTATCAGGGCACCTGATAAAATGGATCCTATGAACTTTTTGTGAAACCCTTTTCAGAAGACTGTTCAGCAGAACATCCACCTGGACATCAAAGTTGTTTTGGAGGTGCAGTCATCACTGATTCCGATTCAAACATCTAAGGAACAAAAACTTCATGAGTAATTTGTGACCACTTGGTTTTGGTCTGCCTAGGCTGGGTTTTCACTGTATATATAACCAGTGTAGATATAACTTCTGATGTTATTGATAAAGTTGCTCTAACAAATACACACATCCATTATGAATAAATTACAGTCCATGAAGAAAATTAATGCAAATAACAGGTAGTAGGAATGATGACTCTACTTCTGCAACTGGGTTTAGCATGGCAAAGTGCACAGAGGAAAAAGAAAATCTAAAGAGAAAAAAAAAATGAGAGACGGATTAAAGTTTATAATAAATTCACTGAATATCTTCTTAGAAGCAGATCGTTCCCTTAATCAAACATAACCAACATATAGACCACTCTTACTCCAGATTATTTTGGATATGGGCAGAACTTCACACAAAAAAAATTCAAAGAGAAGGAAAACGTAAAACTAATGAAGAATAAAACTCCTCGTGATTCCCTTGAGCCAAGCATTCACTCCAGGAAAGGTCACACAGAATGGAGGGACGGCAAATAGGGAGATACAAATTCTGCTGTGGTAAGTAACTCTCAGACACACAAGACATTTTTCAATGGAAATGTAATGGAAAAATTTTTCAAATAACAGACATCAAGGTTTAGGTGCAGGATTTAAAAAAAAAAAAAAAGAGTACTTATACTGTAGCACTCTGTGCAAAAATAATATCCAGGGTAAGCAGAAGGGTTTAAAATAAAATACCCAAACAATTACTGAGAGAAAACCAAACAAGAATGATTAATTAATTTATTTCTTTTTAATAGAAAATGATTAGCACCTGAAGACCAAAGGAGAGACAAAGAAAAAATACACTAAATAAAACTTTAATAGCGACAAGAATCTTTACTCGAAGATTCCATTAAGTTTGAAGTACAAGACATTGCACTTGTGTGAATCTGATCATTGTGATTCTTGGCTGTTAGTGAGAAGAGCAAATGAAGAGCGTTAGCTGCTTATTTATACAGTCTAATAAAGAGTTTTCTGGTTAGAGCAAAGCTCTTTGATGTTGAGAACACTTGTTAACAATGTGCTGTGCTTGAGAAACCTAAAACCATTAGATAGTGTACTTTTCCCATATTTTCATAAGCGGAGAAATTATTTTGATCAGCTGCCATTTAGGAAAAAATGTAAATAACACAATACTGGCCCAATCCAACAATTCGAATTTCACCCAACTGAAAAAGGGACAAAACTGACAGTTGCTGTCAATTTTTCTGGTGCTTATCTCACTTGTTCTTTCTGCATTTTGATTTATTGCGAAAAAGCTACTAACGATTTAAACACAGATGCCGAAGCGTGGCTTCCTTCTGCATCTGAATGTTAGAGAGAAAAATGTTCACTCGTGCAAAGTTAAAATGGGTTCTATCCATGGATAGATAATTTTAAATCTGAGGGTACTTATTTTATACATGCAGTCATTCATCTGTAAGCATCTGCCTGTACTTGCAAGTGCAACTCAGATGGAAAATATCAAGAAAGTGTCTCTCACATTGCTGGAATTTTAACTCCTCACAAATCCCTGTCACAAGTTGAGGCTGGGCTGGTCACTAAACAGATGACAGATGCTCTCTATTAACCTTTCTCTATTCCAGAAGAGGAAGGGAAAGGAAATACGGGAGAGAGAATTATGGGTTGGAAAAAACCCCTAAGCCAGCTTTAATGAAACAGTAAAAATAAAAAATTAACAATAATAAAATGAAATATGTACAAATATGCATAAAACCAATATCGAATTCCTCTGATGGTGATCCTTGGCTTTGAGTCCCACTAGCATAAACTGGAAGACCACAGAATCAGCCCAAATATATCCCCCAAAACAGGCTCAGCCAGGATGCGGAGAAGAAACGGAGATATCAAGAGGAAATAGTTGTAATTCAGACAGAGCATTTCTGTGAAGTTTGAGTATCAGCCCAGGTATCAGCACAACATGGTGATATCGTGTTACCAAAATACAGCCTCAGACTTTTCCAGAAACGTAGGAGGAGCTCAGTCCCAGCACAGTCACTTCTGTCTATGCTTCGTCACTGTTCGGAGGGACCAAGGCTCTTCTTCTGCTCCCATCTCTAGTGTCTTGTTTTACATCCCTGTCAAATTGGTTGGAGTCTCTTGATCAGATTTAATGGAGTTTCATGAAGATCCTTATAACACATTGCTCTCCCTCTCCTGTTTAGATCCTGCCTATATATGAGACTATGAACAATGTTAAATTTTATCAGAGCTCACAAATGGCTCAAATATCTAGAAATGAGCAACCAAAGGGTCATTAGACCGTTGTAGAAAAATAGTCATCCATTTCACAAGCAGGTACTTACACTGTGTAACCTACTGGCCCAGCAATCTCTTCCTATTTGTCTGTTTCTAATGACATGGGCAGAAGGAAATATTTTATGTACATTTAAAAACAAATTTCCAAATTCCTTGAATACTCCGAAATACCAGGTTTTCTTTCTAACCCCGAGAAAATGCTTATTTTTGACCCATGCCATGTGTCAGTGCTCCCTTCTTTTTTTTGACATGTTGTAGATCCAGCACCACCAGTGGTAATTATCATGTTGCTGGCGATAAGAAATGATGATAGGAGCGTAGAAATTGCCACACTGAAGCACAGAGTAGCTCAGTTATGCTACTCATCTCCAACACAGGTCAGCGTCGCATTTCGGGAGGCGCTTGAAAACTAGCAGTGTACAAATCTAAAAGTCATTTTCTGGCTGCTGTCATCTGATGTTTTATTTATTCCTGAAAAACATACAGGTGAATATTTCTTACATGTGTAGCTTAGCTATATGACTTGGCAGTGTCTTTCTACTCATACAGACTTCTCATCTTTTTTGTTTTTTTTTCCTAAATCCTAATTATGCTCCTGGCCTCAGAGGTGCTGGGCAGCAATTCTTCAGAGGAGCAAAGTCCAAGTAATTGCTGTACAATCATGTAAAACCAGTTGTAGGCAAATAACACCATTATAAGGCAGATGTTTAATGCAGAGCAAGGAAGTAAACACCGTTGCTTTTTAATTTCATTGCTGTTCATCTTATGCTTTGAAATTTCCATACAGGAAACTATGTAAGGGGGCTGACAGCGCTGCTGATTATATTCCTTTTATTTATGTGGAAGATTCTCTTGTCAGCCAGTTATTACTGTCATTATCCTTGACTAGGACTTAATCACTCAAGATAGAACAGTGACTTGTCATCTTTCCAGCCATTGTGTATCAGTTGAAGTGGAAAGGAGTGAGTCCAATTCGAAGCAGTCGGCATAATTCTGATTTATTAAGAGACTCAGGAGCTACCGACCTTCTAAATACACCGATATCCCTGGGTCAGCAGCTGTACAGATATTTCAGTGGCTGTCACCACCTCGCACTCTGGTGTACTTTTGTCAGTGGAGCTCTGTCCTTTGCGAAGCAGCCTGAATATTCAAACCCTGCACCACTTCACACCGAAAAACAAGGCTGTGGACTGCGTTTTTTACAGCACCGAGACCCTAAAGTAGCAGGAACGTTGTTGCAATAATTGTATTTTGATGAAAATTTGTCGTGTGAACGCACAAATTGGCCAGTCTGGCTCCTGAGGCTCCGAAATCATGAGTGTGAAAAATCTGGTGATATTTGTTAATTATACTTTGGTGTGTGTACAGACAGTTCCATGGACAATGCACACACAACACATACAATGATAATTATAAGCCTTGCTTATGCATATGGTTTGTGTTTGTGTATAAATTGCAGGTTTAACTCGATTCCCACCTCTTCAATTGACCTCTTCTTATTCCTGATAATATAAAAATGCTACGTGCAGGCTGAATAGAACTGGAACTCCTGAAAAACTCTGTGAGATTTCCGGAGTTTCTTATTCTATGAAAGCCCCAAACCAAAACCATTCATGGTATTTTGCTTAAAAAAAAAGACAAATCAAAAAGTGGACGAGAATGACAAATAAACCTTCCTTTCATCCTAACCAGAGATTTTTTCCCTTGAGCTGAGACATCTTTCCCAAATTTTTCACTGGAACAGATACATTTCTACTGCAAAGTTTTGCTTCTAATAGATTTACATCAAAACCCCATCACTTCCAAGGAGAAATATTTTTTCCTGAGTATATTTACACTTTCAACCTAATGAAAGAAACAAAAAATGTGTTTAACAGGGACTTTTTACTATGTAGTGAAGATTTTGTCCCTAACGGCGTTTGGTTTTAGAACAATTTGCATTTTCAGGTGCTAATTTTCTGAATCATCTCAGCCTTCATTTCTGCATATTCTATTCATACACAGATAATTGTAATTACACACTTGGAAAGGAATCTGTTAAAATCATGGTGATAATGCAGGAAATACTTATTAAACCCTTTTACTGCTGTCCAGTTAATGCAAGATGAAAAAAAAACAATTGTCATTACATTTTCCAGGAACAGAGTTGTCTAAAACCGGTCCAAGTTCTTCAAAAAAGCGCTTCACTTCCACTTCTGCCGGCTCTGTCACAACTTCTTCCATGTTTGTCCAACCTCTTTTCACTTCAGTGAAATACTTCTGTCTCCTCATTTTTAGAATTTATCATGGTAACAATCTCATTCAGTTAGCTTTGCTATCATAATTGAAATCTCACAGCTTAGGAGAATATCTTACAACAAATCATCTTTATTTTATAATTTCCTTTTAAACTCGACAGCTGGGCCATCCCCTTCCTCCTAAGGACAGGTTAGTGGTTGTATTTTGCCGCTCCGGTATTTGTTGCCCTTTCTGCTCTTGGTGTTTCCTCCCAAGGTCTCATCAATATCTGCATTTGTCTTTCAGCTCACAGGCCTTTTCCCTTTTTGTGAGCCGTGTATCTACCTTCCACATCCATGGCACTAACTTTTCCAAGTAAAGAGTTGAAGTAAAGAAGGGTAAAATAGCTCCAAAAGTCTTCTTTCGTACAGACTAGGAGAGAAATTTTCCAAGGGAAAGACTAAAATGGGAGCAAAATCCGGCCCAGACAATTGTGTGCAATCTTTTAGGTGTAAAGGTTTTTGAAATTTAACATCACACCCTAAGATTTTGGACTAAATGAAACCTGTCACATTCCAGTCTTGCTTCAGGAAAGCGTGCACTGAAATGGAGTGACAGAAGAGAAGGTTTTCCAATGATATTTCATCCTGACTAAAGTGAGGAAGCGCTGGAAATTGAAAAGAGAGGTTCTTGTTTCTGAGACTAATTGTAAAAATCCAGCGTGTTCTATACTTCAAGCTCCGCAGAAACATCAGAACTTCTGAGGGCTGACAAGAAGAAGAAGTGGTCTCTGAACCTGCAGGTGAACCTCAGAAGATTCAGCTCTCATTTAGAATCTCTTCCAGTATTATCTAACTTGTTTTTTTTTTTCTTTGCTACATCTGTAAATTGGCCAAAGTCATTTTATTTCACAAAAAATCCTTTTGCTGCTACCTCCAAGCTGTGCTCTGCCTTCTGCACATTCTAATGGATGTTTCCAGTGCAAAGGTGTGGGATTTAGATTCCCATTAAAGTTTCACAGCACTTCCATAGTTAAATTTACCACCATAAAGACGAACATTTACATTTGAGTCACCAGACCTGCCATCAACAACAACAGCTTGAGATGCTACTGAATTGGTACTAAATGGCTCCAAATGTTTGTTGGAAAAACCGGAGCTATAAACAAATTGGGCTTCGCTCTGGTCTCCAGCTCTAGCTTGTAAAGCAGCAGCGCCATGAATCTTCCTCTGCAGAAATGAAGAGCAGCGAAGGACAGATGTCTGGTATTTGAAGTGCCTTTAAACCTGCTCCAGCTGTCATTGAATTTCTCTGACTGGCTGCTAGCGGCAATTTCAACTGGAGCAGAATGCGGAGGCTGTTTTGTCACAAGAATTAGGAAATAATGAACAAAGAGTATTTTCTAAGTCTGAAAAATTAGAGTGGACATCTCTCAGCAGCAGGCAGAATGGCTCAGCCTACCAGCTGCAGCACGTAAGGAAGGGAGGAGAGAGCACAGATCGCCCCTCGAGCTGGATTTTGAGGATGGATTCCAGATTCTATAGAAGCGATGTGGAAGTTGCTGAGTTTTAGGTAAAATGCACCTTTATGAATTACAGAAAAAGAAGACCTTTCCAAAGGCAGCCCAACCTTTGCCATATTTCTCTTTATGAAGGCTCACCTTCATATCATCTCTTCTCAAGTCTATCAAAGACCATCCAAGACCCGCTGATGTCAAAAGACATTTTGTCATGGACTTTGTTAGTCGTCGGATATAACTGACTGCTCATTTGCTGTGTCCTGTTTCATCAGTGACCTTCTACCAACACTCCACTCTTAGGAGAGGAAAGGACTCCAGTTTGATCTCTCAGTCACTGACTCACATATGTCATCAGGCAAGGGTGGCCTAAAAAAATCATTGGTTTTCTTTAGCTGTAACAAAATGACTGTTTCATACACAGATATACTGAAAAATCAGCTTTCATTTGCTGGTGGCTTTACACTCAGGTTTTCTGACTGTATTTGCTTTACACTCATGTTTTCTGAAATTGGGATAATTTTGCCCTAAAAGGCCCCAGATCCACACTACAAGAGTATTCTGTTGTCCTCAGGTAATGAAATACTCCTTGCCACCCTGAGGCACTGTCTCTGTGACAGAAAGCGAGGTCTCAGTGATGAAAGTGGTGTAAAAGAATAGGCAGATAACAATTCTCCTCTAAACTAAGTTATTATATACTAAACAAAGTCTTTCTGAGGTAAATAGTTACGAGCTTTAATCTCCTTTCAGATTCAGGGAACTGCAAAACTCCATTCTGGAAGTTGATACCTCCGGTTTCTTTCAGGTTGCATTTTTTGCCAGCGAACTTTTTAGTATTCATGGACAGTTCTGCCCCTTGTGTCTTGTTCTTTCTTTTCCCGTTGGGAACCTGTTGCAATGAGATTTCAAATATATATATCATGTATAGAAGAGCATGATTTCTTTTCCTTGCTTAGCTCTTCCAAAACAGGGCAGAGGTACATTTGTCCATGTGTTTAAAACCAAACTTTTCACGTACTTAACTTACTCCTCATAGTCAAGATCGAGCCTCTCTTTTGTTCAGCCCTACATTTTGAAAGCAGCCTCATATTTGATTATTGTAATACAAAGTGGAGAAGGAAGTAGCGCTTATTTTACATTCAGATGAAATCCTGGGAATAATTTTATTCTTTAAACAGTAAAGAGAACGAACAATCGGTGCTACTTCATTAAAACAAGATGTCATTTGCAAAGGAGGTTAGGTTATTCCAGGGATATAATTCCTTGCTAGTTATTAGTTGTTCACAGGCATTAAAGATTTTCTCAAATCTCCAGTCATCAAAGCTGTCTTATTAAGAACTGCAAGAGGAAAGCGTGTTGGTTTTCGCTCTGAATACAAAATTCTGGCAGACGTGAAAAGACCTACTCCAAAAATGAATTTTCAACCAGAAGGAACAGTTTTCAAAGTTAAGAAGGGACAGTTTTCAAAGTTAAAAAGGAACAGTTCTCAAAATTAAAACCTGCGTGACTACCAGAAGCTGTTCTGCATTTAGGAAGACAATTTTTTTCAATTGTTCTTGTCTTTTTGATTTAACGTTGCTGGTCCTACCAAACTTTTATTGAAATTACAGAAAACAAATGAAATCCATCCAAAGTTTCCCCTATGATGTTAAGAAGGGTTCTTCCAGCTGGGTGGGACTCAGTATTACATGTGAAATGATGGGATGTTGTCAGCTTCTTTCAGTCTACGGTGCCTTCTGTTTTCACCATTTTTTTTCCTTTGTTGCATAAGAAATGGTCATTGCTGCCTTACGTTTCATGCCAGAGTGAATGCATTGGTCTGAAAAACAGGGAAGCAGATTGTTGTGAAACAAGTTATGAAACTCAGATCCTAGATTGCTGGAACACAGGGGATTTTACTGTTGGAAGATTTCATTTAGCAATGTTTACCTTGTTCCTCAAAGAGATGTGTCCTTTTGTCTTAGATGAAATTTGTGGTATGTCCACTGAGCCTGAGAAAAGGAAATTCTTTTTATTTTGTAGCTTTGAAAGAATAATGTTACCCATAACGTATTGTAATGCTTATTTATTTTCTACTGCCTACTTTTTTAAATAGATAAAACATGATTTTCAGAGTACTTGAACTGAAGCAGTGTCGTGCAGGTAGAGGCAGCTCTAGTTCTAAATATCTTATCAGATATAGAGTTGTGACAAATTTTTAAAAAATTGTGGCTTGAAATCAGTTTTCTGAAATGATCTACATCAAACATGAGCTTGGGTAAATCCTCATATTCCAAGGAGAGAATATTTTGTCTTAGAATGTTTCTTCTTTCAAACCAGCTCTAGTAAACTTCTGCAAATACCAAGGTACAATGAAAAATGTAAAAAAATAAAATAAATTTGGAAGAGAAAACAGGAGGCTGTCACAGAGGAGGATAATTCATGCCTTCAGTTGATGTGAACATGGATGGTGATGGTATTTTCCCTTCACACCAATGTGCATATATATGTATATATATTTATATACACACATTTATACTTGCTTGAGACTATATGAAAACATGCAGATGTAACTTTTAAGCTCCGGCACTCTTCTTCCATCTGTCCTTCCACCCGATCTTTACATGTGTTTCAAAAATTTGAATGATCAGAAGAATTAGATATTTCTGTAAAAAAAGCTTGGACAAAACTTTTTCTATGATGCACAAGTCACCAAATGAAGGTTTATGACGCGTGTTGCGTCGTTCAGGCTGTGCAGGCAGAGTGGTCCTTTCAGGCCTGAAAAACTATTGAAATCATCTGACTAGTAATTCCCGGGCTAATTTGTTGGATGCTGGATATCTATCTTTTTTTTTTTTTTTTTCCCAATTAATTGTCACTCTGAAATTCAAAAAAGTTCCCAGAATATTTCCTGCAATCATAAAACTAATCCTAGTAGACTCTTAAGTCTCATTACAGAGCTGAAACCACTCTAAGGAATTTCTGCCCTCTATTAGTTTTTAAATGATTGAAAAGATGTGTATAGATCAGATATAACAGAAAACTGAGGAAGAATAGAGGATGCTTTCAGAAAATTACCGACCAATTTGGCAGTGCCATATACTTAGAATTACACTACTTATGGAAATACTTTTTCCTGGAGAATGCCAAAGTATGTATTCCAGATATTACTTATGACCTCTGATGAACTGACCATTGATAACTATACTAGATTGTTGAAATCTGTGCTCAGAAAGATAATGACTTCCTAGAAGCAAGTTGATATTCTTCCCGTTTGGGTTTTTTTTGTACACGTAAAGGTTCTTTTAAAAAAACAATAAAATAATCTGGAGAAGAGCTATTTTTTTCCCAAGACATGTAATAGATATCCTTTGATAATTCTTTTATGATGAAAATGGCTTCTGTAGTTTTTTATATTTATTTCCTTTTCCATCCACTTCTGTTTGGACATAAATATATTCCTAGGAAAAGCATTATGTTGACATTTGTGGAAACTGGGTTCTGTTTCCAACAGAGCATGTCTGCTTGGTTATTTTCTCTTTATGAGCAGAGAGGAAAACCACTGCAAGCTTCACCATCCTGCCCTCCCAGTCCTCTTACCAACTGAACTGGAACAATCAGCCTGGGGAACAGGCAAGCACTGGAGGCAGAGCTTTAACGCCTGCTCAGGCGTCAATGAGAAGACTATTGAAGGCAGTTGAAGGATTCTTGGCAATTTCCGATGGGCTTTGCTACAGTCGCCTTTGATTCCTCCTGCATGAAGGACAGTATATGGGTAGGGTATTTTCATAAGAAAGCAATACTGGAGCTAGACTGGAACCACACCCAAAGTTACATCACAGTATTTTGGATACGAAGATCAGCAGGGAGTTAACAGGAGTGTAATATAACTGAAATTCTTGGTGGAATATATAGGTCCAAGACCACCAGTCAGGCTGCAAGCCATCCGATGGCAATACCTAATGATGTGACAGGCATATTTTTAGTTTGACATAATTACTCAACTATCATCTATTGCAAGTTTAGAAAAGAGTGCCACTTGGGTTCACACCTGTGGCACGTGAAGGCAACATTCCCTCTTCAAAAATTAACTTTCCCCAATGGTCACACTCTTTAAAAAGGAAAAAAGTCTTCAAGATCAGGTTGCAGTCAGATAGAGTTTGTTCAGTTCCAGACACGAACACCTGCAGAGACAGGAGAGTATCCTACAGTATTAGTGATGAATATTTTTGCCATGTTTTCCCCACAAAATATTCTACTTCAAACACCTTTAAACCATATTCTTCTCTTTTTAAGAAACTTCTGGAAAAGGTTCTTTGTATTAAATTACTACTTCTTCTAAGACAGTGTCACCTGCTTTTAGTGGTTACACATTTAGGATTTAAAGTCCAGGAAAAATGCATTTGTCATACCAGGGTATATCGTCACTCTTCTTTCCCTGTTGTTGCTCCTACAATTCTGAAGTCTGGGCACTGGATTAATGGAAAAATTGCTGATGAAACTGCCCTCGCTGATATCTTTGGTTGTCTTCTTTCAGATCTTTATAGATCAGTTTTTCCAGGATTTCTTTGTATCCAATAGCTAAAGTAACAACAAACAGATCAATCAGCTCTTCATGTCAAAGGAATTTTACCAGCATCTCCTAAACACAGGAAAAGGAGGTTCCAGGACCGCTTCAGTTCACTCTGTGGTCCTTATAAACACCTCATAGGATTGGTCATCCTTACAACCTTACATCCCTACAACCACAATGAAAAAGAAAAAAAAAAGTCAGCCTGGAGTCCGATTTACCATTGCGTCTCCCCTTGGCTGGAAACAGCAAAAACCATTCTGTGTGAACCAGCAGCACCTATTCAACAGAGACACTTACAAAGATAATTTTTTTCTTTCCAGCTGACAGCCTAGGTGACATGTGGAAGACGGAAAGAAGTGAAAGCAGAAATTTATGACCAACAAAAGAAGGGGAGAAAAACAAGAGGAATTTGCAGACATATAAAGTGATTTTTTGCAAAAAAAAGTTCAGCTTGCCACTGGCAAAGCAAATGGTACACGGGCTCGTGTCGTCTTCTGTGCCCAGCAAAGTATGGAAATGCTCTTGTTGCTGTGGTAGCGACTTCGCAGCAGCCACTCTCCACCCTTAACAGGCAAAGCAGCTCCTGCACTGGGAATTCTGCAAAACTCGCACAGCTCCAGCTTGATGGAATCACTGATTCGTGCTGGGAAAGCCTGACAAGGTGCTTGGAAAGTACATCAGAGCTTTGTCATATTTCTAATTTCTGAGATTTTTCTGTTATGAATTCTTAATCCGGCCACTGAATGCCAAACCAGGCCTGCTGTTCCTTTTCCTCCGGAGCAATGGTAATAATAATAATTGATGTTATATTGTCATAATAATGGATGTCACATTGTCTCTAAACCCCACAGGATTCAGAAGGTAGCAATTACAGTAGCTCTTGAGAGACTTTGCTGGTATTTCTAAGCAGCTGAAATATGGTTAAGGAAGCAAAATTTCCAACATCTGAATAAGGATTATTTAAATTTGAGACGCCTCAGATCTGAGTGTTTCTGATTTGTTCACGCTTATGAATTTCCTTTCAGGCATGTGTGTGTCCCCTCCTGAGCTTTAAAGAAGTTACACATGAATATGGAGTGGGAAGAGAAGCCTCTGTTTGTCCCACGAGGAAATAAAAACACAAGCCTACCTTGAAAAGGAATGCTGACTCTATTATACTTTAATATATGGTCTCAATTAATTATACAAAAGCCAGTAGAAAGATTCAAACAGAAGCAGAATAAATGAACTGTTGCCTCAGTTTGATTATTAAATGGAAATGACTGTGAGGTCTTTTCATTTAAAAAAAAATAAAAAAAAAAATCACCCTAGGAGACACCTTCTCGAGCTAGTCAATTCAGCATGTCTCCAGCAAAGATTTTTGACAACTTTTCTGCTTAGGCTTCATTTAATTGACAGCACTTTGTTGCCACCACTGAAAAATAATTCTGGGTGCTTTAGGATACAGAAGCAGTGACTGGTACACGTGAACCCTGCCCCAGTTTCCTTCCAAACTCTGCTCAGTGCAAACCCCTCAGAGATGGCAGCTGGTATTTCTTGCTCTGAACCAGGCTATATCAAGGGATCTTTCACTTTGGAAAACAAGGTGATTTTTAAAGAGTGTTTTGCAGTTTCAGCTTACCTTTTCCGAAAAATTCCAGTTTCATTGCTGTTTGCAGCTTTGCTAACATGAAAGCCTTCCCTTAACTCCTAATGTTTCCTATAGATGACGAGAACAGAGCTCATGGGAAAAAAAAAAAAAAAAGAACCTTGAAAATTGGCATATAACTCCATACCTGAAGGAGATCCCAGGATTTCAAACATACTAGTGATGCTACACACCTCAGTGATTTTACTGGGAGCAGCACAGCTGGGAAATCAAGCCTCTCGTTCAGATACCTGCAAAAAAAAGTTAGGAATGGAGTTGAAAATATGTAATTCTGTCTCAGGAGGAATTCTAACACTTTGCTGATCCATGACTGAGGGGAAACTTGGATGAAAATGCAAGAATGTTTAGAGAGAAAAAACTCTGAAGATCTGAACTGCAGGCTGGGAAGTACCAAAAATGTTGAACTTGACACTAATCGGTGCCTTCTCAAGCAGCTGCCTCAAGACAGAAAAGGAACTTGAAAAGAAAAAAAGATACTAACTTGGTTATACTATGAACATTTCCTTATTTATTTGATAAACCAAAACTTATTTAAAAGAACTTGAAGTACCAAATGAGGTTCCAAATGATCTGTGGGTTTTGTAACAGAATAGATTATGGTAAAATTATCATGTTTCCAGAAGGTTCTACAAATTCTTAACTACTAAGTGCTATGACGGGCGTCAGTACTGATTCCTACTGTGAATTAGAATTTGGCAATGGCTCTGTAACAAACAACCCTGTGGAAAAGTTCTATCATTTTTTTGTTTGTTTGTTTATCATCAAGTATAGATTGCTGTTAACTTTCGTATCTTTTCTCTGTAAGGATTTTTTCTGTGAAGAGTGAGTTTATTTGTAGTTCTCCTTACAGGTAACTTTAGTCACAAGACTGATGTTGCTTTGCTCTGGAAGCAAAATGAGAGCTGTCAAACACTTTTTTCTTGAGCCTCATGAACTGGATCACCCAGATTCTGAAACACTTTTCAATCAAAATAACACATATTTTAAAAATCCCACCAAAAAAAAAAATGAATTGACCAAAAATTACACGTGATTGTTCAACATAAACAGGTATGTTTATATGTTTGGAGCCATTTGCAATTACTTAAACTAGAATTTTTTTCATCTCACTTTTAGGTCTACAATTGGACTCCAGGATTTAACATTCTTAAAAACTGAATTTCTTAAACCTAGGCAGCAACACAGAGGGAAAAAAAAGCATTTCATGGATTTAAGGACGAAAGAGATAGTTGTCTAATATTCTTTCATGATGAGTGAATGTACCGTGCCTACTTTTGTGACTGAAATCTGTGTAAAACATGAATATAATCTATGAATCTCAGTAGGTGTTGTTAAGTACTATATTTAACACAATTCCTATCAGCAAAACAGAATCCAAGTCAAGGGTTTTTAACCCACAAGGGCTAAAGGATTCCGGATAGAGCCGTGATGGATGCCAGATGGAGACTTAGGACGTTCTTCTCATGTTTATATTTCAAACTGGTTTTCAGTGGTTCCAATTTGCATCCTACAAAAACCTCTTCCCTTACTAAACTTTAACAATTTAACTCCCTGCCCTTGTACTTACTCCTTGTACCACTTGCCATTTTACTACTGTGACTGCCCCGTAGTCTTGACTAAATCCACACCGTACTGTTTGACCCAGCTCGGTATCTCTTTACGATCCCTTTGGTGTGGTCACAGAGTCATCTCTGCCTTAACCTTTAACATATCGATTAAATAATTATTTTCCAATCGAAACTAATTAAATGTAATGAATTAATGATGAATGACTTTAATAGCCCACAGTGATATATTTGCATACTCAAGATATCTCTATTTCAGCTGCCTCTGTGGCCACAAATCAGACAATATGTATAAAGTGACTGGAGCTGCAGTTGTAAAATCTCCATTATATCAGAAAGAAGCTTCCACAAATATACTTATATTCAAAATACTAGAAATTACCATTTTTTTTCCTTGCTTTGAGGTGGAAAAGGACATACAGGTTTTCTACAGTCAGTTATGTCTTCAAATAGGAAATGCTCCTGATATTCAACTGTTATCTTAAAACTGCAGCTGGAATGAAAAGTTGAAAACTTTATAACAAACTTATTTAATTAGAGAGGGCTAAAAAATACCTCTAAATACATTTTTTCCTCTAATCTTTCAAATTTTTGTGAAGTGAGTTAGTCCATGAGCTGAAGCATCAGCATGCAAAGAATAAAACACTCTTGGAAAAGTTTCTGGCATTCTTTATTCGTTTTTTTTTTAGAGTGAACTATTGTCAAAATAAATGTGGGTAACAGGTTCACTCCTAGTTAGTAAAATCTGTTGATAGAAAGTACCCAGTGCTCTGATATGAAGTAACTGACTGAAATCCTGAATTTTAAAAGGCCATGTAGTATTTCAAATTAAATCAAAGCTGAGTGTAGGAATCAATAGGACAGGCTGTGGTCTGAGGTACCATGTGGAGATGTGGTACCTCACCAAACTCACTTATTAATATATATTATGTATTCATTTAATTATTTTTATGTTTAATTAATATATAAATAAGTAAATAAGGTGTACTGTTTGTACAGCGTGCTCATGGGATCAGCATCGGTCACACAGTGAATTTTGATGTTCCTTCAAGAATTCATAGATGCTCACAGATGTTCCTCTTAATTTATGATTCAGGCACAAAGACCTCCACCCACAGATTTCTTGATTCTTTGCTCTTTCATCCTATGAAAACATGGTATTATTGGGTTTTAGGAGCTAGGTATGAGAATAAATCTTGTTTTGGATTTTGCTAGGGGTCCCTGAGGCTCAGGAGGCACTCTATGAAAGCTTACATTTCTCTTTTGGAAGATGACAGTTTTAAAAAGTAGATATTGCCAATCGTGTCCTACTGGCTTGTGTGTTAGCGAGGTGACTACATCCCATACCATCTGTTAGATGGAAGTAACAAAAATATTATCTGTCTAAAATACGCTTTGAAATAACTAATTTATAACAGGCACATTTAAGCCATTTCAATGCACAATTGAATTTCACTCGCAGTTTCCATTGTTGCAGTTCTTTCCAGATCTATATGATCGATCCCCCTCTTTTACCCCTCTCTTTAAGAAGCAGTTGTCTGATCCACACCATATGTTGTTTAACCTAGATGTGCTGTTTTGTTTAAAATCCCTTCTTGCTGCTCATCGCATCTTTTCGTTAGGCGATTTGGATTTAACTGGGTCATGGTGTTATCTCCTTTTCACGGGAGCTTTTAACCGTGTCATACCTTCTTCCACTCTACACATCAGTTCTTTATCCTGAGTGCCATGACTACATTTTGCAGACCTCTACCAAAGGTATCAGCGAGTACTCATGTAATAATGCTCTTTGTTCCTCTAGTAGCATATTAACTGACTCAATTTTCTGCCAGCTATTTCATAGCCTTCACAATTTGTTCCTTCTTCAGGATTTGGGAAGGGGAAGGAGGATTTGACTATAACTCATTTTGCCATGTTAAAATGCTTCTTTGGCCCACTCCTTAATTCCTTTTTCACCTGCAAGTTTCCTGCATTTGTCTTTAACGGGTTGGCCCTTCACCACTCTACAGATAATTTCATCTGTGGGCATCATTACGCAAAGATTTTTCTAATTTTATTGTTTAACAGAAAACAAAACTCTGACCTACAATAACTGAAAGGCACCTTTGAATAACACATTTATTGCAAGGATCTTAAATTGCCTTACACCTGAGGATGCACACCTATACACTACAGTGTTGTTGTGGCTTAGCTCCTTAGGGAAGACTCAACAAGGAGCACACCTGAAAGGGCTCAGGGAAAGTGGCAAAGGGACCAAAAGTCCCTGGTGTGTCCCACCACAGGCCCATGGGTTACAAGATGCCAGCAGAGTTATGCTTACGCAGAAGACACACCAAAAGGATGAAACTTTTCTCAGGGATCATCACTTTTGTTTTTAACATTCTGTCCCAGGAAAGGATTTTTTTCTCTAAGGAGGATATCAAACTTCACTTTCTTGCTTTGGGGAAAATAATCTAACTGAAAGGAAGAAACCTCAAGGAATTATTTGCTTGGGGCCACAATCATCAGCGACAACCCCATCTCAAAGCAAAAATGCTTTTAGGCAGTAGCCAGTACGTGTGGAAATGTGTGAGGACTATAGTGCCCATATCCTGCTTCTCTTTTGCACCAGCCAGCAATAACTTGACAAAAAGAGAATTATAGACATACCAAGTTCCTCATCTCAGCTGTATGATTCTCATTGCAGTTGTCTCTTGTTCCAGCGCGTTCTATTTTATCCATTCATTTTCCCAAAATTTTCCTATATTATCATACAGCAGTTAGTGTCATTGAGGTTTGGGGTTTTTTTTTGCCTTTCTTCTGTATTCATGTTTTGCTTTCTATTCTCAGATCCAAGAGCTGTGTACCTGGAGAAGCTGACAGAATTCATAGACTGAACATGAGACTGATATTAAAGGTAATTCCTCTCTGTGTCCAGGCATAGATTTTAAAAAGGTTACATGTACCCTCAGTAGGAAATCTCAGGAAGAAGGCAAAAGATAAATGTAAACATGAGAGATTCACTTGTAGAAATGGAGAAGGAAAGAAGGCAAGAAAGGAATGCAGTCAGAAAAATAAGTCAAATTCTAAAAAGAAAAGCTTGCGTTTTCCAGTCAAAATAAAGTTGTGTTTTATCCCAGCACAGTCATTGTGGTGACTGATAAAGTGCGAGTTTAATGCGCAATAATTTTAAATTATCATGAGAATTACCAACAGTATCTCTGAGCTTCCATATCTTGACTGTCACAAACCAGTGAGAGGAATCGTGGTATTTGCTTTTTTTACACCTAATGTTGTGGAGGTTCTGTTTAACCTATCATTTACCAATGAAAATGTATCTGATTTTATTCCTAAGGCTTTGAGAAGTGAAAATTATACCCTGTGTAGTGCATTTAACTGAGTGTAGTATATAACAGTATAAATCAAATTTAATTGGTATACTGTTCCATAGAAGAAGTGACAAGATATTTCTTCAGCTGTGGAAAAGATAAAGTATGATTGATGGCAGAAATTAATAATTGAAGAAAGTAATTCACTGCAACAGATAAAATCTACAGAGCAATTTTCAAAATGGTTAGACAAGGCTAATAAATGGGAAAAATGTTTCCATAGCTCTTATTTGAGAACCACAAGGTCGTCAGATAAATAAACAAACAAATAAATTAGAAGGCTCTTAAAGACAAACAGAGCCAAACTCCCAGCAACTCTTTTAACCGGTATGCCCATGTCCTCTGCACATCCAAGGGAAATTACAGAGATGAGGAGTCTCCGGTGGTAGGAACTGCGACTGGCTCTGCTCCAGTGCCCAACAGCCACTTTGCAGTCCACTCCATCAGTGTCGCAAGAAGAGAAGCAGAAGGTAGTTTTGAAGCAAAGATTTGACACTGCAAAGGATGCTGGTTTAAAGTCAAATTCCTGCCCATCTGCACCACTTGATAAGAAATGAGTCTTCAGCATCTCCTGCTTGGGTTTCGTGGCAGTGTCCTGTGCCAAAGGCATGTGTTAGAGCATCCAATACTGATTCTGGCTGTAATTCACCTCTGCTGATTTAGAAGCAGTGCCATGTCCCCTTTTCCTCATTCCTGCCCAAGTTCACAAACTCCCATAGTTGCACAGGTCGTCGGGACCGTACCAGGGAACAGAGGGGTGAGAGGAAAGGAGGAGGCTGGCACAGAGCTGTTGGGTAGCCCCAGTAGCATGAGGTGCTGAAGTTTCATTCTTGTGATGCTTAAATACAGTTTACTCATCAACAATCCCTTTTCTTTACCCCCAGCCTGATGAACTTCAATAAAAACAGAAGGGAAAACAGCTGTAAAGGAGCTAAAAAAAAAAAAGCGATTATATCCAGCTGGATAAGAATACAGATTTGAACGGTTTTACCCCTACTTTTACCCCTACGAGTCAGGGAAAAACATACCTCTGCCCTCTTTCCCCTTCCCCACCTATGGGCGACCTTCACACCTTCTTCCCTGTGCAATCAGCTGATCAAATGAGTGCCCAAAATGAGTGGCTAAAAAGCTTTGAAAAGCAGTCATCCCAGCTCTCCCAAGCAGCCATACCTTTCTCCTATCCTAACATCCCATAGGTATTGTTTTACATTTAGATGATGAAAAAAGCAGTTCCAGTTGGTAGTCAGAGGTGTAAAGTGTTGTCTTGGATTCAGTTTGCAGGATGTTGTTTCCAAATGTCACGACAAACAGGACATCGGGTTTATTATTGACCCGTCCTGCTCCAGTGTCACAGCCAGGTGACTTACATTGTTCCTGCCGAGCTGATCCCTTGAGCTCTGCTTCCTCCACACGCATGTGATGAGCTGCTGTGATCCTGACGACATCTAGACAGTTCTCTGGAGCCCAGGATTCATATGAGCAGCCCTTTCAATATTGCTTTTTCCAAGATGAGAGGTATTAGAAATAAAGCTATTACAATCTGCTGAATGAGCAGGGCAAGAGACCTTGAGTCAGTCCCAAATTCAGTGAAGCATCACTTTATAGGACGAGTCTGTTTGATGTTGCCAGGCCACAGGCTTGAAGGAAAGTGCAGAGACTGTAATCCTGGCATTTTTCATCTTCCCAGAAGTGTGCAGTTTGTGTGGACATTGAATAAAGCCCTTTAAAAGCTAATACATTAGAGAAACCACTCGAGAGCAATTCATCCTTTAGAAACATCTTAATGGCTGAACTGAACATTTTCAGCTGTGTGCAAGATTTGAGACACAGATACAGAATTTAGTAACTAAATTTTCATTTTGAATTCAACAGCAAGTGCACTTTTTTCCCCCCTATTAATCACAGTCACTGTTTAACATGCCAAATTAAATAAAATACAATTATTAGCTGGGGTGCATTTAACCAGTGGAATAAATACCTTAGTGCTCTCTTGCTAGGCTCTTTTATTTTAGAAAAGGGCAATATTCTTTCAGAGAGGATGAAGGAAGCAGGTAAAGGGCAAGGACTGGGGGCACGTGTACACAGCTGCAGCTGCCCTGTGCCCAGCAAGGAGCACAGCCCTCCCCTGGACCCTCTCCACCAGATCCATGTCCTTTTTGTGTTGGAGGCCCCAAAGCTGGACGCTGTTCTCCAGGTGGGGTGTCACAAGAGCAGAGTAGAGGGGCAAAATCACCTTCCTTTGACTTGCTGGTCACACTTCTGATGCAGCCCAGGCTACGGTTGGCCGCCTGGGCTGCCTGTGCATGTTGCCAGGTCACATGGAGGATTTTGCCACTGGTTCATTTGTTCTCTCCATACCGATGATTTTTTCCCCACTCGCTTCTCTTTGTCTCTTCTCGTGGTTTACTCCTTTTACTTTACTTTCATCTTCTATCTCTGTAACTTTTCTATAACTAATCCCTGCCCCTCAGCTGCGGAGAGACCAGCCAGAGGCATACAGCAGCTGGATCCTTTCACAGCCTGGAAGGGGTGATGCTCTGCTCCCACTGGTGGAAACCCTGTGTGTGAGCAGAGTGCCTTTACCCTCAGACAGGTACAGAGGGATGGTTTTCTCACCATCCCTTCCATTCTGCCCAGCTTCTCACGAGGGCTTCATCCTGACACAACTGAAATGTCCTGGAGCTTTTTTTCAGGAGTCAATAATGCACATGATTTCTTTGACCTCCGTGTATCATTTTTCTACTCACAAGAAACAACAGTGAGTCCTCTTATGCTCACACACCTAACCTGAGATACTGGTGCTGATTCTCCGACACTTACCACTGCCTGTTGCTATTCACTTTAAGTCTGTGATACTTATCCACAGAGCTGCTGCTGCAGTTCTTCAAGGGGTGATCTTGCTTGTCTCTCACCTATTTTAAATTTTCTCTGTGTCCTGTAAACACAATTTTTTCTTCTATCAGTTTGAAGAGTTCCCAAATTTCTCTTGGAGAGGGCCGGATTCTGATACCTTTATAGTGGGCACTCACTTCAGGAGCCATCCTACGGACACCAGCTTAGGAAGTAAAAGATCACCCAATTTCAGAAAGTTTATCTTACCAAGGCAACTCAATCTGTTCTTCTTCACTTGAAAGTTTAATTGGGCTGTTACATGCTGGCTTGCTTAGATTTAGCAAGTTTATGCTGGAGAGTGCATTTAATTTCCTCCATTCAACTTGTTATAAATATCTTGCAGATGCCCTGTCCCTGTCAAAAGTCTACACTCCATCAAAAAATGGACACGACTGGTTTGGCTTCCTTGGGTAAAACTGTCTCTCCTTTTGGAAAATATCTGAGCTGGGCGGTGAACTAGTGCTGACTGGGATACTGTAAGAAGAATAAATGGGAAGATGGAAATCTCTGTTGGTACTAACATCTGAGAGCTGTGGCGGTTTGACTAAGACACACATGAGACTTGAGATGTTTAGGTGTTTATTCAAAGCAGCCCCTTAAAACTTGTGAAGTTCTCCCATCCCTAAATAATAAGAATAGCTTCAAGATGTTCCTGTTTTCTTCCATCTGTTCTTATTTCCTTGGGAATTTGTTTTACTGAGAGAAAACAATGATCTCTTCACTTTTTATGAGCGCCACAGCACCACTGACACATTGCTATGGAAACTGGAAGTGTGTTAGTGTTAAAACTTCAAGAAAAACATGCAGGTATAGTCAAGCCCATTCCAACTTATTTGCATAAGTTTTGTCTTTAATTTACTGCTGTTTCTGGTTAACTGTGGTTTTCATCTGTCTTAATACTTCTTTGCAGAGAGTGGCCTGTTGTCGCTTAATTCATCAAGTTTGAAATGTGGGTTTCCTTCAGCATAATAACTGCTTATTTGCTTTCCTGGAAATTCATTTGCCAGCTTCATTTCTGCAGAGGGACCTGTACAAGTGTGTATAGGGTTCAGACATTCCAGTGACTGGGATTTTGACAGTCTGAAGTTCTGATTGTCTCATCTGAGATAATAAATGAACTCAGTGTATTCTGAAAATTCTGTCTGCCTGGTAACCTATTAACTGCTCACGACTGAAAGTTAAAGACAGTCTGGATAAAGAGCCATCCCTCACCTGGACACTCATCCTGCTGACCAGCCACATGGAAATTATGAAATGAGTCTGTATTCACAGTAGAAACAAACTGATGCGTATTAAATGCTTTTTGTTGCTAAAATCAAGTGAAATATTTAACCATATACACTCAAGCAGAAAACACATGACAGAGAACAGAGATCTTATCCTGTGGAAGCAGCTCCTGCAATTACATCACCAAGGTAGCCTTAACCTATCCAATGGAAATGTGCTCCTGGAAGTGATCACCGCAAATTAGATCTTTTTCAAAATACGGAGTGCTTGTTAACACTCCATTTACATCGCTCCACTGTTACGGTACCAGCTGCCATAGAATTGTCATAACATCAATTTTCCCAAGTGTTTTTAAATATATAATCTGCCATCAAGGACACTCGACGCCAAAACATTGTCGTTATCTCATCAGCAAACACATCGAATTATTTATTAATGTTTTACAGGGTTAATTATGCTCTTTACACCATTAGCAAACCTTATGCCTTCGCTTACCTGTGCATTTCTGCTACGCAGAACACTTGTGCTCATTACACGGCCCTACTAAGCTGTTAGCAAGGCCTCGCGGCAGGACTCCTGCCTCCTCACCATCACCCCCTACTTTTTTTCAGGTGAGAGCAGCAGCTGCTTTGTCCTCCTCAGGGATATTGTAAGTCTGGCTGGTCCTATGCCAGGAGAGAATAAAAGAAGCAAAGGGAGGAAGGTCTGTTCTCTCGCAGGTGCAGGTGGGGAGACGGAGGTGCTCGTCTTCTGTTGAGGAGGAGTGCGACTGTGGAAAGTCCTGGCTTTGTTTCAAATGCATACGTTCTCCATTTATTTATACATAATTCATACTGCTTGGATGGAAAAGAATGGGAGTGACTTTCCATTATATAAACCATTTCTCAAAAATACCATTTGCTATTTAACAAGTGAAAAAGACTGATGGCACCAACTGTGAAATACAATCCGCGTTTCGATGAATTATTTAGACTAAAAACAAATGCTCCAAGGTGGAAGAACATTATCTTTTTAACTTTAAATCTCATTGGCATCAGTGAGTGTATTTTAAGTGGAGAAGTAAACTTAAGCTGAGAAGTTGTTGAACCCAAATAGTTTGTTTCCTTCCTTATAAACATCACAATACAATGCAGAGAACAGCACTGATTCAACCCACCATTCAAATGAGCTGGAGGAAAGGAACATGATGCATCAGAGCAGCAGTGAGGTTGTGCTCCCTGTAATAAGGCAAATGTTATTCAAAGAAGATATAAAACTGAGATTGCTAATTTTCTGTCTTTCTAGTTGCAACATGCTGTTGGTTTAGAAAGGGTCATGATAGCAGGAAGCCAGCTAATGTCAGTCTTAAACACTTGCACTAGGAAAAGCGTATTAGAAATCGGTCTAATATGAAGCACATGGGTAATATTCAAAGAAACAGCAATTAATCATACAATAAAATGATTCATCTGTATCATACACCAAATGAAATGTGAAAATTACTCCAAGGACATTTTAAAGATTAAGAAGAAATTTGCGCATTAGCATTACGGAAAAACGATGACTACGCTGTTTGTTATAGTCTACGTGCTCATGACGAGGTTACACTGACAATGTAGGGAGTTTTGGGTTTCCTTGGCACTCCAGTCTATCCAAGGAGGTAATATCTTCTAAGAATCACCCTTTTCAGCAAGAGGTCCCCAGAATATTAATTTGTGCATCGTAACCGGAAAGGAACACTCAAGAGCCCCCAGCCTGCAGCTACATTTAGTCAGTAAGCAGAGGTCTGCAGGCTCCAAAGGCCGGAAGAGCTTGCAGGTCTAAGAGTAGCTGGAAAGAAGGTGATCTCAATCAGAAAAGTCTTCTTGGAATGCAGGTTGGGGTAAAAATTTAAACTGAAAGAAGTGTATTGTTCAGATGAGTCTACGTGGGGTTTGGAGGCCATCAGCCAGAAGAAATCATTTGTTGCGTAATATGTGGAGTGCACGAATATTTGCACTCAGTGGCTGTCAGTTCATTCAAAAGACCATTGAATCCTGCAGCTCTTGCTTACTTAAAAAGATTGGTTTATATTCTAATTCAAAATGTGTAATTGTGCCTAAAGACTAAAGCTGAAATCCTATCACTTGCCCTCCATGTCACAGTGGCACACCAGCCAGGTACTCCTATAGTAATATATTAATAGTTCTCACAAACCTGGCCTGAAGACTAAGACCTATTAACTTTATTTGTTGTGTTTGTAGTCTCACTTTAAAACAAAAGCTGTTTTAGGAATGACTTCACCTTAGTGGCTGTTCTCTACCATACCAGTGAGGAGGAATGATCGAGTGTGACGACTTACCAGTCTAGGACAAAATGCCAGGAAAACAGAAGGTCTGTGCTTGAACTTAGAATGCTTCTTTTCAGTTGGAAAACAAAAAATCAGATAGAGATAAGCAAATTGTTGCATATTTACTGTACCTAAATTGCTATGTATCTACTCCCACAAGCAGTCCTTACGACATAAATGTTCCTAGTGGTTTCAGTGACTTCCCATTGAAGCTGTAAGATGTTACGTACTCGGAGAAATTACATGGAATTTTTTTTCAAGTGTGATTTTTTAAGCCTAAGATCTAATCTTACTGTTTTTCACAAAGACACTTTAGACCACAAAATTATTCTGTCTAAAAAGCAAACTCGTATATCCTTGTGTCAGTTTTCTGCACTTCACAAAAGTGTCTTTTAGCAGTAGTACTAATTGGAGCAGGAATGGCAGCAACAGCAGCGTAGAATATGTTGGCAACTTCAGATCTTTCTGAGGGTGTCCAGTTGTATGTCAGACACCTAGGAGCTACCTAGCCATCAGCTGTGGTTATGTTCTCACATACTAGCTGTCACTGTAGCAACTGATGTCATTTTAGTGCAGAAAAAGGATCGTTTGTCTACTAATGAAGCAATATGAGGTCTCAAGTTTGAGGTCTAATGACGCAATCTCCCTTGTGAAAGCTGGGGATGCTGGTTGCAGGATAACATTAATAATGTGAATTTACAGCACATCCGATTTAAGATACAAGTTTTATATAAAGAGGTCATATCTTTCGTTAGATCAACTAGTGTAGATGGAGAAAAATCGCAGGTTTCGGAGCATGAATTCTTTATTGCATCCAAAACGGGTCGGAAAGTTCAGAGCTAAACGTAGACTGAAAACAACTGCTCTGAATTTAATTAGCAGTGTTAACCCGTCGGAGCACATGAAAGAAGAGGTTATCAGCATCTATAGAGTAAAAGGAAAGGTGATAAACTGGTTTCTCTTGAGAATAAAAGAGAAGCAGGCTATTTATTAGCTGCAGAACCCTGAAGAATTAGTGAGAGAGAAGGGTAATAATGGTTCAAGAACCTCTCTGAGGTCTGTGATTTCGCTACTCAGTATAATTAGGAATTATAATTCACAGAACGGAAAAGTCAAAGAAGAAAGGTCTTCATAAAATAACACTCCCATGCTGGTAATGGATGTCTCTATCCTTTCCTTGTTGTCTGTATGTGCCCCTTGAAACATGATGTACCAATAGAAATCAAAGCTGCTGGAATACAGAATTCCAGTCGGTGGCACAGCTCATTCTCGGTGTTGCCCTGGAAAGAATAACCACGCTTTGGTTATCTGAGCTGCTCTGTGTCAGCAGAGTAAGTACTGAAGGAATTCTTAGGAGAACCTGGAAGAAGCAGAATTAAAAATGGCCTTTGGTTCTAACTTTAGAAAGGAGTGCAGATTCCCCACGAAGGCAGGGGATGGAAACCTGGCCAGGGAAACAAACTGCCACTCATGCCCGTTCCCATCCCCCCTTCCCTGGCATCTGAGTTGTTTAGAAATGAAAAGAACCCAAATCTTTGAAGGCAATTAGGGTGTGCATCTCCTGTTGAACTTATTTCTAATCTCCCTGTTGTGAGGCACCCCAGCACCAGGTTGACTTGCCCACAGCACTGTCCCAACCAGCACCTGGGACAGAAACTGGGATAGTCCCTGGAGAGAGGGATAAAGGAGGCCCAAGTGAGATGACCAGAGAAAGACAGATGGTTAGGAGTGTCCTAGAGCACATTGCTAGTGTGCTAGCAGTCCTAGAGCTCCTGGACTCCATGGGTCCACGTGGCATTTGAAAGGCCCTGTGCAGTATACATACAATTTTCATTTGGACTTTCTTAATTGACGCTGTGAGTGGACGTTTTGGAAAAAAAAAAAAAAAAAAAAAAAAGAAAAAAGGATCTTATTGCAGTTCTAATCTGAGTCTCTCAATTTGGGTTTTCTATTTTTCATTGCATTTTCTTTCATCTTTTGAATCACAAGCACTTGGCATGATCCTGTGAGCTTTCTTTTCCTCCCCCACTCATATTCTACCACTTTATCAGGACGTAGCTTTCTAAAAAGAGCTGAGGATGTGAATGGAAAATATTCTTCCATCTCCAATATTTCCCTGAGCTTTCCGCAGCGGTACTATATTCCTCTCTGAAGTAGGTTTGCAAAATAGCTCCATGTTGCCGTAGCTCCATGAAATAGATAATTTTTCAATTTTATAATGCTGAAAGTAACTTTGCTGTGGAGGAGCCGAAGATATTTCCGGAACAGCTGAGATCAGCACAATATTCCACTGTGATCTCCTTTGTCATGCAGGCCACAGAATCACAATCGCAAGCATCTTTATCAAGCCCTGAACTCTTAAGGAGAGGTATCTAACCTTGATTAAAGACTGTGAGGGATAGAGAATCCAGTCTGTACCCAGTAAATCCATCCCAGTGAGTATTCACCTTCACTGCTAAAAATGTTTGGTATTTCTAGTGGCATATTACTGAATTTTCTCTTAATGTAGCCAAATAACAGAGTCAAAAATTGGTACAAGTTTTCCTCACTCTTCTTACACTATAGCGATGATTGCTTATTTCCTAGTTACTGTTGGATCAATTAATGACTTTCCCTGATATTTCCTTCACTGCCTCTGCATTGACCAATGTTATATTAAAGTACATTTAGAGGAACAGGTTAAACCTCTTTCATAGTAATGAAATTGGAGTAAACATCCTTTTCCATCCATCAGATTTTATTGCACAAAATCCATTGCACACGTTGGATTTCAACTGAAAAACTCGGATCTTTGGTGTCTTTGATGAGTCCAAGGTTTATCAGCTGAGGCAGCTATTTAGTTTGGGATTTTGTTGCAAACTTCAGGCTTAAAATGAGTACACTGTCAAGAATATAGAGAAGGATTCTGACCGCAACCACAAGTTGGGAATAATTTCACTGAGATCAGTGACAATTTTGTCAAAGAAAATTAGCTCAGTCTCACCTAACATCTGTTTTTACCACATTACAGGTTATCTTCTACCATTCTTCTTAATGTTAAATCATCCTGTTCACAGTAAAATGCTGTAGAAAATGGCCCTTTAAAGTGTGCTCATTTCTGTGCTGATGATCAGAAGGGGCTGAAGAAGTACCCAAATGAAAATTCGAAAGTTACGGTAAATCTCTATTGTGTTCCACTTCTTCACAGCAAGTGCCGTGGTACTTATTTGAAGTGCTCAGATGGCAAATCAGCTCTTACCAGCCTTTCTGTTTCAGCCACTGATTACAGCTATAAGCCTTTGATAAACACCATGGAATGGGATATTATCCTCATTTGACTTTCTAATTTTAATTTTTATAGGTTGCTGCTGTTTTAAAAAACAGCCCAGTTGTAGTCTTATTGCTGGAAATAAACAGGAACCTGTAGTTCCCTTCCCACTTCAATGGCTCCATCATAAATACCAATTTTAAATTAAAGGTAAATAATACACTAAATGTTGCTCCACATTTTAAGCAGCATGGAACCAATATTGTTTGCGATCCCAGTTGGTGGTGTGGTCCTGAAAGTACAGATTGAGCAGAGAGTAACCGCAGCCCCTCAGTTCTACTGCTGCTGCAGAAATGTTAGGGTATAAGGCAAACATTTGCACAGAAAAATAAGCAGTTATAAATGACAATTAAAGTTGTTTCTGAGAATTGTAAGTTCGTTTATATTTTGTAAATGAACATTTAAATTTTGTAAAAGATTTAAGTGCCTGAGTAAAACAGGAATTTAAAATCTTCTAAATTGGATATCTCATTTTAAAGCATATAGTCTAAATCCTAAATTTGATAGATTTTTCGGGGGGTAGGGTGGGTAATTTAAAATTAGGGAGCAAAAACTGATTACTCTACTGACCTTCTATATAAAACAGGTCATTAAACTCCACCAGTAATTTCTACAGCAAACAAAGCTTTGTAAATACCTAACATACCTACAACATATTTTTTTGAGACAAATTCAATCTTGAGAAAAACTTTCAACTAATGGCGCGTTTACTACCCCTTTTAGCAAGTATTTCTTTGCTTAGTTGAGCATGAGGAGGAAAATACTGCACTTTGCGTTTTTATAGCTTTCATATTTGACTATTGGACTGAAATCAGATTTACAGGAAGGTTTCTAAATATTTGCTTTATAAACTGCAAACTTCAGTCCTCAAATGTATGATCAGGATGCTGAATCCTGCTAACTTAGAGTTGTGTAGCATCTCTGAGTTGAGACTGATATCTTAACTTGCTTTAACGTGGTTTTCTTTTGAAGGTTCCCCTCTCAAGCAGCCCCAGAGCAGAGTATCCTCCAGACTTTATCTTAGTCTGGTAATTTTCTTTGAGCAATTACAACCTTATTTTCATGTCTGAGCTCACGACCTGGAAGAACTATTCTGTAGAAGTCAGGGAAAACTCATTTTCTTGCTGCTCCTAACATTTTTTTTTTAACTTCTATTCCCCTAAATCTCATTGGAAGAACATATTGAGGTTACCTACCATTAACCATCTATTGTTAACCTTGAGGTCTTTCCAGAATTGCTTCTTCTAGAACACAGTCTGTAATCTGAACTTGCTCTTCTCAGTTTTGACATTTGTGATCTCTCTAAAAGCACGATGCTTTATAAGTAAATCTTTTGGAGCCAGCTTTTTCTTTGCATTATGCATTTATGCTTCACATATTAAAAGGCATCGAGACTGCTGCTTGACTTGGAATGCTCAATGGGCCTGAACGTTTCTCTCAGGTCAAGCTAAATGTTTAGAACCCACAGCTAGAGTAAATCCTCATCAAGGACTCTTTGTTCGTAAATGTCCTTTAATGCACCTTGGTCCAGGAAAGCTCCTGTCTCAAGTGTCTACTTGAAAATATATTCAAGTGATTCACTATGATTTTGTTTGACCTTTTATTAAAGCCTGTCTCTGCTAAGCCACTAATTTCTGACAATCTTGAGCGGCTGTTCAGCAAAGGCTTAATGATGTAATATCAAAGCTGACATCCCCTGATTCTGTTTCAATATTTTGAGGTAACAATTAGAAAATCCTCCAGTAAAATTATGTAAACAAGACTTAAGAATGCCATAAAACATTAGGTTTTGGAATATAAGCAGTGTTGGTGAGATCCAGAATTTCCTAAAGTACCAAACTAGCCTTGGAGGAGGAGGTAGGGAAGAAGAGGAAGGAGTTAATATGTTTCTTCAAAATAAGAGCTTAAGTTCCCTATGAAGTCAATGGAGAGAGTAGCTGGGATGTATCTGAAGACCAGAAGCAGTAGTAGCAACTTCTCTAAAACACCCATTGCTCTCCTCCCAGTGTTTCCTGCCCCTCTCCTGAGCAATCAATTCCTGAGGAGCAAAGCCAGCTCTTTCTAGAAGGTGGCAGCAGCGACGTCAGTCGCCTTCTAATCTCCATGACCACACAGTTTGCTGGACACTGATGCAGGCAGCATGGGAAGGGCTTCCGCAAGTCCGAGAACTGTACCCAAACCACCACAGTGAATTCAGTAATGTGCTCTCTCGCTCTTCTGAGCCTTTGTTTCATCTATGAAAAAATTAGAAAAGGACTTTAATTCAGGAAAGGGCAGGTGTCCTGGTTTGAGTTAGAACAGAACAAATTCTATTAAGTGGTTTTACTTTTCAGCTCAGTCGCTTCTAAATAACTGCACTTTCTGAAGTTAAAGGCGTTATTTTTGCAGGCAGTGTCTGCTTCTAGAAGTGCTAACGCTTGCTGTTTGTAGTTATGACCAAGGACTGGTGTGTGCAGAAAGGCTCTTGCTTATACTCGCTCTTGTGCAGACCAAGGTCACTGTTAAATCCTGTGCACCGTGTTGGGGGTGCAGA
Organism: Baryphthengus martii; assembly: GCA_013396935.1. Taxonomy (NCBI): domain Eukaryota; kingdom Metazoa; phylum Chordata; class Aves; order Coraciiformes; family Momotidae; genus Baryphthengus; species Baryphthengus martii. Next base: position 102,621 of record VWZK01012389.1, read on the forward strand.
AAGTAAAAGGCTGCATCTGCAGAGAGGAGCAGCCAGGACAGGTGACCCCAAACTGACCAACGAGGGATTCCATCCCATACACGTTGAGTGTAAAGCTGAGGGATCATGAGGGTCAAGCTCTTCTTGAATGGCTGGTGTCTGAGCAGGACTCTGTTCATTCTGCCTTCGATCTCAATCAGCACATTCCTGAATTCAGTTTCATAATCCAGCTCCCGAATCCAGTTCCTGTCTGCCACTGGGCCCAGTCTGGGATTTCCCCAGTGCCTGCTCCACAACCTCCTTGGCAGCCTGTTCCACTTCTTCACTGCTGTCCTCACAGGGAAAAAGTTTGTTCCTTAAATTCAGTCTGGACATCTATTGCTTCACCTTAATCCTATTGTCTCTCATCCTCCCGTGATGCACCACTGTGAAGAGCCTGCCTCTGTCTTATCTTCCTTGGGAGGTACAGGAAGGCTGCTGTTAGGTCCTCTGAAGTTGTCTCTTCTGGCAGCTGAACAAGCCCAGGTCTCTCAGCTTCTTCTCCTAGGGTAGGTGCTTTGGCCTCACTGTCCTCTTGGTGGTCTTCTGCTGAACTCCCTGAAGTTTATGAATGTCCTGTTGTGTCTGGGGTGTCAAAGCTGGATGCAGTGTGGTCTAGCAAGTGCTGAGTAGGGGGGACAATCACTACCTTCCATCTACTGCCTCTGCCCCTCTTCATAAATTTCTGAAACCTGTTTTAGGCAAATCTCCGTACAGCTATCTCAAAAAAATGCAGAGAGCATATAGGTGCAGGTAAATAGCGCTTCTAGCGAAGCAGAAAGTTACTTCCTGAATGGAAAAGTGTGATTTTTTTTCAAAGGCTGTGCTCTGGAGCGCGAGATTAGTCACTTGTCAAGATAATAGGTGCTCCGTGGTGCTACTCCAGCTCCACTTCTTCCTGTGCATATCCATTGTAGCAGCGCTCAAAACCCAAGTCATACACTGATGAATCAGGCCTGGAAAGTTTGAGAAAATAAGAAACGGAGGTGTGGTGGGAGGTTAATTTTCCTCCTACAATATTTCACAACGGTGAAAGCAACAAAACGACTTTTTTCTCATCTCACCGCATCAAGCAGAAATGCTGTCGTTCAACAGCTGCCTGTAAAACGAGTCCTGGTTTGTAGCACAGACTGCTTTCTTCTGACTTGTTTTCAATTACAATTATCATTGCACCGATAAAATATGAGAAGAGGAGAAATAAGAGAATAAAAATAGGAAAAATAATATCAATGAAAGCATGTACTTCAAAGAGCCAGAATTCAAAAAACCAGACCCACAGTTTGGTGACTATAAACAGTACGGAAGAATTCATCTTATTCTTCCAAAGCTGACTTAAACAGCAATGCTATTCGAGGAACTGGGGTATATTCTATGAGCTGCAGTTCTATGGAGTGACAAGATCTCATCTATTTCCTTTCAACTAAGTAATGTTGGGTTTTTTTTTTTGTGTTTTGTTTTGTTTTTTCACCATAGCTGAACCAAAAAACCCTCATACCTGTTATTAAAACAAGCTCATCTTACTTTCTTTTGCTTATTACTTTTCTTTCTTGACGCTGACCTTTACAATCAGTATATGCTAAGGTGACAGTAAATAGCTTATACTAAAGTTAGAAGTTTCTAGCAATCTACTTATGCTAGTCTCTAGGGAACATGATGGACTACTGAAGAGCTCTTGGTTTCCAAATGCATCAAATGAAGATCATGCTCAGAAGGCTTTTATTCTTAGCCTTTTGGTTCAAAAGAAATGGGTTTAGATGTTAGCAGATTGATTTGGTATTATTTAGGGAATTATAATCTCTTTGTTTCCAGAACATTATGCTCAATAATATTCAAAACCAGTACTAATTTCTCTGCTGCGTTGTCAAGTTATCCCATCTTAGTAACATGAAACACAGTAAGAAACTGATGAAAAAAGCTGCATAATAGTTTGATTGTGTATAATTGAGTTTCCCGAATCTGCCCTCAGATGCTAAAGCACAGCTCTGTCTAATTTGCAAGAGCAAGAGAGACACATATATCTGAACAAAAATCAGGACTTACTGTTTAATTCCTTCACAAATCTGCTTAGTACATTAACATCATTATTCTAGTACTCTGTTATTACTCTTTGCTGGGCCAATGTTCCCTGGCACAACCTTCCCCTAAAGGGTTTAGCTCTCCTGACATAAAAAGGAGTCCAGACTCAAGATCCGATTTGGATCTTTGTTTTATGTCTGTATTTTGCAAGAGAAAACGTGACTATTGCCACAACACCAGCAGCAAAAGGCGGAGCCATCTGTGATTTGCCTCCCAGCAGTAAAGCAAACCTGTTCCTTTGCTTATAGCATTAGCAGTCAAGTTTATCATTGTTGTGTTTAACGTTATCTGAGAATAGGTCCCCAGAGTGCTTTATGAACAGAAATCAGAGGTGGTCACTGCTCCAGAGAAATTTTTGTTTAAATGTAGAAATGGGAAAAGAGCCATCCACAAGCAGAGTCAAGGATATACTACAATCCTGCAATAATTCGGCTGTCCAGGACTTTTGGAAGGATGAGGCAGAGAGAGGGAATGCGGAGAAGTTTAACGAGGGAATTAGCTTGTGGAAAAGGAAGGGAGAGTTGGTGAGGTGGACCTTTCCAGGGAGAACAAGTGAAAGAGGCAAAACCAGATTGAAACTTGGATAACAGATAGAGAAAGCCAACGCCCACGGCAGCAGGGCAGAGAGGAGCACATCAATGGCAGGGAACCTTTGAAACCCCCTAATATCTGATTCCTGGTCTCAGCAGCTTTGTAAGGTCTCACCAGGTTTGGAAGAGAAATCTCATTTTCTAGAGTTCTGCCGTTCCTGGCACATCCTCTAAGCCAACCCCCACAGAAGGAGTATTGAAAAAAAAAGAGAAAACTCAACAGGATTAGGAATGTTACCATAAGGATGATTAAATGCGTACCATCAGGGCAAGCCTTTCATAGTTGGAGAGAATGAGTCTGCAGTGGGGAGAAAATAAAAAAGGTGTGTCTACTCCACTCATTGCAGATCTGCATTTGAAAAGCCCCATCACAGCTGAGCAAGCACATTCCGTGTTTTGGGTGGGTTTTTTTTTTTGCCAGACATGAGGTCCCTAGGAAAGGAACATCCTCTGCAAAGCAAGCAGATTCAGCAGATCAGACTACATCGCTCACTTAACACCAACAAACACATTTCTAAAACCCCTCTATAGAATTTTAAAGGATTTTTTTCTGAATTTCCTCTGAAAGGCAAAAAAAATAGCCATTCCAAAGCATACTTAAGGATTTCTGTTTCATGTACGTAGGTTTATTGAAAGAGTAAACCTTTCTGTGACAGAACACGAATATCAAGTCTTGTATTACTAAAAATTTTAGATGTTGCTTAAACGAATGCAAATTAACTTCCCAATCTCTGATCCCGAATATTAGAAACTGAGCAAGCTGCAGCTGCATGGAGCCAGCACCGCTCTCAAGACAAACCTGTCGCTGGCAATGATAATACAGGAGGAAGCATTTTTCTGACAATCATCAGAATCAATAACACTATATCATAAGTTTTTCACTGGGATCCTGTCCTGGGTTCGGTTTGGCTTAATTATCACCATCAGCTGCTGGCCCCAGCAGTTGGGAGGGGCTGCAGTGGGAGGGGCCACAGCCCAGATAAACAACTGAGCCAGCCAATGGGATATTTGATACCATGCTGAGCCATGCTCCTATATAAGGAGGGGTTGGGGTAGGGGTGTCTCTTTTCATCCAACTTCAGTGTGGCCAGAGCAGGAAAAGTGACATCTTGGGCACAGGTAGAGTCTCCCAATCTCTGTCACTTGCTTTCTCTATCATTCCATTAGTACTATTGTTAGTATTGTTGTTTTCTTCTCTCTTTGTGTTGTTTTATTGAACTATCCTTAGATCAATCCACAAGGCCTCACCTTTTTTTTTTTCTTCCTCCTGCTTTTCCTTCCCACTCCATGGGGTTGGGGGGAAGCGTTGGGTGAGCAGCTGTGTGGTGTTTAGCTGCCAAGAGAGGCTAAACCGTGACAGATCCACACTAATGATCTTAACAAGAGTTCTGTTTTAAAACCATTTGTTGATAGCAATCTAATTCAAGCTCCACTAGTGCCATTGAAAAGGACTCACTCACATAAAATAGACTTCTGCCTTTAATGAAGAGTGAGGGGAAGCCAGTGCAGTAATCGTCCTGGAGGGTCTTGGTATCTCATCTCATGCTTCTCATTGAGTCTTGGCCCTCAGAGAACACCCCAAACAGCTCATTGAGTACTTGCTTTTCTTAAAATAAATATATTATTTCACTTATCAGGAATTACATTCTTCCATTATCGTGAGCAGGTGGAGTAGGACTTGGTATAGTTCCATACCCTTCTAATATGCTCTTCCAACATCACACACAGCTTTGGTGTCAAGTGGGAAGCTGTAACCAGATAAATGGCAAGACCACATGCATCATTTTTTTTCACAGAATGCCAGGGGTTGGAAGGAACCTCAAAAGATCATGGAGTCCAACCCGCCTGCCAGAGCAGGATCACCTAGAGTAGGTCACATAGGAATGCATTGAGGCAGGTTTTGAATGTCTCCAGAGAAGGAGACTCCACAACCTCCCTGGGCGGCTTGTTCCAGTTTTCATCCAACCGTCTCTGCCCTCAAATGCTTAATGGATTTACTTTATACAAACTGACTGATTGAGACTTCTTCACACTCCTTTCATGCTCCTTTGGTGAGTAAAGATGTCTCCTAATCAAGCATCACCCGTCAGCTCTCTTTGTATTGTGCTGCATAGATGCTTAATTAGCTCATCTCAGCCTGGCAGAACTCAGAAGTTACTGCCAACGCTGAGCTCCTTCAACTGTGCTCCTTAAGGGACAACTCTTGGAGGGAAAGATGGGGATGTTACTATGGAGACAAGTGGAATTGGCACTCACTCGTGTCCTGCTCGTGCACGGTGACAATTCTGTATCTCTATAGTAACAGAGGAGTTTCTTGGTCTGTCTGGTCATCTGCAAAGTGGAAGAGGAGCCCTGGAGGACTGAGATGCAAAGAGTTGTTCAGGTGGCTGTAGTTGGATTGCACAGATGCCCAACTAAATGGCTGCTTTCCCTTGGCTCATAGCAGAATATTCCTGCTACCAGAGAGCACCCTCAAATAGGGAATGGAAAGTGGTAGTGGAGTGCCAAGGAAAGATAAGACAGAAGTTATGGCTTAGGAAAACAAGAGTTTACAAAATTAAGCCATGTGTATCCCAGACTACAGACTTGCCTCTGCCCTTCCATATTCTCTTATATTTAGTATTTTCACACTGTGAGTTTTTACACTGACTAGTCCATACTTAAGGAGCTGAGTTTGATTTACACCAGGCATTTAAAAAAACTGGTTTCCTCCATTTTTTTTCCTCTTAATGTGAATTGTGATTCTTAAAAAAAAAAAAAAAATTGCAATGAAACTCAAAGGGTGTTAAGAAATACTTAAATCAGAGGACTGTTAGCAGTTGTTATTGGAAGCTGTCACCCAGGTGAAGAGACTGAGTATTTGTATCTGCAGCCAGCAACTACAGCTGGTTCTCGCTCTTACTGAGAATCTTAAGATGCTTCCTGCAATTACAGGTAATTATAAATTTCCTGGTGAATACAAATGCTTCAGGGTAATGGAAGGTTGCGTGGAGATGGAAATTTTGTCTTACCAATTAGCATATCTATTATTTGTGTAATCTGGGTAATCACAGAGTAAGCTGAAGTCCTAAGGAATAGGTATGATTATATCTTCTGGATCCTTGTTTAGTTTTGGGGTAGAATCAATGTGCGAATAGTGCAGAAGGGAACAGAAAACGATCTTAGTTCTATTTACAGCAAGGATTTCTAATCTTTTCAGTGGTAGAGCTGCATATTGAGGTGAGGTTCTGCTACTGATTTTTTTGCTAACATTTTTCTGTCTCTCCTACAGAAAGGTCTGTAGAAAGTTGTCACTACCAGCGGTTTTAATGGGGAACCCCCTTATTTCTGTTTGCTTTCAGTTCACCTTTCTAAACATCTGAGCAAAATTTGCCAAATCAGATTTCTCTGTGATGAAAAGAACTGGGATGGGTGGCACTAAGCAACCAGTAAAAGGAAAAAAATTTCAAGAGATCTGAAATGAACCTCTGAGCAGCTGCTGAGTGTTTTCAAAAAAGATTCTATGATTGCTCATAGAGTATGGAAATGAACAGGGCAGTAACAAGCTGCATTATCACTCAAGTGTCAAGTAAAACCAGCAAAGCAAATCATAGGGTCAGAGGGTGAGCTGAAATTCAGTAAAGTACAATTAAAAAAGAAAATCACCCCGAAAGGCAGGAAAAAATCAGGCAAAAAGACATGAGAGGCAGCAGCTGTTTCCCTGCAAGTTTCAGAAGTTTCTCTGCAAGGACAGTACTTTCTGTAGAGTTTGCTTCATTGGCTTTTGCATTGTGAGCTGAGAGCGTGATCCACCTCCGAGGGGACTTGGGTTAGACATGTTCTTATCAAACATTCATCAAAGACTGTAGAAAATAGGGAGATTGGCTGTGCTTCCTTGGATAAAGCGGAGAGCTTGCAGATGCAGTGAGGCAACTGGGCAAAGGTGGGAGTTGCAACATGACCAGAATTAACAGGATCTCTTCTGGTCACATGCAGGGTATAGGAGAAGCAGAGGACAGGGCTGGTTTTTTTCTTCTTTATGCTAAAAAGCCACAAAACTGCCAGCGTGATTGTTCAAGTCTTGTCAGTTGGTTTATGGTCATCTAGTGGATAATAAAAACAGGGCCTAAAAGGAGAAAGCATTAAAAGGATTGAAGCTTGGGGCTCTATTTCTATTCCCTGGCTGATAAAATTGCCGACTGACAAACAATAACCCACAGCAAGCAGAAAAATTTGTTGAAGATAACAGTTAATAATTACAGGGGTACGCTGTGCCTGTAGCTCTGGCATAGACTGATGTGATTTTTTTTTTTCTTTTCTGTGCCTTTTGAGCTAGGCTAGAGAAATTCTCACCCTGCAGTTATGGCCAGGGCCTTATTCTACCAGCCACTCAATGAATGAATAGTAGAATGGTTTAGGTTGGAAGGGACCTCTGAAGGTCATCTAGTCCAACCCCCCTGCAGGGAGCAGGGACATCCTCAACTAGATTGGATTGCCCAGAGGCTTGTGGAGCCTCACCTTGAGTGAAATAAAGCAGATCTATGTATGGCTCAAGATTGAGGGCTCTGACTTGCCCTTCATGAGCATCTGATTTCCACTTGAGACTGTGCAGGGAGTGAGTAGCATTTATCCCTTTGAAGATTTTCTGTCCCTCATATGAGTATTTTTCAGTTTCAGATGGACCATTTGTCTAAGATGTACTTAATGACTTTATGTGCTGCTATAAGTATCATTGTGTCCCTAAATTTCTTCTCAGCTTCATAGGCACTGAAACTCCTATTTTTCACCATTTTTTTTTTCAAAAAAAGGGAGGTATTTTTCAGTCTATCACTTAACTTGATTAACATCTCATTTTTCTTTGACAGCACAAAATGTGTTATAATGATTTTCATTTATGATCTACTTAGGAACTCAAAGCAGTGAATTTTTTTCCTCCTCTCAGAAGTACTCCTCTTTGCAAAAGCTCAGATATATTAGGCCTAAATTAGGAACTGAGTCACTTCTAGAGAGTGATTCAGCCCACCTCACACCTAAACTGACCCTTCAAAAGACCCTGATCTGTAGAGGGAACCTAAAGTGATCAAGCTTATGAGGTAGGTCTATGGGTTATGTGAGGAGCTAGTGGGAAGGACCATAGTCTTTTGCTTCTTGTGGCAAAATCTTCATTGCTCTTGTACATAATGATAGTTAATTTACTTTGCCTTTTTTAAAAATATACCTGGTGTAGAGTGCTGATCAACCTGGAATTTTGGAAATCTAATACCGGCTGTTCAATCTGAAATGGTAGTTTGCAATATCAGACCCTATAGGGCAAAAGCTTATAATTTATGTTTAATTTTGTGCATTTGCAATAGCATAGCGTTAGTAAAAAGGAGGGGAAAACCTAACCTATAAATATGTAGGTACAAAACAAATTTGCAAGTCTAGGATATTATCTCATGACTTTTGGCTTACATAGATAAAAGGCCCAGTTTTTCCTGTTTGTAAGAGTTCTTGTTTAACAGCACCTCGTTGTGTTTGGACAGATAAGTAACTAAAAATGAAGTAACAACATCCTTGTTTCTAGGAGCCTTGTAGTAGTTGGAATGAGTATACTCTTGCCTAGTGGTAAATGCTTTGATTTTGATTCTAATCCTGACCTCTCACTAGTGCATGACAAATTCAGTCCTGGTACTATTCTCTTCCTGCTGCTCTCTCTGATCCTTTGTCGTTTGAAGTTAAAAATGACCTGCGTTGCATCTGGGTTTTCTGTGTGCCGAGGAATCAGAGCAGGAGAACAGGCTCCTTCTGAAATCCAGAGGGAGGTGAGTCAGGCTCCAGTCATTTCAGAGCACAACTAGTGTTTGGAGGACAACTGGAGGAGCAGGAGAGGTACAACTTGCCTACCAACGAGCACGAGGACAACTCTCTTCTAGTTGTATCGATACAGAAAATGTCTCCTTGCTTTTGCTTTACTATTTCCTTTGAACTCTTCCAACTCACATAATTGATTCAAAAGAGGTTTTATTTGTACTCAGGAAACTCCTTTTTTTTTTTGTCCTCCATTCTCCTTGTCCTACACCATCAATCCTCTTTCACGCTGCCCACAAACCTGGCCCATCACTGTTTTAGTGAGAAATAAATTTGCATGTCCTGTACTCAGGTTTAAAAGGCAGCAAGAAGCCAGTCTCATGAAAGAATTAAATGAATGCAAGGGAATGTAATTCCCTGCTCCCTCCCGGTAAAATCTTATAAATCAGATCATGTTCCAAGGCACACCCTTCTTTCCTGATAACATCTCACCCCAAATAGCCAGCCAATGTGATCTCTTAAATTAGCACGATGGGAAAAGAAAGCTCTACAGCCAAGGAATGAAGTCAGGCCACCTTGAAGACAAGGTGCCAAAGAGCATGTGTTTTGTTCAACCATACACACAGGATCTGACTTTTTCTAGTTATTGGAGTGAGCAAAAAAGACAACAATCCATTACTGGGGGGAAAAAAAAAGGGAGTTGTTCTGAAATTCTGAAATAAACACATTTGTTTGCTCTGATGTTAGGGAAAAGTAGGAATGTGTGTCATCACAAGCACATTCACTGCTGGCTAGTGGAAAGGCATGCGCAGTGACATCTCCAAACTTGCAGGTGGTACAAAGCTCTTCTGAGGAGTAGCTTTTGTGCTGATAGCAAGTCCAGAAGGACCTCACTGAGTGAGTAAAAACATGTAAGTGCAGTGTACAGAGGTAGCTGGAGCTCCTATCAAGCCAGTTCTGGCATTTCTTACGTTCCTAAAACTGACAGAAGACCTACCTGAGTAACTGTCAGTCACTTGTTCACTCCTAACACTCTCCATTGCTCTGATGTCCCAGTTCACCTCCTAGAGGTACCAACTCAGGATGATATTGGCCTAGATCCTCACCTCAGTGAGGTGATATCTGAGTTATGGATGTCTCACAATGTAAAGAGACTGGGCAGTCATGTTCACGGTGTGTATACCTGCATTTTTAAATGTGTGAAGCTGAATTTTGTCCTGATGAGGATATTACTAAGGCAGGTTACCATGACAAGCTGCAGCTTGTATTTAGAGCCTTGAACAGCCCAGAGTCAAGGACATTTACAAATAAATTATTGCAGATGGTTATTTTGCGCAGATATTCACAAATGTGTGCTGAAACTCCAGCTATCACAAGCTAAACTACCACCTCCCCTCTTCTTTTAGCAAAGTTGAAGACCGTTTTGGTTTGTTAAACACTTCTGAAGTGTGCTAGGTGAGCGACAGAGAAGGCAAAGCCTATGAACATGGCCGGTTCTTTCTGCGAATTGCCCCTTCCGAGATGGAGAATGAAACATTAGAGTCCCCCTTAATTCAGATACACTGTTTGGTACAACCAAAGTGTCACTTTGTTGTCCTCTTGCCTTTTCCTCTTCAATGTGTTTTGCTTTTTGTAATTAGCCTTAGATTGTGTTGTATAAACATGGTGGGGAAAAAAATCAGACTCCCCTAAATGACATCTAGTTCTCTTCCTTGCTGTATTACCTGTTTTATTACACTTCCAAGAATGGAAAATGCTTGACTAGAACTCATTCTCTTGTGTAACTGTAGGAATTGCCATCACAAGCAAGAGAAAATACAACAACTATTGGGTTTATACTTGGAATATGAAGAGGAAATAAAAGCTGTGTACTTCTAGGAAACACTTCAAGTGTCAGTTCTACTGGACAGCCATATTCCCTTGTGAGCAGAGTGTTTTTCAGCACTGGGTTAATCAGGAAATCAAACATTGAGGAAAAATTCATCCCAGGAGCCTAGATCATCCTGCATGGAGACAGCATGACCTTTCCTATGACTCAATATAACTGCAGTCCATCTGAGGCCATCATAGGTATCCACAAGGATGCTGGGAGTTTCTGCTCTTGGACCCATCATATGATATAATTATTTTTTTAATCACTTTTCCCCGACAGTTTCTAGCTAATTATGGCAGTGGAGAATGTCTAAAATAACGGATTTGCAGCTGATTGTTTTAATCATATGTAGCCCTCCAACAGGCAGGAACTTTGTTGTACGTAATATGAGATCAAAGGTATTATTTGACCTGAAATAAGATTATTATATAATAAAGGGGCGCAAACAAGGTAAAATGACAAATGTCCTGGAACGGGAAAATGCAGTAGCCCAGGTTCATGGCTTATAATTTTTTTTTTTTAGGTTTATGACAGACCTGTACTGACAGAGAATTATTCTTCTGTACTGTAACATGCACAATACTATATAATTCCTTATGTTCATATTCATTTCCACCAAAACCTTCTTAAAGCTGCCCTTTACAGTTGTGCAGTACCATCCTCACACAAGTCCAACTTGAGCAAGGGTCACATTCCAAGATAGAGTTCTTCTAGTTAGTACTTCACGTGCTGTAAGCTGTTGGAAACTGGAACCGTTTTTCACTCTGACTGAAATGTGCCCTGGTATTTTTTTTATCACGTTGCACAGTTTTACACTCCTGAAGTAACCCCAGAGCTCCCACTCCTTGTACAGAAACTCTTTGTAGAGACAGACCCAGTTTCCATGAGTAAGGTGGGCACTGTCTCATCAAATCCAGTGTTCAAATGCTTCTCTTGTTCAAATGCTTCTCTTGTTAAAAGCAACACCTTCCTCCCTTCCATATTCCCATCAGTTCCAACTAGACCATACCCGTGAGGGAGTCTGTTTGACGTGACTAGTGGTAGATTTTAGCCTTTTGCTAGTAAAGCACTGTATATGCTTCCAGCACTGTGTAACTAGATTATTATAAAATTATTAATATTAAATAAATTAAGTGGGCTTTCCACAATGGAGAAGTAGAAGCAGAGGCATTATACTATAGGATTACATGTCCCATAAAATTCCTGTGAAAAACTTGACCAAATCACCATGTGATTTCTTATGGTAAGGTTTTGATTCTGATGTGTTAATAAGAATACTGAAACTTCTGGAAATTAGAAGAGTTTTCTACTTTTTCAGCTTTATCTGTTTGAAACAAGTATACTTGTGCAGCAGAGTGAACCACAGTGTGGATACAGCTCTATCAGCATAAAACCCTTTGCACTTTTGCACATTTCTGTAGTTTTCCTGGTTTTTAGTTTTTAACCATGAAATCACTTTTAACCACACTTGGGCAAGTTACTAACAGAATGAATAACGCAGAGGAAAGCTGATCTTCTGTGGCATCTCTTATGCAGCTACCCTAGAAGACACAAACTAAATTCAGAAAGCTTCAGAGAAACATTTAATCCAATAAACACATCTTTTCCACGTGCACGTATACATAAAATATGCGCCTCTTTGTCTATCTGTGGAAAATCAGATTTGCTCTCTAAGTTGAAGTATTATCGACGTTCATATATTTTCGCAGAGTTTGGTGCACTTCTCTACTTTGAATATAAAAAAAATGAGTTAAACAATAACCTGATATTTTGGGAGGTGTTGTCTGAGGATAAAGAATTTTCAAAGTAATTCAAAGTCAAATTAGATCATCAGCTCCTCGTATCCTGGTAGCTAAGTATCAAATGCTGCAATTCTAATTAAATCCTGTGGCTACAGTATACTTATCAGCCAGGCTAATATGATTTGCTTCAATGTTTTCTTCAATAATTTAAATCAGCTTTTGTAGAGGTGTTACGTACATTTCTGGAACGCTAATACTTGCTGTGTCTCCACAAAATAATTCAAAGAAATATCAGTGATATTCCTGCAAAAGATTTGATTTCTGTAGGAAAGCAGAGATATTAAGCAAATTACACACCTGCTGATGTGTTTATCTCGAAACAAAACTGTAAGCAGAAAGTTACAGTTTTGGACAGTGCTTGTAAACTTTTTAATCGACTGGTTCTTGTCTTCGTTTTTGAAGTTAATGAACAAGTTAGAAGAAAACACTGACTTGTCACTGCAGATGAAGCAGATCGAAGAGACCAGGATAGCTGATCAGGAGAGATACGAAACCATATTCATAGGATTAAAGTTAATGCTTGAGATGACTTTTTGCTAATGGTATAGAAATATTAACAGTTTTAATTTCTAAAAAATGGTCACTGAAAGTGCAAATTCCAGGAGAAGCTGCATACTGTAGATTATCGGAACTTCCTTTTCTTGGGCACTTTTTGAATTTCTTTAAAACTATTCAGTAGTATAGAGAGGGCCACGAGCAGTGATTTAGATCCAAATACTTATATAAACAGATTTTCCCTATAGATCTAACTGTCCCAGAGGTCCTTAAATATAAAAGAGTTTGCCAGGCACCAGAGCAGAACAAAAACAGCAGGGAAAAAAAGAGCTTGTGGTGTGAACTACCATTAAATAAATTTGTAGTAGAGAGAGAATGGATTTCACATGGAAGTATAAAAAGTCCCCTGTAGTTCCTGGAGGGGACAAAAAAAATAACTTTTTGATGAGTCTCATTACATGTTGTGGTTCTATAATCAAAATTGCCCTAAATCTACAAGGGACTGCCCTGCAAGCAAAACTTGAGTAACTATTTCTTCAAAAGTTTGGTGTGGACTACACCTTCATTTTCCAAATGAGGCTTCCTCTGACAGCATGAATTGAATAACAATGTTTGGACTGTGAGATTGCTGCCCTATAATTCTTTCATCTAAGCCACACGAAAAGTTAAATGCTCTTAATTTTAAACAATCACAGCTAAAAAGAGCAGTTTAGATCTTTGGCTGGAATAAATCGATGTAGCCACATGAAATCGATGAGGCTAAACCTAGTTATATAAAAAAAACCCCTTTTATCTCTAGATGTCAACATCTCAGAAGTTCAGATTACGCACAGAAATTCAACAAACTCCTGTTCAGATGCAAATTTCCTGTGGGGAAAAAAGAGAAGGATAGGAGAGAGGTACTTCACTCTCACTTGTGCTCCCATCCCTGTGTGCTAGCACATCAAGGCATGCGGCTCCCCATCGGAATCGCAGCCCTCTCCCAAATCACAGTGGCTCTTAGCTCTCTTCTTGGCTCCTGAAGTCTTGATACCCCACTTTTTAACATGCACATCCCAGTATCTGTAGCTTTCCTGAATTGTGGAAAGGATTCTCGTTTTCTGTGTGGATGATGGTGGATGATGTAATACTTACATCCTCCAAAGTATTAAAAGGCTGGAAGTCTTGTGCAGGAGAAGGCAGAGGGACCTCGTCCATTGCCTGGCCTGTGTGACCACCCCACAGCTGAAGGGACACAAAGGGCTGGACACCAGGCAGGTCAGCATGAGTCAGGTGCTGGAAAACCACAAACTGGCAAGTCCACCACATGGCAATAGGGAGAGGAAACAAAGTAAAGCTGAGGACAACTTGGAATTGGGAGTAGTTGAGGGCAGGTTTAGGACACAGACAGGAGAAGTGTGGAAAGTATCGGGCCATCAGGTCATTAAGGGTTATTAAGAGTTGGACCTTTTTAATGTCAAAGAAAGGCTGGTCTTACAGTGGTGAAAAGGATTTAGCACCTAAGTGTTCAGGACGCTAGACCTCATTAATCTTCCTCCTTACGGAGAGAAGAAATTGTATTACAAAAGGCAAACATTTCTAATATTTCTTCTCTGGTGGAGGAGCGGCAGGAAACAAGTGTCTCTTGAAGTTGTTTTCATTATCTTCTCTGAGGAAAACAAGTAATTCTGTTAAGCTTCTCCTCCGCCAGATGAGTGGTGGTCCTGTACCAGGAGCAGATGTAAAACCACCCAGGGTAGAACGAAATGCTGGTCCGCACGTAGAGGGGAGAACTCTGTTTGGAGTGACCCGAATGAATACTGGTTTGGTTTGGTTTCTTGCCAAGCCACGCAAAGAATACCACGTGTGAGGATTATGCCGAGAGCCATCCCTTTAAGAAAATAAAATCAATCCTTTTGATAAAGTCCTGTGTCACGGTATTTAGGCTTTTTATCACAGTTAGTTCTTAGCAGCTTGGAGTGTTTATCTTTGTACTGAGGCTGAATCTCAACTAAGGGATTAGAAGACCTCAGTTACGTGAAGGCTTTGCGTCGACAGGGGGAGCGTGAAGGATGATACAAGTTGTGCAACTGAATCATCAGGCAGTGGGAAGGCCGTCTGCTTCCATTGGCGTGTGGGTGCTCACCAAGGACACCGAAAGCTGCTACACACCGCAGGCTCTGACAGACACAGCTCCAGGCCACTGCTTTGGCGTTCGGTAAATACACGTATATGTAAAAGGTCTGCAAGGATGGAGGACAAACCCAGCATTGCTGATCTTTCAGTACCATCTGTGAAGTCAACAATTTGATTTAGAAATATTAATTTTGCTCAGGAACTCTATAAGCATTAATCTCAGTGTGGGCTAATTTTACATGGATTTGGGTGTGGAAGATAAAGTTGGGTGGTTTCGTGTCTAATAGAGGATGAAAACATTCAGCAGTCTTCTCCTCAGCATGAGCATCGCTATGCTTTTCTCCACCCAGAGGCAAATTTTTACAAAACTTCTAGGAACTTCCTACCTTTGACATCTCTTGTCCTCCACAGTTAATATTGACCAGCAAATCGCAGAATGGCTTAAGTTGGTAGGGACCTTAGACAACATCTAGTTCCAAACCCCCTGCCATGGGCAGGGAGACCTCCCACCAGAGCAGGTTGCTCAGAGCCTCCTCCAGCCTGGCCTTCAACACTTCCAGGGAGGAGGCTCCACAGCTTCTCTCGGCAACCCCTTCCAGTGTCTCACCACCAGTGTCTCAGCACTCTGGGACCTGCCAATAGCATCGGAATAGGAGTTTGTTGAATTTCTGTGCATAATCTGAACTTCTGAGATATTGATGTCTAAAGACAAAACTTTTTCTCTTTATCTAAGTAGGTTTAGCCTCTTTTATCTGCTTTCTTTCCTCATCTCCCCTTCTGTGGCCATAGGACTTGTTCCCCTTGAAGGTGAGAGGAGGGATTTTACCTGGTGGGCAAGTAGATTTCTGGCATTCTGATTTGTCCTCATTGCCCAGAAGGTGGCCTTGTGCTTGCTTTGCTACACAAGATTAAAATACTTTTTGCACTGAGAATTATTAGAGTTCCTGTGATATTTTCTGCAGTATTCATCATTATAGTGTCATCATCATTATAGTGCCTTACAAGCCCTAGATAACTAAACCCTTATCGTACCACTCTGAGATAAGTATATGAATTTTGCAGTTAGGGAGCTGACAGGAAGGTATTGAATACCAAAATTTCCTGCAAAGTTAGGAGCTCAGCTTACAGAAGCTGTGACCCTTCCTGGAGGACATTGATTGTATTCTCTCTGTAAGATTGGAAAAGGGTTTTTTTTAATTTTAATTTCCATTGGTATAGATAGATTAGACTATCTGTCTCACAAGAAGGTCTGGTTTGGCTCAGTATGTGCTGCTTCTGACCCACTTTTCTTATCCCCAACAGAGACAAGCTCAGGGATAGGCTGAACTCCTCACAGGGCATAATTCACTATAAAATATTATATACAGTACTTCTTCCAGAAGTAAGGTTTTTACTATCAATTTCAGCATGAACAGGGTATTTATTTATTTTATTTACAAAACCAAAAATGTGACACTTTTTTTTTTTGTTTGGTACGCAGAAAGGGAATATGCTTTTTAAGTCCTTTGCAAGAAGTATGATTATAAACAAAGCAAAAATTGCTACCTCTTGAAAGAGGCCAAAGCATTAAGGATGGATTGCAGGGTTTCATCTTGCCTCATAAAATAAGAATAGGTTACTGGTGGTTTAGAGTCATGCTGGGGCCTTTCGAGAGTGATTTCAGTTTCTGCTTATACTGCAGAGAAAAACCTGGAAAAATTAGCCTTGAATCTAAACAGCCAAATCCAAATATTTTTTGGCTGGGTTTCTTTGCAGCTCATTGAAAGATAATTTATTGGTCCAGTTTTTGAAGTTAACATACGTGAAAAGTAACCCATAATTTGGGGCACTCAAAAAGCGGCAGTTCATTTAAAAAAGATTTAAACCTGCATTTTGGGAACTCTTCAGCGTGTCTGATGATTAGATTCTCAAAAATGGTCACCTGCATTCACTAGTCAGTTAGAAAAGAAAGTAATTTTCTTTTTGGAACCTTTATGCTGTGGGTTTCTCTCTTCTTGCTACAAATCATCTCGAACCAGAGAAATGCTGAACCCAAGCAGGGTCACACCAACAATCCTACACTTCACTTTTTTTTTTTGTTTTTTTTTCCTGAGGCTGAATTTTTGCACATGCAGAATTTTGGCACTGACTTTTGTTTTGCCAAGCGAAAATAAATTTCAAGTCACCATGTTTTATCCAAACCATATGGCTTAATTCAAAGCTCTTCAACTTGGCAAGACTTGCTTGTGGAAGCAAACGTGATCTGAATAGCTGAATTCCCTCTGCAGCTTCACTCTGTTCTTGGAGATGGTCCTGACTGATACTGAAAACCCAACTATATTTGCTTTCAAGTGATAATCACATGATTAAATTCCAGTTTATATTATAAAAATAAAGTTAGATATAAATAGCACCCAAAAAAGGCAAAAACTAAATGGAGATTAATACTACCCAAAAGAGAGATGTCAAATATGTAGGTTAAACTGTAGGATTCGGTGGAACCTCTCCAGTGCCTCTGTAGAAAAATCTGTTAAGACTAATGTTACCTCAGGACTAGAAGCTTTTTACCATCTTTCCTTAAGTAACTAAAGAAAAAATAGTATTGAAAAAAAATGAGAATCCCATTTTTGGAGATATTACAAATACAAATTCAGGCAAGACGCACCTTCTATTGCCAGTGGCATAAATCGGGATACTGGAAATTCTGAATAGATCAACTTCAGACTGTCAGGAAAGGAAAAAACTGGGTTTGTTGAATTTTCCCTGCATTTGCTACTCTCTGCTGTTATCAGGATTTATGCACAGGTAGAATTACATTCTCTACAGGTGGGTCTCAAAGGCAGAAGGAGCAGGGTTGGGTTTGGTGCTGCCCGTGGTGGTTCAAAGACAAGAGGCTCGCGTTGCAGTTGAAGCAGCAATGAAGTTTGACCAGTTGCCTGTCCTGGGTGCACAGCCCTTGTGTGGAGGGAGCTGCCTGCCAGACAGCCTTGCATCGGGTAGCAAGGTGGAGTTGGAGGTGCCTTTCCCACGTCCAGGTTCAGACTTGGTTCCAGCAGGAGGGAAACCACATCCAGTACACGAACGCTCAGATGTGCACTGACAGACTCCGAGGAGAGATACGCACCAAATTTGCACCAAAAAGAACTCCTCTAGAGCTTGAAATTGCTGATGTAGAGACATCCATGGGACCTTATCCCCCGCTCACGCACGTTCACAAAAAAATCCTCGGTGTTGGTGTGAACTACATCGCATGCAATTGAAATTTG
Organism: Baryphthengus martii; assembly: GCA_013396935.1. Taxonomy (NCBI): domain Eukaryota; kingdom Metazoa; phylum Chordata; class Aves; order Coraciiformes; family Momotidae; genus Baryphthengus; species Baryphthengus martii. The sequence goes on from VWZK01012389.1 coordinate 120,604, forward strand.
TTACTGATTCCCACCAGCAGGGGCTTGTGCTTTGGATATTAACATTCTTTGATTTATAGCCCAATCCTCACGGGACTGATGATGTAACATACTAGTTGCACCAGAATACGGGTTTATACAGCCATATTTCTACTGTGAGATATAACATTACACTGGAAAGTTGGAGTAACTCCAGTGACGTCAGTGCAGTAGCTCTGGTTATACATAATTTAAGCCAAGATTAATTATCAGTAACCATACCCAGCAAATCTATCCTCCTCCAAAAACCCTTTGCCAAGCAACCATGCTCAGCTCCTCTGCATCAACTACCATCTAAATCCATTGCAGCAAAGATGATCAGGGCAACATACGATTTTATTGCATAAATGGTCAAGTTTTCAATCATATTTATTCTCCACAGCCTTCTAGAACATTTAGATGTTAGGAGAAAGTTCTTAGACATTAGGAAGAAGTTCTTTCCTGTGAAGGTGGTGGAACACTGGAACAGGTTGCCCAGGGAGGTGCTGGAGGCCCCACCCCTGGAGACATTCAAGGTCAGGTTGGATGGGGCTCTGAGCAACCTGCTCTAGTTGCAGATGTCCCTGCTCACTGCAGGGGGCTGGAATAGATGACCTGTAGAGGTCCCTTCCATCCCAAGGCACCCTGTGATTCTGTGATTGATTACATTTAAAATATCCCCCTTAACGCAACGCACCAGGAGCGTACGTCGGCAGCGGTAGGATGATTGACAATTTGCAGTACGTAGCTGGGGTCTAGGAAGCATTAATCTTATTTTCTTTGTCTAACAGCCACCTTCTGGACCCCCTACTACGATTTAATGTGCGACTTTGTTGGAATAATTTCCATGCTCTTATTTTTGACATTCCCCCAAGTTAGGCAGTATGAGATCCTGGAACTGAAGTTTTGAAGAATATACATTTTTTTCTTTGAATTTGAGGGATAGGAATGAAGTATTTGGTTTATTATTAGTTTATTATTATTGGTTTGATTCATCCTTCACTTATCTCTAACTTCCTATTGCTTCAGATTAATCAGCACTTTTTAATTCATTTTCTTAATTGATTGTCACTCACGCACTGCCATTCTGTCCATAAAATATATTATCAGTGGAAATCCTTCAGCTCAGAAACTGGGAAAGCCACATACACAGTGAGGGCAGTGCTCAGATAAGAGATTTACATCCTGAAGACAAATTCTTGGGAAATACAAACAGCAACAGTGAAGGTAAAACACCAAAAGGAACCCAGGGGTAGGATGTCAGGAAAAGAGTTGCTTTTAAATTGAACTGATTTGGTCTCGGAAAGATGAAACCAAGAATTAAATTAACAGCTCTACTGAACAGGAGATTTGATTTAGTGAAGACTTTCTTTATGTGGCCGTAACAATCATACTGAGAAAGCACCTTGCTGCTTCCTAGGCAGTAAGTGTCTCATTCCTTCCCTCCCTAACATTCCTGTTTGCCCCGCAAGATCTGAGCACCGGTTCTCTCAAACCGTCTCGTTCATTCAGAAACGCAATTTAAATTCTTAGCAAATCCGTTCAAACTGTATTAGATTTTGAATTTTTCCTGGGGAAAGCATGGGCCTGGGCAGAAAGGTCACCTGCTTCTTCAAAATATGTTGCTTGATATATTTAGGTGTATATAAATATGGTTTTATATATAAATATTTATAAATACATATATTTATCCCTATAAATCTTGCTTCATTTCTGTCCTTTAGACTGTCTCTGCTACTGAATTATCAATAGCACATTGCGAAAGAATTTAATATGAAGACAAAAGAGTCTATTTTGATAATCAGGAAGGATCTTCCATTTAAAAATTAAAAAAAATCAGTTGCTCCTCTGTGAATAGTTGCTGGCCTGTGCTCCTCTGCTGTCTTGCCAAAGCACTGTCAGTGCCCATCAGTGTAATCCAGAGTGTGCACCCATCCTCTCTGACCACAGCCAGGACTGCTTAACGTGGCAAACAGAGAACTTGAAATAATGGAGACTTTGTTAGTCTATTTATGAGGAAAATGGGAAAATTTGGCCTTAGGGAGATACAAACATATCATGGCAGCACCACATCGAAATACAAATACTGTTAAATGTTTTTTTTCATCTTATAACCTCGTATATATATATATACATTTAACCTGTATGTATGCTAGAAGAAAGACTCAAGGGCATAAATGCCTTGAGAATCTAATGTCATTTTACAACGCAGGGCAGAGGCTATTACTTGTTTTTTTTCCCTGTATCTTCTCCTGCTGATGCTGTTCTGCATGGCTCACAGCAAATAACTTCCTTAACATCATTATTACACTCTTGGGAATTCTTGACAACACCCGTACGGTGTTAGGATCACGCTTCTTCACGCCTGGCCGTTGCAGATCCCGTAACAAGCCAGCTGCTTGTGTAATACCAAGAGGTAAAGCTTATTTGAGGGCATTACAGCAACAGCAGCAGGCCCCTCTGTGATACACTTGAAGCTTTGTCCTCTGGTTCATACTGGGATTTGTACTTAGCATCAGTGTCCTCGAAAGAAAATTTGTCTCATAGACTCATAGAATGTTAGGGGTTGGAAGGAACCTCTGGAGATCATCGAGTCCAACCCACTCCCTGCCAGAGCAGGATCACCCAGGGCAGGCCACACAGCAACAGATCCAGGGGGGGCTGGAAAGTCTCCAGAGAAGGAGACTCCACCACCTCTGGGCAGCCTGGGCCAGGCTCCGTCAACCTCACAGAAAAGAAGTTTCTCCTCCTGTTGAGGTGGAACTTCCTGGGTTCCAGTTTGTGCCCATTGCCCCTCATCCTGTCCTAGGGCACCACAGCACAGAGCCTGGCCCCTTCCACTTGACTCTCACCCCTCAGATATTTACAGACATGACTCAGATCCCCTCTCAGGCTTCTCTTCTCCAGACTAAACAGCCCCAGGGCTCTCAGCCTTTCCTCATCAGGAGAGATGTTCAAGTCTTGTAAGGGCTGATGGTTCATCCTGAGAAGCATCCAGCGCTCATCCGCTTACAGGGGTGCAAAGGACCACATATGGCTTCAACCTCTTTCCTACTTGTAGGCTGATTTTGCTTGCGAGGGCAAAACCTGTTAATGTTGGCTTTTGTACGTCTGGCGTCCTCCTGCACCATTTCCTGCCCTCATTCCTCTCTGGAAGATGTTGGAAAGCGTCTCTCAAGGGTTGTGCTCGTGTGCCAGCATAGAGTGGCTCATTTTGAGCACTGGATGTATCACTTGCACAAATTTTAGCTGTGAACACATCTGAAGCTCACTTTTTTTTTTTGGAATGATACTAACAAAACGTTGCTTAATTTTCACAAACAGAGCAGAATGTTTTTGAAAAATATTCACGCTTCACATGTTTTCAGGAAGCATCTTTTAGATTTGCAAGATCCAAGAAATTAGTTACAGTTCTTTATTGTGTTAGGGAAAGGTGATAGTGCCGACTAGTCAGTCTCCAAATAAAATCTGGAGTTCATTCAGAGAGTTAGAATATCCCAAGAGTATCCAGGTATGGGAGGAATGATGGTGAAAACACTTCAAATATTGAATGCGGTGTCTTCTCCAGCATCAAACACAGGGTTAATTTGATCCGTTCGATACTATATGTGCTTTCTGACTTGTTGTGTAGTACCTGGGGTATCTTGACTCTTTCTGATTCACTCTCTATTTGTACAGCAGAAGATGACTAGGTTCTATCCACTGACCTGCCTGCATGAAGCCAGGTTTGGAAGAAATACATTTTCAGGGAAACATTATAATCCTGTCTGTTCTCTCACACCTTTTGCTCCGTCAAATCTTACTGAAAATACAGAGGTCTTGAGTGGCTGATAATAAAGGCAGGGATTCTTCAGCATGAACGTGGTGCTATCTTCTTTTAGTGTCTCGTCCCTTTTTTTGCCAAGCCTAGCTGTGTATGTTTGATAATACAGCACATCTCTTGATGGAGAAGAAAACCTTTAACAGGTGAAACAGAGAAATGCAAAGATTTGAATGGTGGTGTTCGGCTTCGTAACAAGAGCAGACATGCAAAACATAGGTTTGTTTTCCAGTGCTCTAAGCTGATATTTTTCCACAATATACAAGAAACTAAGGCTTCGGTTGGAGAACACAGCATCATTTAGCATCTCATGGAGTGTTTTGGTTTTGTTGTGGCTGGGAGGCAGAGGTAATCAGAGACCTCCTTCTCAGGAACGAACAGCTAGAGCCCGTGCTAAGTGTGCTCTTTAACAGGGCGGTAAAGCTGGGAAATTGCCAAAAGCACCACGTGCATCAAGAAGGATTAGAAGCAGGTGACTGCAAAGCAGCTATAGCAGCAAACCTCTATATGCAAAAAAAGCAAAAATATCTTCTGCCTTGAGAAAAAAAAAAAAAGGTTTAAAGAAGCTTAAAGTGTAAATACTATTGAGATAGGTTATAAATCTTTAGAAATTGAAATGTGAGGAAGAGAAGGCTGGTACAGCCCTAGGTTTTTCACTTAGGCTGAATTTCGCAGAGTTAAACACTGGTGTATTCGCCAGGACACCAACAGAGAAGCATGATGTGGTTGCTGCCTTCTGCCAGTCTCCTTGCAGCCGGAAAAATTCCGGAAAGAAAGGAGCTGCAGAAATAATGTACATATTGGATGGAGTCTGTATTGCTTGTGACCATCCCTGAAAGAATTGTACTTGTTTCTTTTTCATTTCAGAGAATGCTTGTTTCTGATACTTGGAGCTGAACATCTGTTTTATAATCTCTGGAGAAAGCTGTGCAGAATAAATTCTCTGTCATTAAATACAGAGCAGTGTTGATCTACCCTGCTCCTCAGATCAGAACATTGCTGTTATTTAAGGGCTTAAAATGTTTCTCTTCATGGCTAATTGATCATGATCCATGTGACAGCTCCTCCTCTCCGAACAGGAAATGCCGCTAAGGGATACTTTGCCTTTCTTAAAGCCTGTGGTTTTTATCTTAAAAGTTGGCTGTTCTCGGCTAGGCAGTGGTTCTGATGGAGTTAGAGGTAAGGTGGAACCAGGATCAAAACATAGCTCAAATCCGGACTGACCTGACAGCCTGGAACGCAGGAGGTTCCACCTCAACAGGAGGAGAAAGTTCTTTGCTGGGAGGGTGACAGAGCCTGGCCCAGGCTGCCCAGAGAGGTGGTGGAGTCTCCTTCTCTGGAGACTTTCCAACCCGCCCTGGATCTGTTCCTGTGTGGCCTGCCCTGGGTGCTCCTGCTCTGGCAGGGGAGGGGTTGGACTCGATCTCCAGAGGTCCCTTCCAGCCCCGACCATTCTAGGGTTCTATGATTCTCTGAATCCAGAAAGCTGATGTCAGGCATCATCCACCCGGCCATAAAACCAAGGGATGCAGAAGCCAAACTACCCTAATCAAATTTGAGAAGAGAAAGTTTCCACTCACTGGAGAATTTGGGTTATTCCACCCTCATGACACACAGGAGGGACAGTTACACACATGGCTTCTGGTGGGAGACCGTGTGAAACACCCAGAATGCCGCCTTTGCTTCCAAGCTGGTTCTTGAAAAGCCAGTCAGCATCTTCATTTACCAGTTAGCAGACTCATTACAAAGTCACTGGTGAAGAAACATCTCAGCCTGACACGCCATTGCTCGTCGTGCCTTTCCACGGCACGTTCCTCCTTGTATCTGAAGCTTTTACACGGTCTCCCTCCGTATCTGCCGCGTTCAGCTCCTGCCTCCTCAGCAGTCAGCCTGTCAAAGCTGGCAGGCTTTGCTTTTATCCATTATTCAAAAGGATACCAGGGACAACAAGATCTTTTAAATTGCTTTGGTCCTTTCTCTCTCAAATCCTGAGCCTGTTCCTCATCTCTACGCCCCACATTTTCCTCTGGGCTCTGCCTGCTGCTGCGATTAGAATAATCCGGCAATATCGTGGTGCTGATCGCAGCAGCCGAGCGTGAGGTTGCCGGGAGGTAGTGGCTTCACAAGATCCACAGAACAACAACAACAACAACAAGAACAAGAAGTTAGGATTTTTAGAAATAATTGAGCATCCTGTTTTCAATTAAATTTTAATGGGGATGAAGGTCATACACTGAGCTCGTGACCCAGCACCAAGCTTGTGCCTAGGAGAAAGAATTGAAACTGAAAACACCAAGATTTTATCTTTGCTTTTTCTTTCTTTCTTTCTTATCTGTTTCAACAACTGCATTCTCTGGCACGATAAATCAGTATTTGTTATTTAAACTTACAAAAAACCCCTATTTTTGAACCAGAACTATTTTATACTGAGTCAAGATTATTTTCTGAACAGTTGTTGTTGTTTGTTTTGGTTTTTTTTTTGAAGTAACAGCACAGGAACCAAAAATCAAAGGTCAGAACAGAAAACAAACACAAAGGTGGCAGGTTAATTTGAAGAAAGGCCCCTTAGGGTTTGGAGGCAGGAACCCTGAGCTTCTCACCAACTCACCATTCACCTCAGAAGTCACACAAGTGAACACCTTAAAATACATTTGCAGTTTTGGTGTCCTGAGCCTGATTCTTCCACAACATATTTCCCATAAATTCTCCCTGAGTGTGTTGTCCTGCCAGAAGCAAGACAAACTTCATGGATAAACGAGCTGCCCAAAATGTGAGATGGAGAAAAACTAAAACATTTGAACATAGAATCATAGAACAGTTTGGGTTGGAAAGGACAGTTTTTCTGTATCACCAATGACAGAGGTAAGAGGGAGGATGCAACACAATATTTTGCTGCCTAAGGGGACCTCTCTTTTGGGAGTTAATAACTATTTGAGTAAAACTGATGAAAAGACAAACTAACGTGCAGACTGGAAAGAGAGACAGTGGTCTATAAATAAAACATCCTTCCTAAACATAAATCCTTCCGAAATTGGCTGTTGCAAGTGTATTTCTGATTAAGAATGAGAGCTGATACAGAGGCTTCTGCACATCATGGAATCAGAGAATGGCTGGAGTTGGAAGGGACCTTCAAGATCATCTCATTCCAATCCCCCTGCCATGGGCAGGGACACCTCCCACCAGAGCAGGTTGCTCAGAGCCTCCTCCAGCGTGGCCTTCAACACTTCCAGGGAGGAGGCTCCACAGCTTCTCTGGGCAACCCCTTCCAGTGTCTCCCCACCCTCAGAGGAAAGAACTTCTTCCTAAGGTCTCATCTCAATCTGCCCTGCTCTAGTTTCAAACCCTTGCCCCTTGTCCTATCCCCACAGGCCCTTATCAACAGTCCCTCCCCAGCTTTCCTGGAGCCCCTTCAGATCCTGGAGGCCACGATAAGTTCTCCCCAGAGCCTTCTTGATGCTTGATGCAGAACTGCAGCCTCCTTTGTGTTTGGCGCCGCTGCAGGAAGGAAAAGTAAATGAGGAAATTTATATATGGTGCTCAAGGTCAAGATGATCAGACAAATTTCTACCACTTCAATTCAAGCTGAGACCTACTCAGAAGTTCCTTGTGCCCGTACGGTGTGACGCTGTGTATCAGGGTTTGCCTACTCTACCGAAACTGCTTCCTGGCGACCCTCAGAATTAAGAGACCAATTCACTCTTTTTTTAAAAAATTTTTTTTTTTGGGGGGGGTCTATAACCTGCAATGACTGTTTAGCTTTACTGAGAAGATTAACAGTGTGAAAAAAAGGAACAGAAACAGCTCCAAACTGGTGGTTGATCTTAACGGCAGCTTTTCTCCTAACAGCTTCACGTTTTGCCTGGTTTTGTCAAATCGGGCACACAATTAACAAGTACTGAGGAAAAAGGGCAGAATTGTTACTAAATTAAATGCTTTTGGCTTTATTTGCATCATCTCATCACTTTCTTTATGAAAATTATTTTGATGCTTTTTCAGTATCTTAATTCCAATTTACTCCTTTCTTCATTCAATTTTAAAAAATCTAAATCTTTCTATTACATACTTGGAAATTTTCCCCCATAACATTATTTCCTTTCCCTCTCCCTCCAGATCTTTTTCTTTTGCACTCCTAGCTAGCATGGGTTACTAGGGCACAGTCTGAGGGGGGACTCGGTGGATCCTTTATGAAAGAAGTGCCGTGGAGTGCAGGAGGTGAAGTGGAAAAAAAATTAAATTAAAAAAAAAATGAAATAAAACAACCAAAAAACCCAAACAACAAAGAACACTTTAAACAGAAGATGTTTAACGAGGTGCCGTTTGGTTTTGCCTCCGTTCTGAGAGGCACCCTTTGCCTCCGAGTCCTCTGGGAACCCTCTGATGAAGGCTGACATGTCACTGAAAAGGTATTTTCTCGTGCTTTACTGTCCTTTTAAGTCTTTCATCCGTAGCCACTTCTGCAAGTTAAAAGCTTCCTAGTTTAACAGCTGACATTTCCCTCAGATCTGGAGCTCGGTGCTTGCCAGAAACCAACTTCTACCAGAAGGGAAGAAACCAGGTGGAAAGTCACAGATTGAAGCTTTTCTCAGTCATGTCTGTGGCCTTATTTTATATCCCTGGGCACAGACACCAACCTCATTACCTCCAACTTTAAACAACAGATCGAGGAACAACAGGGCACTTCTGTTTTGTTTTGAATTACTCTTTAGCCACCAGCTACCAGCTGGCTTTATTTATTTATAAAAAGTTTCATGTTATCTGCTAGACCGTACAGGAGAACTCTTTTAAAGCTCGTGCCTTAAGGTTTGGAAATTATCAAGTACAGAGCTTCACATTTGGTCCTCGGGTGTTATCCACATCCCAGCAGGATCTCTAATGGATTTTCCAACTCATTTAATGTCTTGCAAGATACAACAACCCATCGTGTCGTTTTTCAGAAGCAATTAAGCTAAAGTTATGATTGGAGGGAAGCCGCCTGCCACTTCAGGAAGCAATACGTTTCCTTTGCCAAAGTCTAGCATTCTAACTCTACAGTAGCTCTTAGAATTGGAAGAAATATTTGTAGAATAGCTCCCCTAAATGGTTAAATGTTACCCGCAGAGGTGAAAACAGCCCCTGGAATCTCTCTGTTTGGCTGTGTGGGCATAACCAGATGTGATCCAAAAGCAGCATAGCTCATGTATAAAGAAACACCTAATCCAGTTACTCTTCCTTGGAGAAGAGAAGAATAAGAGGGGATCTTCTTCGTGTCTAGAAATACCTGTGGGGTGGGGGTCAAGTGGAAGGGGCCAGGCTCTTTGCTGGGGTGCCCAGTAATAGGACAAGAAATAACAGGTACAAGCTGGAACCCAGGAGGTTCCACCTCAGCATGAGGAGAAACTTCTTTGCTGGGAGGGTGACAGAGCCTGGCCCAGGCTGCCCAGAGAGGTGGTGGAGTTTCCTTCTCTGGAGACTTTACAACACCCCCTGGATCAGTTCCTGTGTGGCCTGCCCTGGGTGATCCTGCTCTGGCAGGGGGGTTGGACTTGATGATCTCCAGAGGTCTCTTCCAACCCCTACCAGTCAATGATTCTATGATTAGCTCAAGTGAGGCACTGACACATCAACACAGCTCCCAGGGCTGCCACATGGCCATCCAGGTTGGCCAACAAGCAGATCAACTACTCATGGAGACAAAGCCTGTGTCCTCTCAAGTCTCCAGGGAGAAGTGACAGGCATCAGAGCCTACGCTAACAAGTTTCACCGATTATCACGACTAACATTTTGCTGGCAGCAAAGGTGGTGGCTGGGATGGTCAAAACAACAAAGGAAGGCAAGGCTGTGGCCTAGCTCCAGAGGCCAAGGAATAGCCAGGAGTGAAGAGATGAATATCAGGAGCTGCCTGGAAATCACTGCTTAAAGCCCTCCAAAAGCTTCCAAGATATATCCTTAAAAAGCCATGCCAACTGCGTGCACATGCTGAGCCAACTCACTAATTCCCAGACACAAAATATTGCTCTCACTAGAGGTAAAATTTCACTTTAGGCCATTTTTAGTAGCTTATAATACTCTAATTCCTTTTAATCTTATGCTTTTTTATGCTTTCATCTATGCCAAAGTTGAACTACTTTGTTAAAGTTGAATGGAAATCAGCTGACGATTTCTGATCTGAGTTTAAAACATAAGCAATTTTGCAAACCTAATTATATGTATTTAGAAAAAGCTTGGAGGCTGGTTAGAAACCGTTCCTGCCCTGGAGACCTTACAAGCTTATGAAAATCTAGAGATCAACAAAGGGCAGAACCATCATGCTCATTTTGCACATTTCATTAGATCTAAAGAACAAGCCAAATGTGTGGTGAGGAGGGATAGGGCAGGGTAGGAGGTCTGGCTCAGAGCCTTACAGTTATCTGCATTTGCAATGCAAATTTTTTCACATATGCAGTGAAGTTGCTATTACAGTTGATCAAGAGATGGTTTAAAAATATATGAACTGAACAGTTTTATGAATAACTTCTTCTTTTTGCAGCTTGTAATCGGTTCCAGTTCACGGAGCAAGAAACCTCATCTTGGACATTTGCGTTAGGTCCAGAAGGGATATCAACCCTCCTACTTCAAAGCACGAAACAACCTGTAAGTACAGGAACTACAAAGAAACTTCCCAAAATATGGAGACTTTTGGCACTTACTCAACTGAGACTTTGTTTTTCCACCTGGCTTATGGCAGAGCACCTTTAGTACTGTGGCCAGTTTTGGGCACCGCAGGATAAGAAGGACTCTGAGGTGCTGGAGCAGGTACAGAGAAGGGTGACAAAGCTGGTGAGGGGTTTGGAAATCATGTCTTATGAGGAGAGGCTGAGGGAGCTGGGGTTGTTTAGTCTGGAGAAGAGGAGGCTGAGAGGAGACCTTATTGCTCTCTACATCTACCTGAAGGAAGGTTGTCGTGAGGCGGGTGTTGGCTGCTTCTCCCTAGTAACTAACGACAGGACAAGAGGAAATGGCCTCAAACTGTGCCAGGGGAAGTTCAGATTGGACATTAGGAAGAATTTCTGTCCTGAAAGAGTGGTCAGGCATTGGAACAGGCTGCCCAGGGAAGCGGTGGAATCACCATCCATGGAGGTGTTCAAAGGGCGATTGGATAGGGCCCTTCAGAGCATGGTCTGGTGATCATGGAGCCATTGAGTAGTAGGTTGGACTTGATGATCCTAGAGGTCTTTTCCAACCTTAATGACTCTGTGATTCTGTATTCTAAGGATGAAGCACTGAACTGAGATCAATTGGCCAGTTCTTTTCTATGCAGCTGTCCGTTCTTCAGGTCAGTTACTTCTGTTCCTAGTAGAGGGTTCACATGTATCTCATTCCTTAACAATTAACATAAGTAACGTGGTCTTGCATGGCAAAAGAGTCACCAGTTAATCTTATCCCAACTTGAGCCTATCATTTTGTTTTTCAGCTGAATGAAATATTATTCTGAGTCTAGGTAGAAAAGGTCACGTTAAATAGATCTGTGCCCTGGTTTTGGCTGGGATAGAGTTAATTTTCTTCCTAGTAGCTGGCACAGGGCTGTGTTTTGGGTTGAGGAGGAGAATGATGTTGCTAACACAGAGATGATTTAGTTGTTGCCGAGCGGCGCTGACACTAAGTTAAGGACTTTTCAGCATCTCCTACTGCGCTGCCAATGAGCAGGCTGGAGGTGCACAAGAAGCTGGGAGGGGACACAGCCAGAACAGCTGATCCCAACTGGCCAAAGGGATATTCCAGATCATGTGACATCATCCTGAATGATAAAACTGGGGGAGATTTGGCCAGGTGGTACCTACTCGCTGCCCAGGAGCAGGCTGGGCATTGGCTGGTTGCTGGTGAGCAATTGCACTCTGCGTCACTTGTTTTGCATATATTATTTTCTCATTAGTATTATTTTCCCTTCTTTTTCTGTCCTATTAGACTGTCTTTATCTCAACCTACAAGTTTCATCTTTTTTTTTGAGTGTCTCGTCCACCCCACTGAGGGGGATGGAACGAAGGAGCGGCCGTGTGGTGTTCGGATGCCTACTGGGTTAAACCACAACCATCCATCACTTTTAAATTTCCTGTAATCATTTAATAAGGCTTTGCTAACTCTTTCAAATATATTTGTGGTTTTCATTCCAGAGTGAATTCAATCCCATATGCTAATGGCAATTCCAGACATACAAAGGACAAGACATTTTGTCCATTTGTTCCCATTTTTTCAAAAAAAATTTGTTTCTTTTAGCTCTGGGGCTTCCTTTCACTTTTGAAACTTGGAGCAAACACCCTACATTTTAGGCTCTGGAAAAAACATTTCAAACCTCTGAAAAAGAATTGCAGACTTCTTAGGAGGAAGTAACATAGGAAGGTGGGAATATATGTAGGAATATATGTATTAGTGTAAGTGAAAAATTTAAGAAAGACAGCATTAATTTTCTTGTTGAAGTAGGGGCTTGTACCTCATGCACAGTATCTTCATTATTAAACATTTATGTTTTGAATTCTATCATTATGTTTTCTCTTGTCTTTTAGTAGCTGTCAGGATTTATAGAAGGAATATGAGGAGCTTAAGGTCTGGGGTATTTTTTCTGATTACTGCCTGTCTTTGAATTCATCTGGAAAATGCAGACTGTTTTTTAACCATATTTTTCAGCGAGCTTTATTCAGAAAAGTTTTCAATGAGTCTCTTTGTCATTTATGTGCTGGAATGTAAGAGCAACTCATCAAGTTTTCCATATCTGGAGTGTGTCTTCTGGACACTCTTCTTTCTGTAAAGACTCTACAGTGATGGGTAATGAAGGATTATTGGTATGGAAGTGAGAAGGAGAAATAAAATCAACTCTTGAAAAATAGAAGGGATTAAATGTAAACTGGGTTCTTGATTCACTGCCCTTTAAAATCCCGTCTTTAAGCAATATCTTGATGATTCAGTACTGTTTTAGACCAGGTCTCTGCTCGACTTTCACTCTTTCATCCCTCCTCCTCTTTATTTTCTACCTTTGCTATATTTAATCTCTGATTAGATGTAAATGCTGGGAATCAGGCAGAGGTCACCTTGAGTTTGTACAGCATCTAGCTCCAATGAGTCCTATTCGTAGTGGCAAAGTTATTATTATACCTCATAAGGTCACCCCCAAAATAGCACTCCAAGAAATCAGTTTCATGGATCCAAACCTTGCAAAGACCCTGCCAAATTTAATTGGACCATTGGCGAAGCATGAAGTAAAATAAGTGCAAGCAAGTCTTTGTAGGATCACAGATGCACACGGGAGAATATGAATATATTCTCTGCTGCATTTCAGAGGCAGAAAACTAAGCATATGGAGCAGGTAAGCTGAATTTACGCTACTTAGCATTTGCAGAATGAGCAACAGCGAAAATAACTGTGAAAATGTGTGAAGGAGAGAATTAAATGAAAGAATTACACCTTTTCCGACACATTTTTCAGTAAAGAAGTTGTTCAAGACAATAGAACATTTTAAGTACTAAAGACACAAGGTATGCTGCCTTTCTTTACTGAAAGTTTCAGCTGAGTGGAGAGAAAAAAAAAGAGAATTTAAAAAAAAAATCATTTTCAGATAGGGAAATTATTCCTGGGTGTGGGTGTAGATAGAAAAATAAGGGTAGAGCTTAAGATTAAGCAAAGAGTAGGAGGAAACGTCTGTAGAGGGGAAAGTAGAATTTTATATCCTTAAAGTACAAAGTTAAAAGACATCTGAAATACATCTGAAATACCATCAGAAATAACATCAGTAAAGAGAATGCAAAATTATGAAGCATACCTTGATCGTTCGTCAACAGAGGGCAAAGGCAATTTCATTTTTTTCCTGCCAAGAATGGATTCCGTTTTCTTTTGACAGTGAAAAAAGTTCCGTTAACCTGAAATAAATCTTATTTTTTATTTTTTAATTATTTTTTTATAAGCTGTGTAAGAAAAACAGTCAAGGAAACCATTAAACTTTTGGAGGAGGAGTCATAGCCGTCAGCCCAGAAGATTTTAAACAGCTCTCAGGATGTGTGTGGCCTAAAACAATTTTCTTCCTCTAAAGCTCAAAAGGCTCAAACCTACATCTGCCTCCCAAGAGAGGGAGAGCTCAGGAACCTCCATTTTTGGACAAAACGAAGCTATTTCAGCAGGAAGCTGCTTGAAGGAAACCTACAGCAAACCCTCTTTTCGACAAGTGCTGAGACCGTTCCCCAGGAATTAGGAGACCATTCAATTGCTTCAAATATCTCTAAATACGGTAAAATATGGCACTATGAAGGGAACTTTCTGCTACAACCACACATTAGCATAACTAAGTGAACCAAAGGCAAATCAGCAGGAAAAATTCATCTACCACCATTTTTCTTTGTCGGTACCCAAATCTGGGGTAGGGGAGTCAGGTGGAGACAGCAGGGAGTGTGGGAGCGGGAAGGAGGCCGCCCAGGAGGAAGGTCCTGGCACATCACCTACTCCCAGCTCCTCCTCTGGCCAGCGAGAGCTCCGACAGGAACTCATCTGTGCACTTGGTGCTGTCGTTCTTCACTCATCCAGCTCCTGTCGTTGCAGGACCTTCTTATCACAGAATTGGGTTGGAAGGGACCTCTGGAGATCATGGAGTCCAACCCCCCTGCCAGAGCAGGATCACCCAGGGCAGGCCACATAGGAACAGATCCGGGGCGGGGCGGGGGTGTTGGAAAGTCTCTGGAAAAAGAGACTCCACAACCTCTCTGGGCAGCCCCCTATTGCTTCCATTAGTTTCTAGTACCCACTGAGGATTTCCAGTTGGTCCCCGAGGTTTACAAAGATTTGGGCCAAGCCTTTTCTGGCTCTCTTTGAAGTACCAAAGCCCCTGATGGTTTCCCAAGGGGTATTTCAGCAATGTGACGCTACAGCCAGACAAAGGAGGAACGGGCAGGAAAAACAGGAGCTGTGCTAGGGCCTCTGGAACTGTCTTGGGAAACTGAGAACAAAAATAAACAGTTGTGCTGCCCACTGGGTGTTCTGCCTTTGACTTGAATCTAAATAAAATGAAAGGACACAGACTTTATCATCCTAAGCATATGACGCCTGTAATCATGACTTTCACCCTGAAGTTGGTCAGTGTGACATTGTCCACGTTATACAATCGCCTGGAGCGTTGGCTCAGTCTCTTGACTGCCCTAGTGTAGACCTGTAAAAGATTTCCGAAAGAAATCTGGAAAAGAGTCCAGCTCAGAGCAACAAAGATGATGAAGGGAGTGGAGCATCTCCCTAATGAGGAAAGGCTGAGGGAGCTGGGTCTCTTTAGCTTGGAGAAGAGGAGCCTGAGGGGTGACCTCAGGAATGTTTGTCAATATAGAAAGGCGAGGGTCAGGAGGACGGAGCCAGGCTCTTCTCACTGATGCCCAATGACAGGACAAGGGGCAAGGGGTGCAAACTGGAGCAGAGGAGGTTCCGTGTTAACATAAGGAAAAACTTCTTTGCTGTGAGGGTGATGGAGCCTGGCCCAGGCTGCCCAGAGAGGCTGTGGAGTCTCCGTCTCCGGAGACTTTCCAACCCCACCTGGATCTGTTCCTGTGTGGCCTGCCCTGGGTGATCCTGCTCTGGCAGGGGGGTTGGACTCGATGATCTTTTGAGGTCCCTTCCAACCTCTAACATTCTATGATTCTGTGTCCTTCTAATTTAACCCAATATCCACATCATAGTTATCCTACCATAACACTCTCTCTCTCTCTCTCTCCAGAGAAGCCAGTCTTTGCCCACCCATCCACCACATTTCAGTGTTCAATTTGCAGAGCGGAAGGCAGGGTGAGCACCTGTAAATTCACACCTTACTGTGCTACCTTCACCTTTGAAACAACATTAGGGAACACTTTCCATCGATATGAACAATGCAGAGAAAGGCCATGAATTAAGGACTCTGTTGTCAGGCCAAATGCCTTTTCTAAGTGCAGTGCTAAATTAATTTATGGCACCAGACAGCTGTATTCCATAACCTTCCCCCCATACATTACACAGCAGCACAGATCTGACAAAGAATTCAGAAGGAATTATTTGCAACATTCATAATCATACTTACTCACAAATACGCCATAAAACGATCCCAGGCTGGCAGTTTAATAGCTTTATCTCTGATTACTGTTCTCATAAAAACCTCAGAGAAACAGAAGTGCCTGCATTTGGATGACAAAATCCCCAGCTATTTCAGAGACAACTAAAATTTTAAAACAATAAAGATGTTTTTATTGTTCCCTACAGTAAAAGCATGACAGACTAAATGATGATACTAACATAAATTCAAGGAAAACCTCTCCCTCTCTAGCAGAGGCTGAGACAGGAACTGTGGCCTCAGGCATTAGCTCAGAGAAGTATTCATAGCTATCTTCAGAGCAATTCTTATTTCAAAGTAAAAACCACCCATGTTAAGATAAATTTGAGATACTTTTTTCAGTTTTAATGTTTTTCTTCTTTCAGATATCAAAGGTGCTTGGCACAGGGTTTTCAAAACAGTTTTTTACTTTCAGTGCATTCTCCACTCCGCACAGACATCGTAATTGTGAGTAAAACACCTCCCCTGTCACGCAGCTTTCCTTTTACTCCAAAAGTACAACTCTGATCTCCATCCCTTCCTGAGCTGATTGTTATTTATCTCCTGGGGCCCTATTACTTCCTTTCCACACAGCACCTCAGTCTTTTCTATGCCCAGAGAGAAAGGGAGGACTCCCACTAAGCTACAGTTCTGCACTCCCAAATACACTCCCAGGCTTTGTCCGGAGGCCACGCTCCACACGTGCAGCAATGGGACAGCCATGCGCCCACCGTTGCTGAATCTCGTCTGCAAAGACCTGAGGAAAAAAGGTGCTCCAGGGCTGTGCTGAGATACGGGATCTGCCTGTGGATTTTGTGTCAAGGTGAGAAATGTTACAGGACTTGGAGCTCTCATCAGTTACTGCTCATTTTTAAATTTCTGATATTCAGGCTGGGATTCATGGCTCCGAAGGGAAGCTTTTACAACTGTGCTGGAGTTCTGGCAGCACCGTAGAGCCAGGAAAGAAACGGGCACTTCTAGGGTAGCTGTGGCAGGTTGGTTAAAACCATAGAATCATAGAATCATCAGGATGGTTAAAATCATAGAATCAGAATCATCAGGGTTGGAAGGGACCACGTACTCCAGGTGATCCTGCTCTGGCAGGGGGTTTGGACTCGATGATCTTTCAAGGTCCCTTCCAGCCCCTGACATTCGTGATTCTGTGACCTTGAAGATCTTCGCGTTCCAACCCCCCTGCCACGGGCAGGGACACCTCCCACTAGAGCAGGTTGCCCAGACCTGTTTTTTTTCCATGGTTTGTAAATGCAGTTTGTACAGCTGGCCATCCACACCACAGAGAAGCAAAGGTGTGCGAAAAAGGAGAGATGAATCCTCATCTTTATCATCAGCACTGTAGTTATAGCACAATAAGGAGGGCAAACCAAGAAATTAAAAATAAAAAAAGGAGAAGGGATGTTTTGAAGTAGTTATTTTATCATGGTTATCCTTATTCCTCTTTAATTGGATGTCATTGGGCTGAGCAGAGAATTCTCATCAACAAAGAACAAGGAAAACACTTTATTTGTTCCTAAACATGAACCCAGAGTTGCTTCTATTCATCCAGTCATCACAGAACCAAAACACAAGTATGTCTGTGGCCCCTCAATATTTGAAAATCTTTGAACCTTGTTGTCTAGTCCAGTAAAATACCAACAATGACATTACTCTAATATCTCCACAAGGCAAAATTGTGTCTGAAAATTGTGTTATTTCTCCATTTCCAGTCAAAGAAGTGTCACTAGAGGAATGGCTTTTTATCACTGGAATTGTTATCTGCTCTGTTGAGACTCAAAAATGTTCTTACTGGTAAGGTTTTATCTACAGAGAGGAAATCATGATGCCTGGAGTGCTCTGGGCATAAAAAAAAAAAAAGGGATATGAAACTAATCAGTGGTTGCAGTAAAAGGGTTTGGGAACATAAATTGGGCTCCTATGGGAAATTCTAACATTTGAAATGTTTTTCATTTTTAATATTGGAAAAAAATAAAAGATATTTGCAAAAAGATTAAAACAGAGGTAGAAAGAGAGTGATTCATAACCAGTAAAAGACTTTGTTTCAATGAGATAAAACCACAGAAAATGGAAGTTAAAATAATAGTGTGAGAAACAACAAAACAGAAAACACGTATTTTGCCAGTGGAATTAAATGAGCTGGAAATAATCCTTTCTATTGCCTTTTATACAGAATTTCATCAAAATGGATACACTCTTATGAAGCTTTTCAGTTGCTAAAACAGTCCTTTCTGAGTTTGCTAAATGCCATTTCTTAGCAGCAAAATTTTCTCTCCAGTTTTTGAGCAGATCTATTTTAGAGGGATCATACAAAAAAAAAAAAAAAAAAGAAAAATGGTTAAAAGCTCCCAGGAGCACTCTGGTATTGTCAGAGCCAGATTGATCTAGAAATGCAAACAAAAGGAGGTTTGTGGAGTGAGGCTACAGGTTTCCACAGGCTAACCGGGATAGCCACAAATGCAGCTGGTAGGTCCAGTCACAAGTGGAGTCCTCAGGGATAAAACAGAAAGGTCAGTAAGTTTTTAGAATTCATTACTGTTTGGCAAACAATTAAAGAAATAAACAGACTTTGTAAAAAAAAAATGAAGCCAAGCCATTTTTTCTGTCACTTTTAGTGGATACCTGTATCCAAAGAATCATGGAATCATTTAGGTTGGAAAAGACCATTAAGGTCTTTGAGTGCAACTGTTAACCCAGCACCGCCAAGTCACCACTAAACCATGTCCCTCAGCACCACTTCTACACGTCTTTAAAACAGATCAAACCTCCAATCAGGTAGTTGTAGAGAGTGATAAGGTCTCTCCACTTCAGTTCCATATTTCTGTTAATGATCTGGACATCTTCTGGACTCTCAGACATCTTCTCAAACAGGGCTGGCTGTCAGCGTCTGGGAGAAATAAGGATCTGTGTCAGTGTGAGCTTGATAACTTCGAAGGAATGGTCTGAAATCAACAATGGACAATTGTGATAAGCATTTGTTCAAGAAAAAAAACCCAAGCTGATGCACACAAAATGGAGAAAAAGCATTTTAGGCAGATTTCTGGTAGAAAAAAGAGCTAGAGGAGGCGATGCTGGGTCACAAAGTGAATGTAAGTTAATGGAGTGCTCAGTCTTTGGGCAGCGTCTACTGGAAGAGAATCAACAGCGATGACCAATATCTACAGTTTTAAGCAACATATCCAAGGAGGTAGATTGAAAGAGAGAACAACATGAATGATAAGAAATTAAAACAAAATAATAATCTTCAAAGACAAATAGATGTTTGGCATCTAAATATTCTTACTACTGCCAATTGTACAACATTCTTATCTATGAAATTTAGACTCAATTGCCAAAGTATTGTGGATCGCCAAATTCCAAATGATTATGTTCTATTGTGTTTAATTTGTGAATGGTTGATTCGAAGTCTTGACCAGTGCTGAGGGAAGCATTTTGTTAGTGCAAGAATTATGCTTAAGGCCGTTGGCTACAAATTCACACAAAAGATAAACAGATAAAACTGGGGCATAAAGATGGAGCAACTTCCCGGTTTCTGTATTTCCTCCCTAATTCAGAAATAAAATAGTACCAGGCTTAGTCACAGATATGGGGGAAGGGGAATAGGGAAAACAGTTGTCTTATTTGGAGTGTAAGACAAGAATTTCAGCAGTTTTACTTGTCACTTCTGACTGCAAGCTCCAGAGGCAGGAGATTTTGCTTTGGTGCTAATGCAGCACTGATAAGTGAGTGCCCTGCTGGTGCTCACTAAGTTATTCTGCTTTGCATTGAGCCGGACAGCAGCCAATGCAGAGATAAGACGGAGCTTTGCCAAGTGGACAAAACCATACGCTCTCTGACTTGCATGTTTGTTTTTTTTTTCCTTTAAGGGGAAAAAGGATGTAACTAAATGTAGTTGTTGGGTAAACGGACCTTATGTCAGTGACACAGCACTGAGTCCAATTAACCTTATTCCAGATATACGACACTGAAATTGTCATCAGGAGCAGCCCTGAAATTTGGGACTCTTCTGCTATGTAATGAGACCAGAACAAACCCCACCACGTATAGCACTTAATTAAATGACTGACTGAACCAGTCAATAATTAGGAACCCTTTTATAACCAGCTTCAAATCTATTTTTTGGCAACGGTGCCTCTTTGCAGAACAATAACCTCTCATTAGGGGCGCATAAAGTCTGCCTGTGGATTTTTGGCACGTGTTTACCTGAGCATCCTGCTGTTTCTGTTTCACAAGCATGTGTTAGATTGACAAGTACCACTACACCTGATGTTAAAATTCGGCTGCTTTGTCAGATGTTACCACCCAGCAGTGAAGATGATGAAGCTGAAGAAATGCCTGCACATGTTGAACGTGTCACAGGGAGCAGATGGAAGGATCTGAGTAATTTGGCACTCTTGATGCTGACCTACATTACAAAGGGTTGAGACCATGAGATGACAACCGTGAGAGTCAAAGCTCCAAGATGCTTACATGATATTCCACAGTTTGCAACATACCCTAAGAAACTCCTTTTCCAAAGGCTGAAAAGAATTTGTTCTGATCTGTAACAGGAGCTCCCAATTGCATCGCCAGGATTTTTACTACAGGTTTGCTTTACAGCTTTGTGCCGAGAACAAAGATGCAGTAAGAAAGAAATCCACTTCACTATAAGCAGGCTTCTCACTTAAAACCCTCACAAATTTTTACTAAAATGAAATTATTTTGCTTGTAATTTGTGCGGCACAGGAACCTTCTCCGCAGCTCCTTAATAAGCCTCCATAGAACAATTTTTGTGGATCAGCAATAGATCATTTGTCTGATGTTGGATGGCTCATGATTGTCATGTTCATTACACTACACAATAAAGCTGGGATCTAAATCCTGGATCTTTTGCAAACCAGGGCAAGTCCTTTCAGCTCTCAGTCTCCTCATCTGTAAAAATGGGATAGAAATGATCCTTCAAAGAGGCACCACAGTGTCAGCTCATCTAGTATCCAGTGCACATTAATATACAAAGCTCTTGCAGAGCCATGGCTAGATACTATTTGTAGTAGTGTCAGATACTGGACATATTAACAAAGGCAGTCAGAAGGTAAAGTTTTAGAAACAGACTTCAAAACGATTCTTCTGTCAGTCAATATTGAAACTCCGTTACTTTGCAAGTAAAGGTTTAGGGCCCAGACAGCTTGCTCGGTTATGTTCAGAATGTAAATTTTAAATGTTAATGCTGCAAATTCTGACAACTTAATTTAACTCCCCTGTCCCAACTGCATTAACTGTCATGTCCCGTGTTTCCTTCTACAGAACTCTTTGTCTTTTGGTCAATTATATGTCTGCTGGGGATCTCTGTCACTAATACATTAAAGAGCAAATTTAATACAATAATAGCACTAATACATTAAAAGAGCAAAAATTTGCTCTTCTTTCCACAGGCATGTGCCAGATCCCATTACGCTGCTCACCAACTTGTAACAATTTACTTTCCTTAGGAAATTTTTGGAGAACAAAAGGGACAGAGTCATTATCTAAAGGGCTTTAAAAGACAGTACAGCCTTAGACAGCACGGTCTTTGCGGCAAATACCATTTTGTATTTAACTGAGCTGGCAAATCAGCCTTTGGCTTCCAAAAGGCAACACTGAACCAAGAAGCACCAAACAGCTAGTTCACAACAAGTTTTAATTTTTGCTTCTCATTTTTAACAAACTAACACAGCAAAAGACTGTAGGTCATTACCAATTCCCAGAAGTTTTTGCTAGTAAATCCTAGCAGTACAATTCCAAATTTAAGGCTTACATACCTCTATTTAACTCCACTTAAAGTTTGTGGTGTGTATCACTCCAATCAATTGCCATCATATATATTTATACTGCACAAGTTTTCCTACCTCTAAAACCTATATTAACAGAAGTAACAAGAAAAATCTGGAAAACCAAACATCCAGCATTCTGGAAGAATGACTGTCTATCTTACTGATTATCCTACAGATTGCAATTAGAAATTTGTTATACAGCCTTCCTGCAAACAAGGACCGAAGGCCTTGACTAAAGGATGTTTGGATCCACAGAAATCCCATCTGCATTCAGGCATTAGCAGAAATAAGCCTTTAAATTCTCTGTGGATATGTTAATGTTTAGTGATTCCAAATACTAAGGATTACTACTCTAATAGCTGGGATCAGGAGCCCCAAATATTGGAGAGCTTATATCTGCAAACACAATTACAAGGAGAGAAATACTGAAACAAACGCTGTGGTGGGAGGAATGCAATACAATATACATCTGAATGTGAGGCAGCCTGGGAATTGTGCATGGCTCCCATCTGACATACTCACAGTATTACTCATGCCAGGGTTAGTCAAGTGCCAAGGTTAAAAATACTCAACAATCAGGATCTGGACAATCCGCTGGTACTTACCCTCTTGAGTTTATTTTTAGGTTCTTCTCCCTCTTACAGATCTCATAAAATGATAAAACTTGAGAAGTAAATGAAAATAATTTAAGCTGTTGCATGGAAAAGGCGACATCGAAGCTACTCTGTGGAAAGTCAAAAGGTGGGTCAAGTTCTCCGCTCTTCCCGCACAAGAGGGACACTTTAGGTGTGCCTGGCAGGAAGGAGCTCATCTCTGGCATTGGGGGAATGTCTGATCTTTGGATTCTTGTGTACATGAGTTATACCAGAATGACTGCAGGTGGGATGGCCTACAGCTGCAAGGGAGATGAGATTAACTGGGAAAAAATACAGGCTCAGAGCACTTGAGCCTTTCTGCATGTGGTGGGTTGACTCTGGCTGGACACCAGGTGCCCACCAAAGCCAATCTATCACTTCCCTTCTCAACTGGACAGAGGAGGGAAAATATAGTGCAAGGCTCATGGGCCGAGACAAGGACAAGGAGAGATTACTCAATTACCATCAGGGGCAAAACAGACTCAACCTGGGGACATGAGTTTAATTTATTACCAATCAAATCAGAGCAGGAGAATAAGAAATAAAACTAAATCTTAAAACCATGTTCCTCCAACTCATTTCTTGTTCCTGGACTCAACTTCACTCCCAATTTTCTCCATCTCTTCCCCCGCCCAGTGTTGCAGGAGGACAGGGAATGTCAGTTCATCAGTGGCATTGTCTCTGCCACTCCTTCCTTCTCAGGGGGAGGACTTCTCATACTTCTCCTCTGCTCTAATGTGGGGTCCTCCCCACAGGAGGCAGTCCTCCACACAATCCTCTAATATGAGTCCTTCCCACAGGCTGCAGCTCTTAAGGAACAGTCTGCTCCAGTGTGGGTCCCCCATGGGGTCACAAATCCTGCCAGCAAACCTGCTCCAATGTGGACTACTCTCTCCATGGGTCTACAAGTCCTTCCAGGAGACTGCTCTAGTGTGGGCTTCCCATGAGGTCATAATCTCATTCAGGCATCTTCCTGCTCTGGCTCAAGATCCTCCATGGGCTGCAGGTGGATATCTGCTCCATTATTTACTTCCATGGGCTGCAGGTGGATATCTGCTCCATTATTTACCTCCACGGGCTGCAGAGGGACAGCCATGTCTTCATCACGGGCTGCAGGGAAATCTCTGCTCCAGCACCTGAAACACCTCTTCCCCCTCCCTCTTCACTGACTTTGCTGTCTGCAAAGTTGTTTTTCTCACATATTCTCACTCCCCTTTTCAACTGCTGTTGCTGTGTTGCAAGTTTTCCCGCCCTCTTTTTAAATATATTATCACAGGGGCACTACCACCATCACTGAAGGCCTTGGCCAGAAGCAGGTCCAGCTCATTGGCCCTGTGGGACATAGGGAAAGCTTTTAGCAGCTTCTCCAATAAACCGTCCCTGTAGTCCCTGCTATGAAAACATTCCCGCACAAACCCAATATACTACAGAAGAGAAATGCTCTGTTCTTGTTAGAGAATTTAATATACTCATGGTAAAAGTGAGAGTTGGGGAATAACAACAAAAAAAGTAGGGCCAAGCAATAACCTGAACCTTATGATGTTGCTGTGGTCTTACATCAGGATGGCTCCTTTGATTCTGGCCCTATGATAATCAAGTGAACAACCCAAACGTGCATATTTAATGAGAATTCATGTGTTCCCTGGTTAATATGCATGAATCCCAAGCAAGGTTTTCTATTCCTTGGCTGATTTGTTTCCTAATGGAATGAGAGCCATACTGTACTTTGTAGTTGCCCCTGAGCTTTGAGAGGCACTGCTCATGGACTTTGCACCGTTTGCACTCACGTGCAGATATTTTAGGTTGCCTTAAAGCAAGTGGATTTCTTTCTGTTGGATTTAGTCATTTTGAAAGATACAGTTTTTTATGGAAAGTGGCTGTTGAAGGAAAAGAAGGATAATTATATAACCTTGAGTAGACTGCAGCTAAACAAGAGTAAGTTCTTGATTCTCCTCTGCCGTCGTCCAAACAAAGGCGTTCAAAGTATTGGAAACAGTTTAAGAATAAAGAAAAGCAGGACCTACCTCTGACAATCTCCAGGAAGGCTATAACAATTGACTAACAAGCAGAAAATTAATCCAAGCTTGGAAGAATGTTAACTTCTCATCAAAAAGAAACATGACCCGATTAGAAGCTACCTGGATATCTAGTACCTTAAGGAAATAACATATTTATTTATTTCTAATCGTGCTGTTCAGCGTTTTTCTTACAAAGCCAAGACAATCTCGTCTTCTCTTGGACGGATCCTGTCCCTTTCAGATCTACTGGGAAATTTGGCAACACTCAAATAAGTCAGTTCCAGATAAAAAGTGATATAATTTCTTGTATCTTCCAAACTAAGACCAGATAACCTTAATTTTCACCTTCAATATATAATTCATAACTACAGTAAAGACTTGATCTTTCCCTCAGTTAACATGAACTTTTACAAATTAGACATTAATGTCTCCTGTGTTGTACTTACTGAAAATTAGGCTGCGATAGAAGTTGATTTGTTAATTGTCATTGCTGCAGGAGGGCACGGAAACTATAATGTTAACAGATTAGTAATTTTATATTAAATTGACATAATTTGGTTTGAAAGCCCTGACTAACTTAAGTGGTGATTTGCAAGCAGAATAAATCTGCAGGAGTACTTCTGAGAGTAAATGCAAACAATGCTAATACGCTTGCAGATTTAGATAAGTACCATCAGCTACGTTTCCTATCGCATCTATTTTATGGTTTTATTAATATTTGGTGCCAATTTGAAAGCAAAATTATCTTTTTTTGTTTTACTTCCCAGAGCTTCATTTGAATAAAATATGTAATTCCAGGATAAAGGTGCTAAAAGAATTTCTTAGTGAGAAAACCAGTTTTATCTTGACTTTTCTGATCCTGGAAGCTCTTTGAAAGAGAAGCTCTTTCTACCTTTAGCCTGTTCAGTACTGAGAATATAACTATTGTTATGAAAAAAAAAGATTAATAAGTTGTGTGTTGCAGAAAGAGCCCCAAAGCCATTTGTGCTAAACAATATCCATCCCAGTCACATAAGTAGAACAACAATCCCTACGCTCTCTACTTTAACATTGATCCAGCCTGCCAGAGGCATTCAAAGCTGGTTGCCCTGGAAATTTCACCAGGTAAAATACATTTAACTGAATCCATGGGTTTCCAGTTGGCCCTTGTGCACTCCTATTGACTTTTTGTATTAGTATGAAAGGCTGTACAGCAGCTTCGAGGAAGAGCTCATCTGAATATTCTGCCTGAGTGCTACTTGTGGCGGTCAGGTCAGAATCTTCCCGTGAACCGTTAAAGAAAAGGGTTCAGTGCGGTGATTCAAATGCACCTCACTTGTCCCCAAAATCATACTGAAGATGTAAATACTAGGAAATTATCAAATTTAAATTGCTGCGTCCATAAATTAAATTCTTTTTATCTTGTCCTAGTTTCAGTGGATATGGAGAAAACTAATCACAGTCCGATTTACAAGATCTTCCTGCTGGGAAACTTGAGTTCCCACTCTGCCTTCTCTTTCAAATATTTGTTTGAGCCTTTGCCTCTGAATCTGATATACCTCACATGTAGCACCAGAGGCTAACAACAGTGCTTCAGCATGAAATCCTCCTAAGTCAGGTCTTCTGTTCCTCAAACGAATAAAGTACCTTCATGATGGCAGAGGGAAAACGTGATCAATGAATTTATTCAGAAGCATTTTTTCCTATCTGCAAAAATGCAACTGTAAGAAACAGGAGTTGTCTAAAGGATAATCAGCTGAGACCTTGAATGCTGATGGCTAGGGATGAATGTGCTCTTCACTGCAGGAGTCAGGGACCCCTACATTATTTCCGACTAACTGATGGTATAACAAAGAGCTTTCTTGCATGATAATTGCTGGTGCCTAGTCATGAGTTACAATGCACACTGAGGTCAAAGAATATTGGATTTCAACCGTACCGTCAAGTCCGTTGCACAAAATGGTAAACTTATTGTATCAGAGGGAACTGCAGCTTTGTGAAAAGACCTAGAATATGCCCATTTTGGCAAAGACACTGAAGTGATAACTTGTTTCTAACACTGGACTGAGGGCCAGCTGGCAAGCAAGATTGCAAGCGCAAGATGGTGCAGATGCAGGCACGGTCCAAGATCTACGGTGCTGTAAAATGCACCGTTATGCCACAATGTTATGTTCATGATGTCAGAATTACATTGCCCATGCAGAATGTAGATGGTTGGTCT
The DNA here is from genome assembly GCA_013396935.1 of Baryphthengus martii. NCBI lineage: Eukaryota > Metazoa > Chordata > Aves > Coraciiformes > Momotidae > Baryphthengus > Baryphthengus martii. The sequence goes on from VWZK01012389.1 coordinate 147,112, forward strand.
AGGGCTCAGTAGTGAGGATTCAGCTGTCGAGTCAAAGCCAGATTAAATATTGAACGATTCGTAATTGCATGTGGCAAAAGGCCACCCAAAATGATTCGAAATTGCATGTGGCAAAAGGCCGGTCTGTTGTTCTAAATTAAAAAATCCTGAAAAAAAAAAAAAATCTAGAAAAAATATTCTGAAAAAAAATAAAAATAATAAGTTTATATTTTCTAATGAAGAAGACTCAGGGACACAGAACACAGTGTACAGTGTCACAGCAAAGGTGGATGACCGCTATGGGGAAATATCTAGACTATTTTGATGAAAATGGATATTCTATTAGCTTATGAACATCTATAGGTGTATTATGTATAGTGTGAAATTACCAGGAAAACAAGTTTTCTGCCAAAGAGCCAAACCCAAGTGCAAACTAAACTTTCTCCCTTCGGATATGAAGAGTAGGCAAAAAAAACAAACCCCACAACAGAAGAGCGGCAGCAAACTGTAGATCAGAAAAAAATCCATTTCTTTTATAAAGACTTAAAACTTGTTTGTGGTTCTAAAGGCAGGGCTGTCAAGCCACTTCCCAGCAGAAAGAATCAAACACCGTTGACTGATGAAAAGAAAATCTTGGTGTGAACATTGTAGCAGTTTATTAAACGGTCTGTCATCTTTGATGAGATGCTCTAAGAAGCCCCAAAGCAGCAACTNAGATATGAAGAGTAGGCAAAAAAAAAAAACAACACAACAGAAGAGCCACAGCAAACTGTAGATCAGAAAAAAATCCAGTTCTTTTATAAAGACTTAAAACTTGTTTGTAGTTCTAAAGGCAGGGCTGTCAAGCCACTTCCCAGCAGAAAGAATCAAACACCGTTGACTGATGAAAAGAAAATCTTGGTGTGAACATTGTAGCAGTTTATTAAACGGTCTGTCATCTTTGATGAGATGCTCTAAGAAGCCCCAAAGCAGCAACTAAGAACCCTGGCAAATTTGCACCCTCAAAGCTACCAAATGGATGTCACCTGGTGAGACAAAAGGCATCGTGGGTGCTCTTATAAGATGAGACGGGTATGGCAGCTAGCAGATGGTCATGTTACGGGTGCAGGTAAACATCAGTTCTCAGGAAGCTCAATGATGCAAATAATATCCCTCCCGCTTCACAAATTGGAGAAGTGACCATCTCAGTCTTGATAAATCCTTATATTTCACTGTGCCCAACCTCTGCAGAAATCCCTGTGAGACTAATAAGGAGCTTCCCAGTTAGAAATCATAGAGATCATAGAAATCGTAGAATGGTAGGGGTTGGAAGGGACCTCTGGAGATTATTGAGTCCAACCCCCCTGCCAGAGCAGGATCACCCAGGGCAGGCCACACAGGAACAGCTCCAGGGCGGGTTGGAAATTCTCCAGAGAAGGAGACTCCACCACCTCTCTGGGCAGCCTGGGCCAGGCTCTCATCCTCCCAGCAAAGAAGTTCCTCCTCTTGTTGAGGTGGAACCTCCTGTGTTTTAGCTTATACCCATTATTCATTGTCCTCAGATATTTCTAGACATGAATCAGATCCCCTCTCAGGCTTCTCTTCTCCAGACTCAACAGCCCCAGGGCTCTCAGCCTGTCCTCATAGGAGAGATGTTCGAGCCAAGTTAGGGAGCTTACTAGAAGAGTATTTCTGAAGGGCAGTCGTGATTCCAGTGTGACTGAGACCTGACTGTTGCAATCCCATTTTTACAACTGGGTGAAGTCAGGTGAAGTGTGCAGCGAAATAAAGACTTGCACGTGGTCTGTGAGATGAAAGCTTTTGCGGCTGTAACTTATGAATGTCTTTGGAAGTCTTTGCAAAAATCCTGATATTCAGACAGTTCTATGAATGCTGCTCGCCAGCTTCACGGCCTAGAGATTAGGCTCCTGATCCTGGCAGCCTAGCACAACTTTTCACTGTCAGTGGAAACAAGTAAGGCTGCATTTGCCTCTTGCTTCTCTTTTATCGTGGCTTCTGCAGCAATATTTTTATGCAGTCACAAGGGAAGATCTGCTTCCGATTACTAGATGGTGTTTTCACTGAGAGATCTGATGCAAAATCAATGTAAGGCTGGAAAAATCCAAGCATCCCAGCATATCCAGGAAATGTGAAAGACAAACTACTGTCTTCTCCTCCTGTTTTTATCAGTAAGGTATTATTCACAATTAAATTTACATCCAAATTAGGCAGGACAGAGGCCACTCCTAGTGCCCAAGCATTTAGATGTTGTACTGAATTTGTAATATGTCTTTTACAGGCTTATAAGGCAAATCTGAGACAAAATATGAGGCCTTGCTGTAAACAAGCAAGTGACTGTACAAGGCAGAGAACCCAGAACTGACTCCTCCAGCCCCAATGAATAACCACAGTTTTGTGCTCTGAATATCTGAGACTTTCAAGTTTCTGATACCTGACATTTCCTTCATGTGCTGTTCCAAAATCTGAATAAGCCTGGAAAAAAATAAGATGCTTGTATACAATCTGCAATCAACAGATAAAGAATGATAGTTTATAAACTTTTGTGTATTAACAGCAAACAGTACTTCAGAGCTACATTCCTGTGACTGCAAACACAGTTTATCGTAGAATAAATAACCAAAAAATCTTCTATTCAATTGCTCAGTTTCAGTATCCTTAATTTATTCATCATTCTACAAAGAAGGCAGTTCCCCAAAAGACTAACACATTGCAAAAGAACAGAGATTTCCAAGAGTATTAAAATTGTTGAAGTAGGTCCTGAGCTGGGCTACAAACACCTAAAGTCAGGTTTGTACGAGATATTACATAATTTCTCCATCCAAGGTCAAAATCCACATCCACACTGAAATGACTATTTTAATGAAGGTCATTCTGCCAGAGGTTATTCCACCTCTGAAATAATTTTATATTTGTGGTTAAGAAGTGCAATTCACTGTGCCACTTGGCCCCCATTACACATACCCAGGACTGCAATGTCAATCTGTACAACTAAGTGCAGCGTAATTGTTGATATTAGTTTAGTTTTCACGTCTGCTCTAAACCTCCATAGTACGCTGATCAGATTTTCTCAAAGCAATTTACCATTAGAGCACTATTAAATCAAAATTTTAGAAAGCAAGATATCAATTTAGACAAAAAATGTGTTTTGAAAACAGTGGAGAAAGCTCTTTGACAGTGTTGAAATATCTTGTTTTGACATTTTCAGCATAGGAAAGTAGGAGCAGGAGTTTGTGAAGCAGGAACAGTGTTAAATGACTTTGTGCAGTTCCAGAATCTCTGTTTTGATCGTTTCAAAGCTCTATTTACAGTACCTATTATTTATACCAGATTTCTCCAGTGGGGAAACTAGCTTAGTGGGAAATTAAAGTGTTTGGATATGGACACTGTAAAAGGCATAAACTTAACCCATCCACGCTCTAAAAAGATTTTTCAAGAAACTAGCAAATTGCTACTTATGATCTGTCATTTTCTGATTCAGTTTTTAGACAGAGTGGAATTAACTGCAGTTTATATGCACTATCATCTCTAAGTAAGTCACACAGTAATCATGGCTCACCTTGTGCACTCCCATTCCTGGACTACAGGGACCAATTTCATGTTGGATTTAGGACGCCTGTTTGACATTTCTGGTCAGTTGAAATTCAGTGGTGCTGCTACTCTCCAATTTGCCTTGGAAGGAAGAATAGGATTTTTTTTTTAGTAAACAAACTACAAGGAGAAACAATAGGGTCCTGGAGTGTAATTTCAGGAAAGGAGGCACTTGCATCAAGGTGTAGAGTAGGTGTGTGTCTGTGTTGCCCATAAATCCAAATGCCAACCAATAACCCAGCGTGGACTTAAAACCACAGTGAGCAGTGTGAAGGAACAAGGTAAAGACTCAGGTAATTGGTAGTGTGTAAGCAAATAGAGGGAAATGAGGAGTAAGAAGAGGAAAAACTACCGTCCAAAGTGTGCAGATTAGGTGAGTCTTCTTTCCTTTAGTTCCTTAGTTCCTCTTACTTTCTTTGCTTGCTGAATTCTTACTGCTCTAGCTCATGGCTAAGCCGAATTATGAGCGAGTGGTGCAATTGAGGCCATGTGGGAAGTAAGACTTAAGGTCAGGCTTATCTTGTACACACACATATAAACAAATACATTACACCATCAGATTAAACTTTTAATTAGCGACAAGGCCTTGTACAAAGGAGACATTTGCCCTTGCGGATACAACACTGTTCAAATTATAGTTCACAATAAACAGAAGATATCAAGGTTGTGCTAAAAGTGTGGTTGAAAAGGTGATGTTATGATTTGGCAACGAGGAGAAACAGAACAATAAACAAATGTATTTTCTACTAAAAAGATGGATTGAAATAACTATTCAGTTTCTGCTGTTGATAAGGTCATCTGCCCACGTGAAAGATTCATTCTCATAATTTAATTCCAGCCAGCAACTAAGCCCCGCACAGCCACTCGCTTTTCCCCCCTCAGTGGGTTAAGGGAGAGAATCAGAAGAGTAAAAGTGAGAAAACTTGTGAGTTGAAATAAAGACAGTTTAATAAGTAAAGCAAAGCTGTGCACACGAGTCAAAGAAAAACAAGGAATTCGCTCACCACTTCCCATCGGCAGTGGTGTGCAGCCGTCTCCAGGAAAGCTGGGCTTCACCACATGTGACGGTTACCTGGAAAGATGAACAGTGTCACTCTGAATGTCCCTCCCTCCTTCTTCTCCCAGCTTTCTATGCTGAGCACGACGCCATATGGTCTGGAATATCCCTTTGGTCAGTTGAAGTCAGCTCTCCCATCTGTGTCCCCTCCCAACTTCTTCTGCACCCTCTGCCTGCTCTCTGGTGGAGTGGGGTGAGGAGCAGAAAAGGCCTTGACTCTGTGTAAGCTGCTCAACAGTAACAGAAACATCTGTGTTACCAACACTCTTTTCAGCACCATAGCCTCATACCAGCTACTATGGAGAAAATTAACCAGCCCAGCCAAAATCAGCACGTTTATTTATAATTGAATTTCCTGAGTTGTCTTGAAGATGACATAAAAATGTTGCACACAAATAAATTTTAAAAGACATAAAAAGAGCTGAGACCGTTACATGTGTAATACAGAGATTCATTGAATAATAACAAAAAAAGACTTGTCAAAGGCAATTTCAAACTAATTTAGGGCATCCAGTTTGGCTCAGTTCACTAGAGCTGCCTAGGACGTCTCATTCCCAGAGATCAGCCAAAGAAGGACACAACTCTTTGAGGTTATGCAATTAACCTGACTTGAGCAACGTGATTGCCAGGTCTCCATTGCCTCCTTACATTAAGTTGTCATCTACCAACTGCCTCTGAAACACAGAATCTCTTTTCAACAGCCCTGATCTCCTGGATGAGATGATCTCTGAAGTCCCTTCCAACCTAAGCCAGTCTAGGATTCTGTGATTCTACAACTGAAGGGAAGCTGTAGCTATGACCCAAAATGCCCTGGTTTGTAATTCTTTGTGGATTGTCTGCTGTGTTTGAATCTGGCATCACTCTATCAGCCATTCCTGAGGAGCTGAACAACCTTCTCACACAGCCAATTGGTTGAAAAGAGGTTCAAGGAACTTCTAGGCCAGATCATGAGATGGCCACAAGCTTAGACAACCACAGAAAAGAGATGACTTAAAATGGTACTTAACTAGATTTTCTTGTGATTTACATTCCAGCTTGTATTGGATTCAGGAATGCAGTTGAACTGTTAAAGGGCACTGAAAGAGGTAAATGACATTCCACAGGCTACTGACTGGCTAAATTAATGTAAAAATTTGGCTGTCCACTGTTGTTTCAGATGCCAAAGAAGAGCTGAAATATACCTATGGGGCTGACAGAGGTAACACAGGAGCTAGAAGACACGTGGTCTGAGGGTGAGATCTGATCACAGATTCAGATGTCAAGATTTAGGCATCTACAGGCAGGTATTTCCAGATGAATGGCGTGGAATTTGGAACTTCTTCTGTGGTTTGAGAATTCTCTGCTCTCATTCTATGCAACACATCAGTCTGAAGAGTTTTTTTAATCAAGTTCAGTAAAGTTCTTCACCAACAGTGACCTGCTTCTTTAAAAGCCACCAAAAATAAGCTGACAGAAATGCACAAGTACTACTTAAGTTTAAGAAGCAGCAAGGGAAATGTTTTTCATTGCGATGACAAAATGCTCCACAAAAACACTTACGTCAAGTGTCTATCAATTCTTCTTTGCATTTCAAAGGTGGGCAGATGCATCTGCATCTTTTCTGGTGTCTATTCATCTTCACTGACATATAAATAATAGTGAATGGATAATTTGATTGCATATCTATGATTGAAAGTAACGTGAAATCTATGAAACAGTAAATGTAAGTTAAGAACATCAGGTATGTACACTTTATTGAAACATTTGGATAGGTGATGGGAGGAAAGTGTAAAATAAATAACTGCTCAAATCAGCATTAATTTGAGAGGCAGCACAATTGAGGTTGCAGATGCAAAATCCTGGAATATGCACACATTTTACACTAGACCATTATGAATTAAAAAAAAAAAAAAAAAAAAAAAAAAAAAATTCAGGGA
>VWZK01012389.1:153662-196478 GCA_013396935.1 Baryphthengus martii
AAAGACAGTCTTAGGAGACTTAGTTTTGCTCCTCAGCCACCTAAATACCATAGTCTAGTCCAGGGTCACACTCCTTTATAATCTACATGATAGCCTGGTAGTCAGGCCCTCTCTCAACATATGTGGTCCAATGCCCTTCGAAGAAATCATGCCTTGACCTCAGGTGTCCTGTATTGTGGGTAGATATTCCAACCTCTAAACTACTAATCACAAGGTGGAGTATTTAGACACCTAAATATGGATGAGCTTTATACACCCAGATCCCCTGCACAGACAGGTTACAAAACTAATTCAATTAAGACATCTCCAAGCTAGCTGTCAACAGGCAAAAGATGATGACAGGACTAGGCAGTCATACAAAGGACATGGTCTTGATGGCTGCTTGGAATCAAGTCAGGTGGGATCTCCTAGAACATATAAAACAGACAGCTGAATCCCACTGTAACTGTCTTGTGTTCATTTCCCTGAGGATCTAGTTAGAGTCTCAGTCTAGAGAGCTATTAGGCTGACCTGGCATTGGTGTCTACTTCAGGATGAGCTGAATAGCTCCTCAGACTCCCTTCACAGCACTGAGTAGATCTCTATCAACTATGGTGTAGGCTTAGACAGCCAGTTCCTGTAGACACACTTACATGTTGACAGCTAAAGAGAAGCGTATTCATCTGGAGCTCAGCCCTGTCTTTGGTAATTCATGTAAATAGTTTCAATTTGTGACAAGTTAATTTATTTTTTTTAGTGTTACAGTCAGAACAGAAAATGCTCAAAGTATTCTTAGTAAAGTTAGGAAAATGTATTTTCTTCATATGGGTAATATTTGAAATGGCATATGTGGTATAAAGGAAATAACCAACTATAAAACTTAGAGGTGTTATAGAAAAAAAAAAGCTGGTGACTAATCTCAATGTTTCGGTGTCAACTGCCACCCACTAATGTTTGTGAGGTGAAAAGAATAAATATCAGCCTAAATGTCTATCCACAACTCCATTACCCAAATCTTCGTTTAGCTCCTTAAACATTCAATTAACTTTTAAGCCTTTTCCACATTAAGATGTTACAGAAATGGTGAGATTTGAAGATGGAAAATGCTTGCTACCATTGTGTTAAGGCTTTAAAGAGTCGTGTTCTTGCTCCATCCTCAGATAATAACATACTACTTGCTTTTTCTCTCCTCAATTCAGAACTCCTTCAACCCCAGCTGTAAGCAGCTCAAGCAGTGGCTAATGCTCAGATTGAGGTACATGGAAACAGCACTGGAGCAAATCCCCACCTTCACCAGCCTCCCTCTGCCTAGCAGATTATAAAAAAATAAAAAAAAGAAATTACACACAGTAGTAGCATTTCAGAGCTCTGGAACAACTAAAGCAATTGCCTGTAACAACTTACTGCGATTTCCCTGGAAGAAATGTGCAAGTGTGAATAAGGTCAACTCGGTTTTTTTCCTTAATAAGATGATCAAAGGTATCAAAGGTGGAATTATCATTAGAGGTGCATCATCTCTGTTCACTACTACAAGGAGCACATCAGTTCTCAGTACAACGTAGCCTGTCAGTTCTGATAGTAAATTACACAGGAAAAAATTAGAAATCACATGTTCTCTTGTTACAATGTTCTCAGTCTTTCCAAAACAAGAAACCCGATGTCTAGGTATCAAGAATCCACTTCTGCTTGCAAAGGAAATAATCAAGATATCCTGCCACCTATCCCTCCACCTTAAAACCACGACAGCAACAATGCCAAAGGGAACCTTGAAAGACGTTAATCATGTAACTACAAAAGGCAGGAATCAAGAACAATCAGCTTGTGGAACAACATTTAATTGGTTAATGCTAACTCCAGCACCTAGAGGAATTAAGCAGAGAGGGAGGAGATACAGCAGGATGGTGGTGCAGCACTAGGACAGGTTAATCTGAGAGGCAGTGGAGCCTCCAGCCATGGAGGTTTCCAAGGCTCAGCTAAACTAAACCATGACTAGTTTTTGATCTAGTGCTATCAATAGTCTCGTTGTTTGGGTGGGCAGATAGACTGGACACCTCCAAGCATCTTGTCCACCCAACAATTATATGATTCTAAGAAGATGTTGTAGAGTGAGGCATGTACAAGAGAAATTCAAACAATTTTCAGCAGTTAACTCATGAAATACAAAACACATTCAAGTCAGACTAAGTCTCAACCTTGAGTCTAGAAAATAAGCCCCTCTACCATTGAACACAAATCCATGCAACATCTCAGAGGTGCAATCAGAGAAGAATTAAGGCAGATTCTTGCACCTTGTATTGAGGAAATTCTAAAACAAGGTTTTCAGCTATTGAAAGCAATCACACTGAGCTTTAGCTTGCATTGCCTTCTGCTGCTGCTCACCTCTCAAAAAAAGTTTCAGAAGGATGTCAGAATTTTGAAAGGGGATGCCTCAGCATCTGCATGGATGAAAAAAAGGCCAAAAAAGATCTTTAAAAAGTTTCATGCGGTACCTGCACTGCAAGGTCAATGTCTTCCTCTTGAACTTCTTGAAGTCTTCCAGTTTCTTGTAGATGGACCGTAAGCATCTAAAAATAAGAGGAGAATGAGTCAAGCAACAAACCGTTGGTTTATTACATGTTGTAATTGTGTTGTAATTCTTTTTGCTTTCTTATTACTCACGCTCTCTTTTTTTTGTTTTTTTTCCAGTTGAAAATAATTAGATTCAAACAGGCAGTAGATTGATAAGATGGAACTCAAGTGACTCCATATACAGCAGAAATAATCTGCACTGAAAGCAAACAGCTTCAGGAATCAGCGTAGATCGAAAACTGTTCCTCCAGTCTTCACAGAGAATATTTTTCCATCACCCCACCATTCAAGGTCAATTCATAAAATGACTTTGCAGCCAGAGAGACAGCCTATATTGGCACCGTATGTTATTTGCAGCAGATAATGTGACTCATGCCACCTGTTAACACTGAGTCAGACGTGACCCCCCTATCGGTGGACGTTCCAAAGAAGGTTCCTTTCGCAGATTCGAAGTCACGTATACACCCTGTGCCTGATGTGTCATTTGAACTCATTAAAAAGAATAAATGTCTCTTTTAATATTTGCATTCTGAAATATATTCTTTTGCTCATTGAAGACACGGGGGTCTCTGGTTAATGAAGTGCTGCCGAATGATCTGTTCTGTTGTAAACGGGGCATACAGAGGTGGACGAGATAATTACATTATTTATCAAGCGACTTTTCAATCAAAGTCAAGGAGTTTTGCTAAACCATAGGCAAAGAGGAAAAAAGATCTTGGTGTGCTTATGAAAATCACTCACAGAGCAGGGTCCATTTGCTGCTAGGGAGAAAATCTGAGCTGAATATTTTTGTATTTGTATAATTACACAAATATATAAATCTATTTTTATATATCCATTTCTGTCTTTCCAGATACATTTTTACAGAGGTCTGAAGTTAAAAGCATGCTCAACGTTGATCGTATCAACGACGGTGTGTTAAAAAAAGTGTGGATCCTCCATTGCATTCATACCGAGTTTTCTATCTCAAAGATTCTCTCCATTTCTTCTGACTCATATTTGTACAAATTCAGGACCAAGCTAGTGAAGTCAAACAGTCATAGACCTGGTGGAAGTAAGACCTGAATAAGCAGTATACAGAGGAAAAAAAAAAAAACAAAACAAAAAGAAAGAAAGAAAGATTACAGTATTATTTTGTTTGTAAGCAGCCTATCATCAGACTGTTTAGTGAAAGGATCACTGGTGGCCAATTTGGGGTGAGTATCATTAAAGCCAGAAACAGGAGGAGAGATGAGAGCAGACTAAAATCCTGTAAAACCAGCGGTGCTCTCTGCCTCGAAAGGAAAGGTTGGCTTTACAAACATCTACTGGAAGAAAAACAAGTAGAAGATATGCATGTATATTTTTTTAAATGGCAGTTGGACTCTAGAAAGCAATATAAAACACCTGCAGACCAATCTAATGCGCTACTCCCTCTGTTTTTCTCACAAGAGGAACTTCACCCTTATTGCAGAAGAGAGCTGTATAAAAGTAACGGAGCAGGAAATGATCTCCACAGTGAAAAGGACCTTAGTGTTGTGACAACTTTCCAACATTATAACCATGACATCAGAGTAGAAAATATTCTATTCCCTGTCACCCTTAAATTCACCGTTACAGCCTAGTCATCTTACGGCAAAAAGGGATTTTAGCTCAGTTATTGCTTCTTACTAAATGCTTTTTCATGAGGTGGCTTGGCCACCTTGAAGGCAAGGATGATCTTTGAGCACAGATAATCCTTCATCCAAGAAGCTTAAAAGCTAGACATATTTACTTACTTAGTAAAATGTTACCCATTGGAAAGTTAACATTCTGAACTCAGCTCCTCCACACAACTGGAATTTCTTCAGCTAAGGTTTGTGTTTCACTGCATTCCAGTGTAAATCATTTCCCCTTTCGATTCTGAGATTAAAAGATGCTCTAAAAGGCCTCAATTCCTGAGAGAAATTACGCTACTCTATTTTCCTTCATCACTCCTGGGGCTTTTCCTTAGCCAAAGTAGGTGTTCTGTGCTGCCATGTTCTTACTCTGCTATTTCAATGTCATTTCTTCCCTAAAAGCATCCTTTATGAATAGCATTAAGGGCCAGAGAGAAGTGTACAGAGAGGTACTAAAGCACAAGGGGAAGTCAGTGTTAATCACTGATACTGAACCATAGGTTTGAACATAGAGTCTCATTCATCATTTGCAGCACATCTAGAAAAGAGCTGCATTGGCCTGATGTCAACCAGGGGCTAGTGGGGACCCATGCACGGATTCCTTTCCTTCCTTCCTTTCTGTCCTGGCTATACATGTTCCAGATTCACATCCTTTGAAAGAGGACTATGGCAGGAACTGGCACTGTGACAATCCACATGCTGCTCCATATGTCGAGTTTGTGCCTGGAGGGGTTTTCATAGTGGGAGAGGAGGCTACTGACATGGTTCATCCTAGAAGCTTCACGAAGAATTTCAAGAAGACCTGCCTCTGGCCAAGGACAAGACAATCAGCACCTCTGCAAAAATATGTGTAAGAGGGGAAAACCTGCTGGGCGAGTTCCTTTGTTTGAGGAGTTCTTTTGTTTGGGAGAGGAGTGAGACTAGAGGGAGACAATTGAGGACACCAAGGTCAGTGAGGAAGGAGCAGGGGAGGCACACCAGAGCAGCCATTCCCCGTAGGCCTGTGGTAAGCTGGCAGGCTGAGCCGTTGCAGCCCTTAGAGATCAACAGTGGGGCAGATTCCTATCTGCAGCCCGTGGAGGACCCCACACTGGGATAAGGGACTTCTCTGTAGAAGGCCATGACTCCGAGGGAAGCCCATGCTGGAGTGGTCCCTCAGAAGGGACTCACCCTGGTGGGAGGAATTCACGGAGGGCTGTCTTCCATGGGAGGGTCACCACATTGCTGCAAGGGAAGACTGTGAGTTCTGTCCCTGAGGAAGAAGGAGTGATAGAAACAACATGGAATGGACTGGAACTGATGGCAACCCCCATTCCCTGCTCCCCTGCACCACTGGTGAGGAGAAGGTAGCAGAGCTGGGCCTGAGAAAGCGGCCAGGGTGGGAGGAAGGTGTCTTTAAGATCCAGTTGTATTTACCACTGTCCTACCTGGATTCAGTTGATGAATTGCTGAGGGTTTTGTTTAGATTAAATTGATTTTGTTTCCCCAAGTCGAGTCTGTCTTTTACCCATGACCATAACCGGTGAGTGAGCCCTCCCTGTCCTTTGCCTTGATCTTTGAGCCTTTTGCTGATTTTCTGCTCCCCATCCCACCAGAGGGGAGTAGGGGTGAGCGAGCAGCTGCGTAGTTGCTTTGTTGCCAGCTGAGTAGGCTTAAACCATGACACCTCACCAAGCTTATTCCAGATTTTTGTTTATATTAGCCCACAACAATTTTTCTTCTGGGAATATAACAGTCCTAATCTAACAGTCCTAATATAATTATCACCAAGCTGATCTAAACCTTGCCCAGGCTCCCCTCTTCACCTATGCTAGGCATGCCTATATTGGAAGTGGGGAACTGTTCCCCCTATTTCTGGTTCCTGGGTCATTAGTTTTTTTTTACGTAGGTAAGATTTGAGTGAGACAAGCTTGATCACTGTTTGAACCATTCTTTAACTGTCCATCTGCTGGATGTTTCTCGATACTCAGTTTAAAAACTGAAGAGCTCTGAGCCAGAATAGGATTTTGGAGAACCACCTCTGGGATATTTATTCAATCATTAGAGTAGAAAATCTGATTCTTAAGGCAGCTCTCAACGTGTAGGTATCATATTCCTTTACACAACTAGGACTTTGATACAGGGAGACAATATATGGAGGAAATTTATCTCAACTTCCTTTCACTTCAAAAGGAGTTTCAAAGGACTTGTCTTTGCAAACCTCCATTTTCCTCTCTGCTTCTTTAATCCAAAGAGATACAGTATATTAACGTTACAGTGAACGGATAGAAAGAGGAAGATGTGGCAAATGCTCCCAAGTATGTTCACAGATTTTTCACTCTACTTTTTCTCTCCACTGCTGCATTATCAAGTGAAAGAAAATGTTGTCATTACCCTGCTGCTGCAAAGTACATGAAGTAAGGCATTTTCTTCTCACTTCTGCTCTGCCTCCCTGTTTAGAGGCTCAGTTGCTAACTGGCCTTTTCCTTAAATGGTCTAGCAGAAATTTTGAAAACTTTCCTTTATTTTGAGTCTACCTATGTTATAGGAAGCCCTTGTTTTGATAACTCTGTGGCTTCGGTTAGATCACCAGTTTGTTATAGTCATGTCAAGCCACATCATACCATGTGCACAGAGAATTTGTAGGCTCGTGGTAGATGAGTCAGCAACATCAGACATGGTATTGAACTTTATAAACAGGACAGGAGCTTGAATGGCAAAGGCACTAATTCTTCCACACTGCTCTGCCTGAAATCACTGGTTGGTAAGAAACCCCTGGAAAAAGTACAGAGGACAGAAATGGGAAACAAACATGTGGAAAAAAACTTTGTCCTTGAAGAAATCTGTATGGCACTGGGGTTGTTTAGATGAGAGAAAGCTGTGGAGGGGGCACTGCAGAAATGTTCTAGCAAATATACTGTCTAAATCCCTTCTGGGCAAGGTGTGAAGGGAGTTATACATTTAAAGAACTTCTTGATGGTAAAGATAGTCAGACTCTGAATGCATTGCCTCACAAGACTGGGAAACAGCTGTGGTAAACACCACCTTTCAACAGGAAAGGATTGGGATATAAACCAGTCCTCAAAACCAGTACATTCCTTGGCTAGTTCTTTGCCCAGTTTATAATTCTTGACGTATTCACTGTTTTCTGCAACTGAATTAATAATTTCTCTTGCAGTCTAAATATACTGGCTTTCACACACTCATCTACTAAATTTGTTTGTTTTTTTGTTTTTTGTTTTTTTTTAATGGGATACCAGCTGGGTGAATATATCCCACCTTACCTTTGGTACAACCATGCAACTCAGCCCAGTGAAAAGCGAGTTTGTAGCAGCAGACACCACAGGTGACTTCTTCCACCAGTGATATTACTGGAGGCATTTCCTGCAAGATGAAGAGTACCGTCAGCAGTTCCTAAGTAACAAAGGAGAAAGGAATTCTTCTCCTCATCAGGAGGTGTGATTATTAAGTGGCTCTGAGCAGCTAAGAATAAGTTAAGCCCCAAAGCCGCAGCATATGCTGTTCAACCACTAGCCTGTTTTCTTCCCATCCGGCCGATTCTGCCTGCAGACCTTAGAAACCTGCCACCCAAAAGCCTGCTGTCTAATTTACCAAATTTATCTGCAGAATGAGCAACTGAGGAGACACCTGTCAGCTTGAGGCAGTCTGGGTGGGAGGCTGGCTGTCCTTAGAGAGGCTATGAATGATGACAGAGCTGAATTTGGAGAGGTAAATTCTGATGTGACAAATAATCCTGTGTGAGGTGTGTATTGTTGGCTCCTAGCTGAGAATGACAACAAAATGTAGTGGGAGTGTTGTGATAGAGATGTGCTGAGCCAGGTGCCGGAAAACTCAGCTCTGTCACCTGGATCAGAGGCAGCGCTCCAAAGGCAAAGCACCACTTGGCACTGTGTACAGGAGGATTGTTGTTACTAGCTCTAGCTGGTTTTTGGTTTTTTTGGTCTCATAATCAGCATCACCAAGGTTGCAACAGAGATAGTCAGAAGGCAGGAGATAAAGGCCAGTTGCCTTTAGCCCTGAGGTGGCACAGTCTTCCATACAGGACCGTCTGTTGTTGCCATGATGAGCTGAAGCCTTTCTCCTGTCTTAGCTGCCAGTGTGCAGTGTGTTATACCTTACTACACATACTATTTTTTTTCTGTGAGTCTTCAGGAGTTAAAACAACTTTTGTTTTCCTTTTGCACCGTGCAGTTCTTCCAGTTTGGTTCATGCACAGACATCTCTCTACCTGAACAAATTGTGAAGGTTACTTGTGCTGCAGTGTTAGGTGGTTTGGTATGTTCTGCTCAGCTCTTTTCATCCCATTCTGCTGTAATTCTCTCTCAGCATCTCAATCTCTTCCTTTGCCGTAGTTCACCCCAAAGGGCTGCCTGCACAGTGTGATCCTGCTCAGGTTAGGTGCCAGCATCAGTTCTCAGACAGTCTGTCAAAAATCAGGCCCTAATAAATTCCTTCAATTGATGATACAGCTGCCTTGATTATGGTGCTGTTGGTTTTCTAGGTTTTCATGGAAAAACATGCTGTCCTTGTGAATTACAGCTAGTTCCTTTAAAAAAACAAAGCAATTTCCTACGTTTTCCTTCATGATGCTTGGCACTGTTCATCTGCTCAAGTGAAAAGGATTTGGCTTTTTTTTTCCCTGCCTCCTTTCTGAGGAGAAATGCAAGCATGCAGGTACAAATTATCGAATAATGGGTGAGTTTTCTCTTCTCAGCTAAGCTAATAGGAAGGTCTCTCTCCAGGTATTAAATTTCACTGAAGTTGTAGGAATTCTTATTTTACCCTTTTATTGTATTCAACTAATATACACCGTCAGTTCTGAAAACCTACAGCAGGACAGTTCTATCCACACACAGAGATCTCCTTTCCTTAGGAAACCTGGCTAAGTACACAGCTCCTGTCCCATGAGCAGAGCTAAGGAAAGAGGAGACAAGGAGAAAACTAAGGAATAGGGAGGAGAGCACAGCCAGAATATAAAACTGTGAGAGATTTTCTTTTCTTCTGCATTTCCCTTGCTCAGTTGAGCTTTTTTCCCCCCTTATTACAGATGTGTTATAGATGAGAGGTGGTTCTGTCTGTTCTGTGTTAGGAACAGCAGCCCCAGCATGAAAACACGGTGACTAGTAGATTTTTAACAGGAGACAGACTGCCACAGAAAATTCAGGCATTTTTGATAACCATTTCCTCCTCCAAAATCAGAGCCTTAAAAGAAAGACCTCGGCACATTTGACCTATGATGGCACAAGTTCTAACTAGGGAGACTAAACAAGCTACAGTGTCCGTCAGGAGAGCAGAAGACCAAGAGTCCCACCTCAAACTCGGCTTTCTTTTCTTCCTGGTTCCTCAAGGAATCACCCCTACCTTAAAGCGTCCCATATGTCCCATCTCCACTCCTTCCTCCTCATGCGGAGTATAAAAAACATCTGAATTTTCTGTTCCTCTCCGGCACAGCTTTAATATAAGTCACAGCAAGCAACTACGTGCTGCCTTCGCTCTTCTCCTCCTTTCTACTTCTTCATCAAAATACCTTCAGGCCCCTCAGCCCCTTAACAATCATCTGAAAAAGACAAAAGTTATGGGTTTTGTAGTGAAAACCGGCAAAATGTAATTAAGCAGCTGCCAGTGATGTCTGCTCTCTCTACTTCCAGCAGCTGTATTACACAGCCTTGCTCTTCTCCCTCTGTCCCTCTGTGTTAGATACACTTGATCTCCTTAACCAAATGAGCAGTCCTTTGGTACAGGCTCCAAATGAGGTAAAGTTCTGAGCCATGGTCTGGCCAAGAGCTCCTCTAGACAACCTACAAAGGAGCAGAGCGACATCAGCTTGGAACACATATGACCATATGATCAATGCATCAATAGGGGGTGACTTTCCCAACACTCATCTATCAAGGAACAAAGAGATTCTTCCTTATCCCAAGGCAGAGAGCCTTCTTATTCACAACAGATCATCCAAAAGTGACTGATTACATGCTGAATTAATCCTAATGAAATCAATGTAGCTAATTCCACTAGACATAAACCACTGGGATTAAGTCTGGATCCAGCTGCATCTAGACTCCTCTTTGAGAAGTTTAGAAAGTTGGGGATCCATTCTGAATCTCATGATCCCATAGGAAGTTTTCCTTATTCTTTGTATCTTTTCCATTAAGTGTAAACCATTAGAATCATAGAACATTTTTAGCTGGAAGAGACCTTCAAGATCATTGAGTCCAACCTTTTCCTAGCTCTATCAACACCACTAAACCACGTCCCTCAACGCAACATCCACTCGCCTCTTAAACCCCTCCAGGGATGGTGACTCAACCCCCTCTCTGGGCAGCCTGTTCCAATGCCTGACAATCCTTTCAGGAAAGATATTTTTCCTAATATTCAACCTGACCAAGGTTGGATATTAGGAAAATATCCAACCAAGTCTAAGTTTAGACCTAGCCCACTTAAGATCCATCAGGAGTTTAGAAAACAAGGACATCCACACTGAACTTTGTGACTCAACAGGAGGTTCTCCCTTACCCTTTTGGGTCTCCGGTCTCTCTGTAAATCATTCTAGCTCAACTCCAACGTGGTTTTCCTTTGTACATTTCTTCCATGTAGTAAGAAATAGAGTGAAAACCTCACCATCAAACAAAAGTCCCACTTTTACAAATTCACATTAAAATCTCTTTTGCTAATACCTTTGGCTGTGATTCCTTAAAGGGTCTAAATTACTCACTCACGACACCCTCCTTTGCTGTCTTATGATCTGCCACGATCTGTTACACTGAAAATTGTGGTCAAGGTTCCTCACTGAGGCAGAGCCTGTTGGCTGTGCACTTAAGGATTGCTGAAACCACTCAAACTGTGCCTGTGGCTCTCTGAAAGGTCCCACACACTGGCAGAGGACAAACCTCCTGCCCTATTACATAGCAGAACACCCACAGACTGCTTTGTAAGACAGTATAATGGTTTGACTTTTAAAAAAAAATTCACAGATTTTAGCTCTTTTCTTCACAGGATAACAGGTATTTTATTTTTTTTTGCCTCTAAGGTTATCATTAATTTGTAATTTCGATATTATATTGTGTTCCTTGTTCATCTAATTGGGTTCATCTTGTTTAGCTGTCTTCCCTCTGCTTCTAATAGTAACTTGTTGCTTTTAACAGTGGAGCAGCTTTTCATACAGCCAAATTGCCCACTTCACAGTGTCTCTAGTCTTCTTTTTCCACTGTCATCTGTTGCACCTTAATTATGATGGTTTAAGAGAACGCATCGTATAATTACGCTGAATATCGGTTATCTCCACAATGTGTTATTCTGGCTGTGGCCTTTGAACTATGTAGAGTATCAGATATTGTGCTAGGTATTTGCCTACGCCTTTCTCTGTGCTGACAAAGTAAAATTACAACATCACAGTGCAGAAAATACTACTCTATATCACTACATCGTACCACAAAGCACAGATAGTAAGTTGAAGAAAACTAAGGCCATCACCATTTTCTTTTGCCATAGGACATGCTGATGTTTATTGACTTCTTAATTCTTTCGTTCAGAAAAACATTAGAGAATTTACACACTAAGTTTTTTTTTTCATTAGTTAGCTTCAAAAAACCCTGTGCTTGGTTTACATAAAACTGTAGTCACGAACGTTCAGATATCTGAAATTATTCCCATAGCTACTTCCAGTTTCAGATGAGGTAAACAACGGATAAATAAACTGCAAAACCAAAAGAGCTCCTCCACATTCTAATCTTCCCTTAGAAAAAGTGGATGAATCTAATCAGAATCCAGGTTGGGAAGAGAAAGACTTAGATCTGAGTCTTCCTTTTTGCAGATTTCTTTTTGAGGCATTGAGTAACTTGGTGCCAAAGGATGGTTTCCTTTTTGTATAAGATTATTAATTTCCATCATAGAAACGATCATTACATAAAATTTGTTCCTTTCTGAGCACAGTCAGAGGAGTATCAGAGGCTCACTGAGTTCTTTCAAAGAAGAGCCCCAAAGCATCTAATTTCAGATTATTTTAGTCTTTGCAACCCTGAACACAATGGGGATGGACATGATAAAAGACTCCTTAGTTCACTTGCATTTCATTTCTGAGCAGCTCTAGGCAGCTGTAGGCATGAATTTGCACATCTTCCTCCCAAAGCTCTGATTTACTTGGATTCCATTCTACTCACTAACCCCTTGCTTCCACCTCTAACAGTTCAGCCTTCTTCACTCGATGTGTAACTGCCTTGATGAGATGGGGTTAATGTATTGCATTTTGGTCTTGAAAAGTTGATCTTTATCAATCCATTTCTGCAGTCAACACTAGGGACACTCCCTTAGGTGCCAAATGATACGATTTCTACTCACTTCATCTCTCCTGAAAGCTGACTCTTAGGGGAAAGGTATCATATGGCCAGAAGGTGAGTAGGAAAGTGACAGTGGTAACCAATCCTTATCCAAACCTTACATGTCCTCCCTCCCCTCCTAAGATTACAGTTGACTTTCATATGATCTGCATGCACTTCCTGAAGCCCGGTGCCTCAAACACTGGTCATCAGAGACACTCTGAGATTTTTGTTCAAAAAAAAATCACAAACTTGGTTAGATGTTCCGTGGAGTTAAGCACCCCAAGGCACAGCAGCAGCAACCATCTCGTTGACCGCTCCTGTTAAAATATGCTATGGTTGCATAAAGATAAATCCAGCAAAACACCATTCAGCCTGAAGAGTGCTTTAGGGTGGGTTGCCTAGGTTTCTAGTACCTGCCAGGTGGCCACCTGAGTGTTTACTCACGCTAGTACCATACAGGCAGATGTGCATCATGCTACCTCTAGTAAAACAAGCCTTAATTTCTCATTGACTTGATAAATCTGGGATGGAGTAGAAGGAAAGCATTGCCCAGGGTTGCAGTCACAGACAAGCACTCAAATTAAAGCAGAGGTCTTAGCACAATAGCCTGTTTTCTACCATCCTTACCCCTCAGCACCACTGCATTTTAATGGAGATCTACATTTGAAGGAAATTGGAGTAGGATAGACACATCCCCTATGAAATCCATGAGAGACAAGGTAGAAGCACACCCATAAGTATGACAAAGGCAAGGCAGCCCCCACACTTGACAGCCTGCAGTATGTATATACATTTTTTTTTTGAGACATCAACATGCAAGGGAACAGCAAAGCATCAACAAACTTCTGTGGCTGATAACAGACCCTCTCTTCTGGGAGAGTCATGAGTATGACTGTAGCTTGAGAATGTAAGCCTAAAAAAATAAATAAATTGCTTTACATATTATTTTTTTGAAACAAGAGATTAAGCACGTAATATCTAACCATTAGAACTGATTTCACACTAGGGCTGTAACATATATAAACACTACCACTACAATCCCTGCCGACTCATTGTCCTCTGTTTCGTGCTCTGAAAAAATAAAATCTAGCTAATGGCTTCCCAGCTCTCTTTTTACAGCAAAACACTCTCTCCGAATAAGCAGGCTGCTGGAAAAGATAAAATCAAGCAGCTGCATACTAAATACCACCAGCTGCAGAAGTGCCTTGCTGAGCCATTGGGAGCACACGTCACTCACTTCAGGAAGAGTTGCTTGGGAAGGAGATTTGTTAGACAGACATGCTAGAAGAGAGAAGGAAAGATTTCCCTCCCATCCTTTCATGGCTCAGTTTGTTTTCTCATGTTAAGTAATGGCAGAAATTCATATGGTAATACCAGCGACATAAAATCTATAGAGATAGTTTCTCAAGTCCTCCCTTGTCTGGGAAATCCCTCCTTCTCCTCCAAAGCAGAAATATATGAGTTTTATCTTTTGAAACCTGTATGCATGCAGTCTTTCTACGAGAGTGATGGCTGTCCTGCATAGGAGGATTTGTCAGGACCAGCAGACTCAATTCACCCATGGCTGGTGGGGAGGACCTGCAGGGACCACCTGCAAAGGACAGGATCATCCACTCAAAGTCCCAGAGTTTTGGACAGAGGCAGCTCAAGACTGTAGTGAGCAGAAGCTACCACTGCTGAAAGGACACATGAGAATGCCACTTTTTTTCTTTAGTTTTCTGCCTGTCTTTAGTGATATTGCTACTAGCAGGAAAGGTAGTCTTATAAGAATTTTTCCAATTCCTCGCAGTACTTCTTGTCCATTAATCCACCTCACATAACCTAAAAATGTCATGCTCTTTAGGTGCCTTGCCAGTGCTCATCTTCATTAGTGCCTTGTTTACCATATTCTTCATTTCGATAAACAGTCAAATTCAGAAAAGCTTTTGAAAAACTCATCTCATCACACAAATAGTTGTTCTGACCAACGTTTCTGTCGAGAAAGTCTCCAATTACCTGGATGGTATACCAGATTAAAGAACACCGGGCCAGGTAGATTTTAGTCTTCTGCCAGCAAAAGGAAGGGAAATATTCTGGATTTCTAGAAGTACAAATCTGATCAAGCCAAGCCCTACTTTCTATTCATACTCGATTTATTCTCCACAGTTGCACTACATCTGAGCCAAGCTCATCATTTCAAGACTGTGAATTAAGAACAAGCAAGCAGTTTGTGCTGCTCTGCTGTATCCTAAAGCTAAGTTTCTGTGCAAAGTGAGTTCCAGAGTTTTATTGCAACTTAAGAAGCACAAAACTCCTATGCTAAGGGGGATAGCAGGGAAGAAACATTCATAGATAGAGACAGACAGAATCTGAGCTTCAGAATCACGCCAGGCTGAATTACAGCATTTACCTAACAGAGATGTTTGCAGAGTAGTAATAGACAATAGTACAGGTCTGCCAAAGAGGAGAGCATTTAATTGGGCTCCTCCCCAAGTGCTGTTCTCCACAAATCCACTTTCTGCCTGTCAAGTCTTGTAATTGTCACGTTTGTTGACTTAAGAAGATATAGAAATCAGCTATGAAAGCAATAACGAAAATAACGACGTTACTTGATCATGCCCAAACCATTCAGTGAAGAAAATGCTCAGAAATGCAGTGAAAGAGTTTCATCTGGAGTCAGATATTCACTGAAATTCAAGGTTCAATGAATAAACAGTTGGTATTTCTACCATAGCCATCACCTGGGGTGTAGCAACACAGAGACTACTCAAGAGACTTGCCTTGCCCTGATGTTACCAACCACTTTTCAGGATCTTTTGTCCTTCATCTATGAATAAAAACAAGCATTTCATCGTGCTGCTGGAATTTTCTGAAAGTTTTTATCACCAGGGGAAATGAATAAGTATATTTAACCTAAGAGTGGTTTTAAACCATCACACACATCAGCTGATGTTTTCACAAGGCATCGTCAAACTGGTATCATGGAGCAATCCCCGCCCCCAGCCTCAGCCCCTTCCTCACTAGTCTAACAAAAAGTATCTTCCTGAATCTGGAAACAAAGCACTAAATTTCTGCACCCAAGCTATAAAAATGAAAAGATAAAATATACCTGAAAAAAGTTACATTAGACTTGTCTGCTTTCAGAAAACACGTTAACTATCCCCAGCCAATCCTTCATCCTCTGATCAGAGGCACTTGTGCACTTTCTGCTTTGGTCTGGCTCAGTAAGGCCATCTCTATATTCTCTTTCTCTTCCTTACTTTTCCTGAATGCTGTGAAATTTTTGTAAGCTTCTGTCCAATTAGAGTACAAAGCTATAAAGATTGACATACGAATTCTGCTTTTAAAGAAAGCAACCCCTTGAAATGTCAGCCACTTCTCTCTGCACAGTTGCTATGAGAATACCAAAACATCTTCCCCAAGTCCACTCTCCTGGCCAAGGCATCACATTTAATGAAGTGCACAGTTTGTTTGTTAAAACTCAGCAGCGCTAAACACTTTTTTATTTTTCTAATAAAGCCCTGGCAAGTGGGTGAATGGTATAGTCAAAGGCGAGAGAACATGGACAGAAGAGAGAAGCAAATAAAGAGAAGTTGCCTTTCCTGCTATAGTTTTGCCTCCTCCGTACAGAACACTGCTCGTGAAGACGATTCCTTCTAAGTTCCAGCTGTCACCGAGCCGTCAGCGTCTTCGGGCCGAATATGAATTTCCTGCTAAACTACTCACTCATCTCAACTCCATGTACCGTTCATGTCACCAAATGGCTGCATAAAACAGCTCCTTTAATTCTTGTGAATTAAGTGCTACACATGGAGCAGTTTTCCCACAGAGAAGATCTGAATTTTGTTCCCTTAGCAACAACAGCATGATAATTTCATATGTATGTGTGTTTATATGCGCTTTCTTCAGCTGTTTTACAGGCATGAAAATATACTAAGAGGTAGTCCCAGCTTGTAAACCTGAGATTTTAGATGACATGAGTAAAAGTCAGGGTAGTTAATAATATCACGAGCGGGTCACTCACTTTGTTATTCACCTCCAACTCACCTAAGCAGAATCCTCTCCAACTGAGATGACCAGAGGTTGCTCTCTGGGGTTTGTCCTTCACTGTAATTTCTAGATATCTCTGTTTCAGGTAAGGGTGGTTCTGTGCTGATCCAATTTGCCACAAATTGTACTGAGTAGTTGTCCAAAAAAGGCACTAAAATGCCACTTCCAACTGTGCTGTGTTCCCGAACCTGTAAAAGGAATTTAATGCAAAAGCTACGTAAATTAACTATTTTATTTTGGACTTGGATTAAGAATAAATTAAATATGTTAAGGGTTTTATATATTTCACAGCTTCCATAGGATATCTCAGAATTCATTCCACCAAGATATTGTATGAAAATTACTCTTCTTGGTTTTCAGTAGCTGTAGCTACTGAATCTGTAATCTGTAGCTCAGCCTACAGATTATTAAAGGATTCCTTCCAGAGAAGAAATCCTTATATATTTTAAGCCACATCTTAAATCAACTCACCCAGCATTTTAAGACATGGAATAATACAACATATTTCAGCAGACACGTGTGTGTTTCAAACAAATAAACACGTTCTGAAGAATATTTTCTTCACAACCCTGTAAATAATATTTTTCTTAAAGAATTTGGTGTATTACTTTCTAATGTAAAACCCCACGAGGACAATCGGGATGTCTCAAATATCTCAACAAGCATCTGTTATCACTCAGAAAGAAGAAGTGGATGTGGCACTGAGAGCAGCACAAGCACGTTGTCACTCCCCAACCCAGACCAAGCCAAATGCAGCTAAGCCCCAAGGCCCAGTTCCGTGAAGCAGAACTGTGTGTGGCCTTTGCTCAGCTCTGTTGGAAAAAAATGTCACTGGGCTGTGAGAGAGTACATAAGCTAAGTCACATAGGAAAAGAGAAAAAAAAGAACTAAGAGGAAAATGAGAAAGATGGGAAATTGCTGAGATAATAATAGTAACTCCAGAGAGAAATAATCGTGTGAAATGGCTTAAAACCCTGAGAAAACATTGACATTTCAGAAACTGGTATTCACTAGATGAACATGTTGAGCAGGCAATGGAGACCCATATTCCTCACCTCACTGCCCACCACCCGGCCGACGCAGACTCCAGTGCCCGTACAGGAGTGAGCATTTTAATGCTGAGCTTAGTAACATTCTAGTCCTAGGACCTACTGTAGCTGTCGAGTGGTTGAGAAGAATCCTGTTTGCAGGTCTCTGTGTGTAGTGAAGATGCCCAAACAAGAGATCCACCAGTAGGAAAGTGAGGCTGCAGGATCCTGTGATAAACACAACATGCCAACGGTGGGGAGGGTAGAAATCTCCAGGCGTTACTGAACTTTTCCTGTTCTGCTTGTTACACCTTTGGTATCTTGGTCAAAAAGTGCTTTATGGAAGTATATGGCATGATTATGAATTGTCCAGCAAACTTGCACAGAAAAAAATTATTCTCAGACCAGACACCACTCCATAAATTTGAGAAGGATCATGATGTTTTGCTATGCTGGCTTTCTTGCAACTGCTATTTGGAGTCTTTGCCTCATCTGAGCCCAAAGTTACCAGAGAGTGATTCCATCTAGCACGCTTTCATATGGTGCGTATCAGCAACTCCGTCAAGAGTTGTTATCGTACAAAATTGATAATGGGTAGCCCCTTTTATTTTTTTTTTTTCTCTTTCTCTCCCAAGAGGTGTTTCATTAACTTATGGAAAAGATTGCTTTTTTTATTGCTTTCAGGCAGCAATGAGAAGAAAGAAATTAAGAGCTGGAGCACCTCTGCTACGAGGATAGGCTGAGGGAGCTGGGATTGTTCAGCCTGGAGAAGAGAAGACTCCAGGGGGACCTTAGAGCTGCCTTCCAGCGCCTGTAGGGAACCCACAGGAAGGCTGGAGAGGGACTTCTCACGAGAGTGTCCAGCAATAGGACAAGGAGAAATGGTTTTAAGCTGAAGGAGAAGAGGTTTAGACTGGATCTTAGGAAGTTCTTCAATATGAGGATGGTGAAACTCTGGAATCAATTGCTCAGACAAGCTGTGGATGCCCCCTCCCTGGAGGTGTTCAAGACCAGGCTGGATGAGGCCTTGAGCAACCTGCTCTAGTTGAGAGAAGTCCCTGCCCATGGCAGGGGGGTTGGATGAGATGATCTCTGAGGTCCTTTCCAACCTAAGCCAGTTTGTGATTTTAAGTACTTTGATGTGTGCACAAGAACAAAGGACGATAAAACCAAAACACACCAGTGAGTGTCTTCAAGCCATTTAAATAAACTTTACACTGGCTTGCAATCATGTAATGCTGCTGGTGACTGGAAGTTTTACCTGAAACAACAGGGAAGAATTTGGTGCTCTGTTCATTTTCCACTTTGAAGAGATGACCAAAATGGTCTCAGCACGGACAACCAGGAGGGACGTAGACTTTTGGCTTGAGCTGGCTGGCAGAAAAGGAAGTGAGGCTCAGGCAGGACATACTTTCTATCAGTCTGCAAACCATCAACTGAAAACAGTAAGGCTGCACCATGCCTCCTAACTCACTTAAATGAGGCAGGCAGTGAAAAAGGAAGATTCATGCTTAGCAGCAGCATTTCAGTCTGTAACCAATGGATCGTGCCACCCAGCAGGACTGTGATCCCCTCCACCCCCCTGCAGTCAAGGAGACAAGCACACAGAAACAAGCCAACATATAAACTGCAGTCTAGTTCTCATGAAGCTGAGTACTAAAGCAATGCCTCAAAGGTGGTCCTTGTCTCCTCTTTCCCCAAAATGTTAGATGGTGATTGATTTTGTCTGTCGGTTTGTTGAGGCCTATTAGGGGTGGGAGGAAATTTGTGGTATTAAAGATTAGGAGATGTGAAGGAAAAAAAAAAAAAAAAAAGGCAAACACCTGCTCCATAGAGCAGTTGGATGCACAGCAGGGATGTACATAGATGGAGTTTCTCGCTCCATCATGCAGGAAGGAAGGCATTGGGATCACAAGAAGCAGAGCAGACTTACAGCTGCTGCGCAGTTCTAAGATCTTGAGCATGGGATCCTTCTTTTTCACAAGGCACAGGCCATAAGTGCAGTTCCTCCCTGTGCATTTACTGGCTTCATAAACTGTCCCAGAAAACCGTACGGTCCCTTTGATTAAGGATGACAAAGCCAGCGAAATGCAGAGCAAAGTAACAGCTGTTTTTTAGCTCCAACAAGAAGCAGTAGCATCAGCAAGTTCTCAGTGCCCCATTGACTTTGTTTCTACATGATAGCCATGCAGATGGTGCAGTGAAAAAACAGTAGCGAGAAGAGCTACATAAAATGTAGGATTTCAGGACAATTCTGCAGAGCATCGTCCTATTGAAACACATCTGCTCAGCTACAGAGACAAGCTGTGCTAGTTGCAGATTAACCTAAAATAAGTTTTAAGAAGTCTGCACTAGCACGAGTTGCGGGTTAAAAGAACAAGGAGTAAGTTTTTGATTTTGGACTAATTTCGACTCACATTAGAAAGAGCAAAATGGAATAAGTAGCCTCAGCTGTCTAGTGGAGGGCATCAGAAAACAAGTTTAGCCATAAAGCATTAGTCTAGTCAGGGATTATGGAGGGTTCTA
This sequence comes from Baryphthengus martii, assembly GCA_013396935.1. Lineage (NCBI taxonomy): Eukaryota > Metazoa > Chordata > Aves > Coraciiformes > Momotidae > Baryphthengus > Baryphthengus martii. The sequence goes on from VWZK01012389.1 coordinate 173,745, forward strand.
TCATGTTGCTTTAATATCTGGTTGTATTCTGCAACACTTTCTCTGTAACACATGAAAGAGCTGCTTAGCCTCATAAACATTTGCAAATGAGCCATAACCTGCCATTTATTTTTAGGCTGGTTTTCTTTACAAGTTCACAGATTTTTACACCTGAAACTGTGGCATGTTTAAGACTTTGAATATTATATTAGGAAAGGAACATAATGGTGAATATCTCTCCTTCCAGAAGGAAGACTATGAAGGACTACAGATGGGTCTAGCAAAAATCAGCACTTACATACTGCTGCTGCTGCTGACTGCAAACAAATATCACAGTTCTCTACCTTCTGTGGAACAACATATTTGCATCTCTGTTCAGCAGGGCACTTTGCAGTCCTGCTTTGTAACTCCTGTGCTGCCTGCAGAGCTGGGCGCATTTACTACACCACTTAGAGACATGCAAGTTTATGGGGCCAAATGGAGGACGTTGTTTTGGTGGTGAGCTGGTAGTAGTGCTGGATTAATGGTTGGACTTGATGATCTTGAAGGTTTTTTTCCAAGCAGAATGATTCTATGACTCTATGGGATCCACCCAAGTGTGTTAAGGGAGGTAGAAGTGCTCACCAAACCACGTTCCATCATTTCTCAGCAGTCCTGGCTAACTGGGGATGTCCCAATTGACTGGAGATTAGCAGATGTGACATTCGTCTACAAAAAGGGCAAGGAGGAGGATCCAGGGAGCTACAGGCCTGTCAGTCTGACCTTGGTGCCTGGGAAGGTTATGGAGCAGATCATCTTGAGTGCCATCACACGGCGTGTACAAGACACCCAGGTGGTCAGACCCACTCAGCATGGGTTTGTGAAAGGCAAGTCCTGCTTGACAAACCTGATCTCCTTCTGTGACAAGGTGATCCACTTAGTGAATGAGGGAGACTGTGGATGTTGTCTACCTGGAGTTGAGTAAAGCTTTTGACATCATTTCCCACAGCATCCTCCTGGAGAAAGCGGCTGCTCATGGCTTGGACGGGCGTACACTTCACTAGATAAAAAATAAACAGAGAAAACAAAGCTTCAGAGCTTCAGACATAGATATCATTTAGGACTGGAAAAAACCCAAACTTTAAAACACGTATTTAATTAAAAATTGTCCAGACAGGATTTCTTGTGCTCCCCTCTAAAAAATCTGTCTGCTTACAGAATGTAAGAGCAAAGTGACAGGTTTCCCCTGGAGTGATGTCTGCTCTTTTTGCCTCTGCTCCTAGACTGGGTAATGGGGAATTGACATTATTATTAGTGTTGAAATTCTCTGACATTAATGACAAAGAAAGATAGTGCATATGCTGCTTGTTTTTTTTCCTAGAGATTAATATAATCAGTTAAGGTTGTGGGTAAACTTTTTGTACTTGATTTTTATTTCCTGCTGTTTCTAGAACCAGAATAAACATACTGGTCCTGCACTGGACTATACTCTGCCTCCCAAAAATGTTCCCCCACACAGTGTAGTACAAAATAAGGCCACCTCAGCTTCTCCAGAGCCCCATATACTGTATAGGAAAAATCTGTGTCGACTAAGGAATTTTTCATAGTCGTCAGTTTCAAAGACACCGGGAGAATATAGCTTGGCCGTGGCACTTAGTGCCATGGTCTAGTTGATGTTGTGGTGTTAGGTCATAGGCTGGGCTTGATGATCTCAGAGGGCTATTCCAGCCTCGTTAATTCTGTGATTCTTTGATTCTGTTAATTTATAGACTATAATAATTTGCATGATATTCCTCAGCCTTCTAATGTAACAGCCAGCTGACTTTTCCACTTTAAAAAAACTTTGGAAGTTCTCATTTTCTCACAAAAAAAAATGCAAGTGAAATTTAACAGGGTAAATCATCTAGGTAATTCCAGAAGGGAAAAAAAATCATACATATATAAAATACTATTAGTTGCTAGGTGACAACATTTTTATCTGTTCTGTCGGAGTATTTGCAAAATACTTACAGCCAAGAACATGAATGTTTCAGGATCTCATCAATTCTGTATCAGGTTATATGTGCAAAGAAAGAAAATCATGGCTTGAGAAGCAAGCCAATGCTGCACGCACCAGGAAGCACCAGTTAAATAATTTAGATGGACCTAATAAAGTTAGAAATGCAGATGGGAGATTATGAAATGAGATTATATTGATTAGCATGCCATGCATGTTGTGGGAGAAGAATCAAAAGGAACTGCTAGATAGACATCATGCCCAGAGATAAAGTGCTCTGATTGAGTTTGCAGTGAGATGAGAGCAGAAGAATAGAATTTCAGACTTCGCACACGATCTAAACACCAGGAAGCTGGATGTTAGCAGTGTTCCAGTGTAGCTGCAGGTAAAAGAGAGGGCAGATCTGTAGGAATTACATCACCTGAAACAAAAAGCAGCTGGAGAAATTCTGGAAAAGAGCAGAGAAATGGATGCCAAGACAGATTGATGTAAACAATTATAATCATTATATATACATTGATTAAGGGATTACTGAAGTGACACACATTGGACTGTCGACATATTAAAGCAAAGAGATGTACAGATACCAAAATTTTGTGAAATTTTATTCTTCCAGAGGATTCTCTGAATTCTGAAAGCAAAAGCAACTAGTTTTGACATGTAAAAATCAACTGGAATGTTCACATTTTTTATTAATGTACATAAAAATTAAGTAGAAAATGAATATTTAAGCAATTTTTGCTTTGATGAATTATGCACAAAGCAAATCTAGTCGTACGCGTCCCCAGAAAGAGGAACTGAAAACCAAGAAGAGTAATTTTCATACAAAACGTCAAACGTGCTGTGAGAATTACTTTCCAGACCTTAACCTCATTTTGTGACAACGCTGCCACATTACTAAGAATTAATAACGCAGAAACCAAAGCCAGTGTAATTGTTCATCATGGTAAGGCCCAAATGTCACAGCTGCCCTGACCTCCGTGCGAGCCCGAGCCTCGAGCCTGCCCCGGCAGCTTGCCTGGCTATTGTACCTGCTTATCGAGGAGAAATCATCAGTGGGGTGGCAATTCCCTGTAGCTTTAAAAATATGGATATGAGAATTGAATAGTTATCCCTTTCTAATCATTCAGGACAATTATGGTAATATACTTCACCTATCAGTCTGAGTTGTGTACTTGGCGGCATCAGGAAAATAAATTGGGTTCTCTTGGGTCTCCGGAGCGAGCACAAATCAAACAAATCATAAAGCAGGTATTAAGTCTCATTTAAAATAGTACAGTACATTAGTGCCTGATTGCTTTCTTAATCACCTTTGTTCTGTGCAGAGCATCTTTCTTAGTCATTCTTTTCCCCTATACATATCAACCCCCACATAATTATGCTGCTTTAACATTATACTATTTTGGATTAAGGAAGCTCCTCCTCTGCTCTTTAGTGACAATTATTCTCCTCTGTACAAGAAATTGGTTACTTTTTCCCAACAACAGACTTGACGTCCATTGTGATATCAAAAACGTTGTTTGATTAGTTAAACGGTGATCATTTTCAGAAATCTCTCTGTGGTGATTATCTAACTTTTTTGATACCATGCTTTTGATGAATTTGTCTCCATATATGGTGGCAGAGAATTCCTTGCTAGGCTTTAAGCCTAAATCTTAGTAAAATAATAGAATCATAGAATTGTCAGGGTTGGAAGGGACCTTGAAGATCGAGTTCCAACCTCCCTGCCATCGGCAGGGACACCTCCCACTAGAGCAGGTTGCTCAGAGCTCCATCCAACCTAGCTTTAAAAACTTCCAGGGATGGGGCTTCCACCACCTCTCTGGGCAACCTGCTCCAGGCTCTCACCTACAGCAAGTTTCTTTTGCCTGCCACAAAACCCGGATCTGTTTACCTTCACTGTCACTTGCCATCTATGAAAATGGCTCCCATTGAAATGTCTATCCTTTTCTTTCACCATAAGTATGGTGAACTCAAGCGAATGTGACTGGTTTACTCTGTAGCTTCTCTTCATGCTCACAAAACCTCATCTGTCCATGGCTACATAGTGGCCAAGGCAAAATGCTTTTGATGGTCTTACCATGGCTCCAAGGGGACACACATTGTTGTGGACGAATACGTTTGACCCAGCTTCATTTATCAACAATTCAAGATTTATTAATAAAATGAGAGAAACCAAAGACTAATTCTAGCAGGACTTACTCAAAGAATTGATTTAGTAAAACAGGTTCAAGGATGACAAGATTCACACTAAGTTACTACAAGGTATTTTCACCCAAAGCATGTGTGTATAAATAAACACAAAGAGCACATACAGAGAAACACTTGGCCAGTGAAATATACAGATGCTCACATTCTTAAAAGCAAATGCATAAAGTCAAACTCCTAGATAGGTAGCGAGGTGGGTAAAAGAGACTGGCCTAGAATGAAAATTTCCTGCTTCGAGTTTAGAATAAATACTCACAAGGTATCAGCATTTCTCAACAGGTGGGAGTTGAGTCTCAAGGAGATGGTCTCACCCAGGCCAGGCATCGATTTCTTTGGCAGGAAGTCCCGAGTGTCTCAACTCAGGGGAGGTGCTGGGTGTAGCCCACTGTGATCCAGGAATGCTCAAAGGGTCTCATTTTGGATCACCATTTATAAAGTCTGAGATAATTTTGTCAGGTACATTTCCATTTCGGCCTAGCTCAAGCGTTACAATATTCTGGCTTGTGCACGCCCAGAATGTACGGGATGGCAGGGTCCTGGTATCCCCACTCTGGGCCACAAGCCAAGTAAGTACAAGTGGACCAGGCCATAAGAAGCTTGACTGATCATCCAAGCTGATAAGGAGGGGAGTAGGAGCCAGGTGCACTGAAGAGGTGCCTCAACTCTCTGGTCCACTGCAGGATGTAATTGGCGTTACCGTCCCCAGAGAACAGGGGAGGCAGGAGCCAGGAATATTCAGGAGGTGTCTTAACACTCTGGTACACAGCCTTTCAGAACCTGTACTTTTCCAATGGATTGGTGTGTGGCCCAGGGGGACTGTTGTACCCTGTGTCGAGTGGCCCATTGGTTGGGGGGTGTCGTACCACCACGCACAGGCATTCTGGAAATGATTAGCATAGTGCCAATAATAAGAAATCCCTCCTATTGCATCAGCAATGAAATGAATGAATAATTAGGTGATGTCTAAGCTTCTCCTCTCTTTCGAGGTTATCCATGTTGAAAAACCAGGGATGCTGTAAAGTCTGCAGAGTATTAAAAAAGGTGGAGGCTGCATTGCTAGTGACTGTAGTACCCTGCGGTTCAAGATCCTACTCTCTCTGAAGTGGTTTTATAGATAAAAATATGGACACATACTTGTAAAAAAATAAAAAACAATGCATTTACCACTTACACCTGAATTGCCAGAAGTATAGAATGACAAACCATGAAGCCAGTTTTCCTGTGGCTCATGAAAGCTTGATCTCTACAAAATATAAAATGTACTTCCACCATGTATTTCATCCAGAAGTAGGATGTTTTCATTCTTTCGTTTAGATATCTGTCCAGGGAAGTGGTGGAGTCACCATTCCTGGAGGTTATTTTAAAGACATGTAGATGTGGCACTTAGGGACTTGGTTTAGTATTGGGTTAGTGGTTGGATTTGATGATCTTGAAGGTCTTTTCCAACCTAAACGATTCTATAAATCAGTATGTGTTGGTTTCAGTCTTTGAGTTGTGAGTCGCAGGGATTTAAACTAGTGACAATCCATGGCTGAATTGTATTGGGCCAGATCAAAACAAGCAGAACAAGTGACACTTTTTCATGAGAACAAATCTGCAGGTCTTACCTTATGATTCCTCTAGATCAAAATATTTCTTCTTCAATGAAGAATATTAATATAACAGCAATGGGACATTTAATGCTGATCCCTGCAGATGATGAAATCTCAATATTCAAAGAATTGAGAGGTTTTTTTCAACAAACTGCTGAACTAATCTATTCAATGATGAGTTCAGACTCAGTCTGAGAAGAGATGGAGCTGCAATAGGAACTGTTTGTTCCAACAGCTGTGTTGCTGTTCCCAGACTTCATAGTAAACAAATATGCACAGCAAAATCTCTTCATATCTAGGATAATTATTTCAGATTTTTTAATGAATTGAGCACTAAGAGTGTCTGACTGGGTGTGCCAAACATATTAATTTATAAAGATTCATAAATGAAACAAAATATGTTCATTAATTGCAAAAATTAATGTACTGAATATCAGCAAAGCTCAATGTGACAGGAGTGCCTTTGGTTTTAAGTTCTTGAAGAGATCAGATGAGTGACTTTTATTGTTCTTATATAATACTTATCTTGAAGTATAACCTTAAATACCTCCTCAGTATTTTTCCATGTACAGAAATTATGTCACCTACCACCTCTTTTTGATTAAGATGAGCAGTAGTTTCAGGTTTATTATTCCCCCATTTGGAATTCCCCTGGTATTTGACTTCATCTCTCAGGAAATCCTCACACTGCCCTCATCTTTTTCACGTATTAATATTCTTTTTTTCTTATTGGCCTTGAAGAGAGAAATTTTGATATACCCTGAGCAGAGCAGCATTGCACACAATCTGTCTTCACCTCCCATCTCACTCCATTAGCTTCTCTGTCTCACTCTCAACCAGAAAATAAAAAATTCTATTGCTTTCCTGTGACTGAAAACAAAAGCAAAGTATGAAAAGTAACTGCAACTATCACAGAGCAATGTTCATTCCTGTCCTGAAGCTGATTTCTTCTCTCTGAGCCAACTAGCTCCCAGGCTACCACCCTGAATCCCATCCTGTGGCAGTTTTTAGGTTTCATTGCCATTGCCTCTCCTTATCCCCTTCTAACCCATCACCTGGTCTGGAGAAGCACAGTATGAAAAGCTTCAATCTGAAGGAAGAAGCACCTAGACTTCAGTGATACATCACTTGTTTCTGTTTTGTGTGGGTACTAAGTTGATTGGCCCTTGCTCAGAAGAGAGGCCATTGAGTAGAATTCAAAGACAGCAGGTGACCTCGTCACCAATAATTTAAGTCACCTTCCCAAGGAACTGATTCAGCATCCTGCATGTCCCTGAACAAGTAGAAACCATGGGTGAGGACGTCTAGGCTCCTAGGTGAGTAGGAAGCCAAATCGCTCAGAAGTGTTCATGGAAATTTGCTCATGGTTTTCTTTTTGCTCTGTCAAAATCTCAAGATGAGTAAAAGAAATCTCTCACCCAGTTACATGTTTCTTACAGGAACCAACATCAGAGGCTTAGAGAAAACAAGAAATGAATAGGGAATAGCACAATGAACTTTTCCCACTGTATATTCACACCTTCTGGCAAAATGCAGTTCAGAGTCTTCCTGAACCAGAACTTGTCTCTGTATCCTTATTTTTAATCACAGAATGGCTTGAGTTGGAAGGGACCTTCAAGATCATCTCATACCAACCCCCCTGCCATGGGCAGGGACACCTCCCACTAGAGCAGGTTGCTCAGAGCCTCATCCAGCCTGGCCTTCAACACTTCCAGGGATGAGGCATCCATAACGATTGACACTTTTTTTTTCATTAATTTCTAAGCTTTCAAGGTCCACATAGTACAGTAGCAATGCAAGAATGGCAGTGCTTCTGCCTGGCAACAGTTTTCTTTCTTGTATGCTCTCTAAAACATTATGTGATCATCACAGTTACTGCCCTACAGGTCTCATCCTGTGAGAAATAACAGCTGTTCCTTACTCACTTTCTGTATCACACCCATGGTTTCATATGTTTTTATCTGTTCACCCTCCCTTTATCTCACAACATTTCTGTGCTTTTTATCCTGTTCAACAAACTTCCACACTTCGGTAAGACCAAAGATACACAGCAATCAACACCTCAATACACAGTAGATTTTGGAGTAATAAAATGATATTTTCTGATTTGTTCACTGGAGCCTTTCCACTAATTGTTTAATATACTATCCACCCTTTTGACCATTGCTGAATATTGAATTGACATTTGTTTGAACTATCCACAAAAAAAAAAAAAAAAGCCAAGATATATTTCCTGAATGGTAATAGCTGATTTACAGACCATTTTTCTGCAGTTTAGTTAAGGTTGATTCCCTCCCATCTCTCCCTTCCTCCTGTTACTTGGCACAAATCACCACTCAATTTCATCTGCAAGTGTATTACAGATCTTCCAACCTCATTAGATCCTCTTGCAACTCTTTCTGGCCAATTTTTTTGTTTACAAACCAAAATAATTTTGTACTGTCTGTAGATGCTTTCTTTTCTTTCAGCATTGCTTCTCCAGTTTTTTTTGTGATCTTTTATCCTAGCCTAAATGTTTTAGATAAGCTTCATAGCTGTATCTCTGTAATTCTGAGCTTTCCTCCACCTATATCAAGATCTATAAGTAGAACATGGGGAATGTCAGAAATATATTAAATAAAAAGGAAGATTTCAAAGGAAAAGGAGTGAACAGAACTGTTGTGTCTGAGGCTGCTTACACTTGAGATCATACTTAAGACTATTTCCTAATCAAATATATCTGCTTTCTCTTCCCTCTTTGCAAGTGGTGATCCCAAGTATATCTACCAGAGTCAAAACTGTGGATAAACGTGGGAATTGAGAGCAAATGTATCTATCTATTCATAGCAAATTCACTGTAACTACAGTGCCAGCTCCATCCCAACCAAAATCTGTGATTAAAGAGAAGGGGAGAGAATCAATGCAAATTGCCACAGACAGCAATAAGTTTAGTCATCAGAGGCATTGTTGGTCGGGAGCTCAATGAGTCTTTTTGTTATCGAGCAATAATGTTGCTACATCAGTTTTTAATTAAGGTTAGAAAACTATTTTCCTCTTTTATTTATAGCTCCAGGTACATTGCTCAGCATGTGGCAACATTCCTGTGAAAGGGAAGGAGTGTTTCTTTGGTTCCTCTGGGCTTTTTCCCTTTAAGTGGCACATTGATTACTCTGCTACCTGAACTCTATTCCCTCTGTGCATCCTTTTTACAAAGCACACTTTATTTGAATGATGATATAATACTTCCCTCCTCCTCTGGATATCAGCTTCATTTAGTACAGAGTGCTTGAATGCTTCAGCAAAGAAACTATATTCACTGGGAAGTGTCGTTTTTTCCTATCCTTCCAAAGCAATGTTTGATCTTTTATTCTTTTTTTTTTTCCCTCATAGATATAGATTATAGCATCAAACACCATAATCTGTGAGTATTTCATGAGTCATAATGAGTTACCTCAGTATCATCCCGGGAGATGCTGTAGACTTCAGGCTGCCTCACCAACCAATCGTTTTCACGCTCTTAACAAAGTGAACAAGACTGTGAAAAATAAGATAATTACACAAGAGCAGTTCAGTATTGTGTAGAATATTGTAAAAAGAGAATGAAAATCTCTAACATTCAGCTCTTTGGTGTTCTGCAGTGAAGTGTGTAATATTTGCAATGCTACTGTCATGTTCTCAACACACACTTCTGGAAATTCTCCAGTCTTTACTAGTCATAGCAAATATTCACATTAAAATCCATTAATTTAATCCATTAAAGGCCATTAAACCTCAGAGGATGCTGGACCATCTATAACCTAAGCACTTAGAGAAATCTTGTTATTGAGAAGTCCTCACATTTCACTAAAAAGCTCAGTCATACCACAGAAGCTTTCGGCTGCTGACACACCAGAATTATTTGGAAATATTCATTTTATGGTTCATTTTTATGCTTTTAAAAATGAACTTGACTTACAGGAAAAATGTTTGGCTCTGGTGTGAGTTTACAGGTGAACTGTATAAACTCTAGTGCAAGTCACTACCAATAACATCTTACTCACTTGGCTCATTTCTGAGTAACTCTTTCCCTGACCTATTTTGACAGATTTATCAGTCAAGATATCAGTTGTTACCGTAGCTATTTGTGAATGCAAGTCTGACAGTACAGATCACAGACAGATTTTCCAGGGTTTCAGTGTCTATTTCCTGCTTAAAAATCAACAAAGAAACAAAATACTGTATTTCTTATTGTTCCATCTTTTAAATTATATTCTCTGGCTATTTTTTCTCTGGTGTTTCCCCTCCTTGTACACTCATCTGTGAAAAAAACAAGTCTAAATCACACAGTTAGAGCCTGTACAGGTCATTCAAGACTCTCCTGGTTTTGGCTGGGATAGAGTTAATTTTCTTCCTAGTAGCTGGCACAGGGCTGTGTTTTGGGCTGGAGGAGAATAATGTTGCTTACACAGAGATGTTTTAGTTGTTGCTGAGAGGTGCTGACACTAAGTCAAGGACTTTTCAGCTCTGCCAATGAACAAGAAGCTGGGAGGGGACTCCAACTGGCCAAAGGGAAATTCCAGACCGTATGACATCATGCTAAATGATAAAACTGGAGGGATTTGGCCAGAGGGTGACAGCCCACTGCTCAGGAGCAGGCTGGGCATTGGTCAGTTGCTGGTGAGCAATTGCACTCTGCATCACTTGTTTTGCATATTTTTGTTTATCATTAGTATTATTTTCCCTTCTTTTTCTGTCCTATTAGACTGTCTTTATCCAAACTCGTGAGTATTACCTTTTTTTCTGATTCTTTCCCTCATCCCACTGGAGGGTACGGAGTGAGCAAGCAGCTGGGTGGCGTTCAGCTGCCTGCTGGGTTAAACCACAATAAAGATTCAAACAAACATTTATCTACAAAAAAATCACATGTGAACAGCTCCTCCAAACCAAAGCTTCTACTTGTCTTACCTTTGAAAGCACTAGATTGTACAACAGTGTTGTTAAGGCAAATTACAGTGCGGGTAACACAGTACAAATAACAGCAGTCAGTTTGTAAAAGGTGTAGAAAAGGTCTGTTCAAAACCCTGAATCCACCTGAGCAGTTTGGGTCAAATGCACTAAATCATCAAATCTGTGCTTCTCTCTCTTCTCCCAGTCGCTGTGTTAGCTGCTTCCTACCACGTAAAAGTCACTTAACTCTCCCACTCATCACCATTTAGAGAGTGCTGCTTCTCTGAGAACTTTCCTGCTGGGAGTATTTGTCAAGTCAGAGATCTCCCCTGCTTCAGTCACATATGAATCTTCTGGTTGAGTATGGGAAGTAAAAACCCTGCTGCTTACAGACAGCAGGAGAGAAAAGATACCCACCCCTTTCTGCCCTACCTGTGCAGCGATTCAGAAAGTCCCAGGACCCCTCAGCTAGAGGTTGCCTTCGCAACCACAGGTTATTGGAGAGAAACCTAAAATAATCCATGTAGTCTTCCTACAAATACAACGGAGGTCTGGTGAATTCTATCAGTTGAAGCAAAATGGGAACTCTTTCCCCCTACTAAGAAGTAGTTCTTCTTGGCCTAGCAGTGGAGGACTCCACACAGAGTTTGGATAATCATTAGTTTGATAGCAGCCCATGAAAGACAGGCTAGAAAGGTGTCATCTTGTAGATGTCACCCCACAAAGCGATTCTTCCTGAGAGAGCAGAGCAGGCTATTTCCCTGCTGAATAAACAACAGGAAAGGAGGATGGCATTTGATATGAGCAAGGGAAGAGACAGGTCAGTCAGCCAAGTGCACATCTGCAGTTCAGTAAAACTTCACAGCAAACACAAAAGGGTGGGTTTTGGCAACACCTGTAGAAGGGTCAGTTCCTTTTTTCCAGTTTGTTTCTTTGATCAAAGCCAAAGATTTCTGTCTTGTGAGATCTGCTTGTCTTTGCTATTGACAATGCTGAGGAAAGCTGTGAGTATGCTCCAGGATTTCTGGTACAGATTTAAAGAGATGATACTGCTCTTTTTGAATAGTAGTTAGAAGAAGATGAAGAGAAAGAGACGAATTCAGGAAGGATACAGCTGGTGGCTTACTGGCTGCTTTGCATCTGCTATCATCAACTCAAAAATACCCACATCTGATATGTCTGCAGGGATATCCTACTAATATTGATCTGAATTCAGGACTCTTACCTGATTTTTCTTCTCCTTTCCCACCTTTATCTAGCTCCACGCTAAGATGTATGAAGCACTTTTATCTAATTATTTGCCATGTTATACAAATTGTCCTAACTAGCATTTTCAAAAATGAGGTCATAGAGATTTAAGCTTTATGCATTTGGAAAGTATATCTCTAGGTTTAGTTTTTTTGGTTTGTTTTGCTTTTTTTTTCTTAATTGTCCAGATTATGACATAAAAACCTAAAGGATACTACTCAGAAATACTAATGAATGGTATTTTTCCTGTCTCTGAAAAATCAACAGCATAAAATCCCTGAAACTGCAACGGAGTTAAATTCAGAGAACAGAGGGATACTGATCCATATGAACATTAGCATAGACAGTAATAACTCTCTTTAATACAGCATTAGAATTTTTATTTTTAAAATGGATCCCTGTCTAGACATGTATTAAATCTCTGAGGCAGTAGTTATAGTAATGTGTGAAGAGTAAATTGCACGGCTCAGCTTCAAGACTGCCCATTTTCCTGCTTTACTGAAATGCTGTGAGGTAGAGAGATACACAGAGTAGATGTGAAACACCGTAGTAGGAGGAATGAGTTCTGACAGCCTTATTGATTCCCTGTTTTTTCCGATCCTTTTATTACCCACTGTTGAGCAGTCTCACCAAAGGTGCTTAAAACTGTGGCAGGCTCCATAATACTATAGATTTCTAAAGTTTACATTATAACTGCCTAACCAATTTGCTTCTCCTTCCCTCTACCATCTGCTTTCCCTCCTCTTCCTTTCTCAGAGCACAATTGCTAGCTTCATATCTTCAATATTCCGAACGTCTGAAATGAAGCTGATTCCAAGCGGGGTATCTGGGGGCATTAATGAACAATATAGTTAATTTCCTCTCTTGGGGTGAGCTCAGGTCTAACCAAGCCCAGCAAACTAACAACTCTACTAAACACTGCATCCAGTTTGAGGTGCCTTGGGAAGGAGAAGAGGTAGGGAAAGAGTTAATTGCAGCAGGAGGGATGATCAGGCAATGCCGTTAGAGCAAGCCCAGTACCCCCAGAGACTGCATCATGTCAGCATTGCAGGACTACTTTAGTAGGAGACAAAATGGGTCAAAATTGGCACTTCGGATTTTGCTTTCTGAGGCTCAAATCTGCCTGCCCTTAAGTACAGTCCTTGCCTTCATAATCCCATAGCACATACATGAAAAAAAAAAAAAAGTGTCCCTTTTTCCATGATCTGGGAGCTAATTAACTACTTAAGGGTCAATTCTATTGCTGTCAGATTCAATGTGGTATTTAGAGGTAGCTCAAAGCTCTCCCACACCTGAGCGTGGGCAATCTGTGAGGCTGAGTTTCCTCACACCTGGGCTACGGAGTAAAAATGATGCTAAATCTTCCTACAACTTTTTATTTCTCTGGAAACCTGAGAGAAAATAAAGATTCTAAAGAGAAGCTGATTTTGTTTCTTCTTGTACCTCACCGACAGAACCGCTTTTTACATCAGTTAAACTTAGAGGAAGTCACTGAAATAACTGAGATGATGCTGAGGGTCAAATCTGGCATGGAAAACCTTTGCTCCTGCCACTGATGCCTAAGTTGTAAATAACTGACCTTGTGGAAGGCAATGGGACAGAGAGAAAGTGAATTTTGAGAGAAAACACACTGAAACTCATTATTTCTGTGGAAGTCAAGCACTTTTGATGAAGCAACCACAAAGATTTCATGAGTTTAGGGCTGTGATGTATTTCTGTACAGTATATTTGTTCCAATTAGAAATCCCACATTGATTTGAAGAAGGGATTTTTTACTTTCAAAAAAGATGCTCAATGCAATAGGGCTGTATCCTGATGGTGCTGCAGAGCTCTCACTGTTTATGGACTTTCCGTGTACAATTCATTCTTGTTTGCACAAAAACCTATTAGGAAACCTGTTTATCTCTGAATAGTCCGTGTGTATATAACCTCCAAATTGGACAAAAACACCCCCCCACACCCAGCTGTCGAATTCTCCAGGCTGCTCATGCCCTTATTAACCTGGAGGTTACCACCACAAAAGGCAACTTTTCCCAGGCAAGCAGGGATCGGCTTCACCCACTTCAGGGAGAGTTAAAAAAAAAATAATTACAGAACAAGTCAAGATGGTTTGAGCTAATGCTATTAGGAAGGCTTAGGAGGAGGTTAGGAAATTAAATATACCTGAGAAGAGGTGATAGGAGGGCCTGTCAGGCTGTGAACTTCTATCACTTTGATTATCATTTATATGGAGCTGATGTAATTAATAGCCAAGATGCTCATGCAGCCAGTTTTACACTAAAGGAGTTTTCAAGGAACCACCTGCTTGGGGTATCAGGAAAGAGAGAGGGAACACTTTTATCTCAGGCCATTACAGCTATTTCTCTGCAGTGACTGTGCATTTTAATGACTGTTCTTTGACAAACAGCAATTAGTATACCGAAGAGCTTGACAGGCACCTAAAGAACCAGGATTTTTCTTATCTGTCTGAAGGAAAAGATGGAGTGATGAGTGAGTTGAAACCTCCCAGACAAGATGGAGAGGCAAAGGTGAAAAAGAAGGAGTTTTAAAAGGCATTAGGGAATGAAAAAAAGACACCACAGATGTGAACCTCTGAAAGGCAGGAAGGAAATGAGGCACAACTTCAGGTGGGTTTTACTAAAGAAAAACAAACAACAAAAACCCAGGAAAGATGGTTGTGTACATAATCCAGGAGCTGTCTCCATAAGGCTCATAAACCCTGCCTAAGAGATGCTCCTAATCAGTATGACAGCACTGAAAGGAAAATAAAAGTACGCAGGTTTGGGGTTTTTTGTGTACAGACTTCTTTCTCAGACAAAACAAGGGGCAGTGAAGTTTTCGAAACCCCGTATAAATGTCTGTTTCTCTGGCTGCCTCTGTCTATTGGAAACTCCGTATCTGTTATGTTGGCTTCCCAACCCTTCTGGACACTTTTCTCTTTAAAGAAGCTCTTCCTACTGTCCCTGGAGAACTCTGTTTTCTCTGGACTTTCCAGCATAAAAACACAACCTGTCTTCTGTCACTTTCTTCCCAGTGAGGCACCTGGGACACGTTAACAAGTTAAAGTGTTTCTGTGAGTTAGATGGTTCAGAAGTCCCACAGGGTGATATTTAAAAAAAAACCCACATAATTGATGCAGCAAGAACTGTATAATGCTATGTTGATAATCATTTGTAGTAAAAAAATTATTCTAAAAGCTACATCCTACATGTGCAGCTCAAAAAAAATGTCTGAGTCCTGCAGGAATACAAGTACGTGCTCAGCTTTACCTGGGCGGATTGTCCTTTAGGATGCACCTGCACTAACATTTTAGTGCAGACCAGGAGGATGAAGGAAATCTCCACTTCTCATGCTTTGGTTCATGTGGTGAAGAGGATTTTGAGAAGGTGGACTTCATGGAGGTGCAGCCACACCTCTGTCTTTGTGCACGGGCACTTTCACATCCCTCACATCAAGCAAAGCCTCCAACGTGCAACACAAGGATTCCCTAACTCCAGTTTGAGTTTTGCCCAAATGAATGAGGCTTGGGTGGAGGTGGACACCAGGAATGAGGTGTGCTACGTTTCCTGCCTGGTTTCTCCTGATGAAGAGTAAATTTAAAGACCTATCCTGGTTCTCAGGATATCAGTATTAGTGTACACAAATTCCCAGGTCAAGAAAGAGAAACCCAGCACTTTAGCACTTGCACTTTGTGCTCTGTTCCTTGTCACTTCCAATTCTGCATCCTATTTGTTAGACTTGCCCACAGCTCTGTGGGGTTTTTTTAGGGCTTCTTTTAGAGCAAACCTTACAATACTGTAAAAATATTTTTACAGAAATATTAACAGGAAGAAAATAATTATGTAGCTAAAAAGCAACACAAATGCAAGAGTAAGGTAGTGCTGTAAGTGACAGCATTAACTCTGCAGGCTCTTTCTTAATTTTTATTTTCACCCTTTACTATTTGAGCAGTAACTCTTTTAATTCTGAATTCTCACAAGGGAGACACCCTAATGTTCTTTCACGTGGTTTTTAATGCCATTAACAGTATCATTACATTTATTTGGGCTACTCATGGAATAAGATAAAACTAAGACTAATATTGTTGCAGGAAGAGAATTTGAATTTCCTGCTTTCTTCTCAATGGCCATAACAAGTTCCCACAACAAAATTGCTTTCCATTCTCTGCAACTTGACGGGCCTGTAATGTGTGGTAATTTTTTTTATTTCTTTTTTTCCGTGTGTTTTGAGGGGTTGATGGTTGGACAGTGATCTTAGAGGTCTTTTCCAACCGTGACAATTCTGTGATTCTGTGATTGAGGTGTAAACCTCACATTTACTTTCTAGAATTTCACTTAGGTCAGTTTCTTCAAGATCCAAGTCCTACTAAATGCTAAAGTGCAGAAGTTAATACAGAACGAATTAATAGTAAAGGAAGAAAAAGAAAATCCAGCCCCTGATACTACCTTTTAGAAAAAAAAGTAACTAAGATGAACAAAGCAATACAGAATTATTACTGATTTGATTTCCTCCAAAGAGTGACAGCTTTAACCAGCCCATCTCTAAGACGCTTTAAGATCTACAGCATTTCAGCTCTCTTCCTTCCTAAATGAGACAGGATATAGGATTCAACTCTCCACACTGCTTCCATCCCAAGCAATTCTTTGGACTTCTTTGGGTTTCACACTAATATTGCGCAGCTGAAATTCATTTCATAACCCAAGAGACCTCCAGTCTTCTTTTGTTCCCTCTTCAGTTTAACTTCACTACGTCTGGACATTCTAATCAAAATCTTTTATCCCAGTTTGCCTTTGAGCTGTTTGAAATGGAGAATGACCGAAAAGCACCAGGGCACAGAGTGCCACCAAAGAAGAAGGAAGCTGTGAGCGACTCAGGCATAAGCTCTTTCGAAGAAAGGCATTCTGGAATAAATAGCTTGGGGCACTCAGGCAGCAAGGCAAGAAAGTATCATAAATCAGCTCTGAAATAGAAACTGGGTACTTGAAAGTGCAAAGAATGGTGAGGTTTGATCTCGCTGGTCAGGTACATCAGTTAAGTTCATGATAAATATGCTGATCTGAAAGTGCAACTGGGGTAGCAGAGGGAAAACCTGGGGTTGGCAAGAGGAGGAGAGGGAAACTACAGCCCTCCTCTCGGTGTGTTGCACTCGGCTGTGAAACAAGTCTGTTAAAATCCTGCCAGCAGCCAGCACTGCAGTCTCCAGATAAAGATAACCTCATTTTAAATGCTTCCTTTTGCGGGGAGCACTTTCATGTTTCCTTGCTCAGTTCTCATCTTACTGGAAAGTCAAGCTGGAAAGAGAGGCTGAGGGGGCTTTTTTCATTGTTATTATATTTTTGTTTGTTTGTTTCCCTTTTTTCCTTTTTTTTTTTTTTTTAAACTAAGCTTGAAGGACATCATCTCTTGCCCTTTCAGCTCAGAAATCAAATCCCAGAGCATGGTACATTACCTTTCTGGCTGCACAGATAGACTGGTCGTGGTCAGATATAGTTGTCACCTCAACAGCTCAGCACCTTCTCAGATGAGTAATGAGTAACGAGTGAGAAGAAATCAGGGGTTTACTATATGTGGAGCTCGTTCCAAAGCTTCAGTAAGGAGTCATTTGGAGAAACACATGGGCACAGAAAACCAATAAAATGAGACAGAGACTATTTGAGATGAGTTCAAATATTTGAAGGAGTTCAACATTATAAGAGAAAAGTATGAACATAGAAAGGTCACGACAATCGTTTTATGATGATACAAAAAAATAAATTGTTATGTGAAATAATAAACAAATATACAACATCTCCCTTCCTTTCTCCAAATTCTAACAAAGCTCTTGCATCATTAGAACATTGTTTTTTTAAAAATATATGTCAGATCAAGTCAAGTATTTAAATGTATTTTCTCTATATTTAGAACCAAGGACAGGGTTTTTTTTCTATAGCTGCTTCTCTTTTACCTGCCCTTTAGAAAGGGACATCAAGTGAAAATTATTTGAAATTCTTTCTGCTTATATAGTGATTTGCCATACTAGTAAGAACTACTTGCACCATGGTAAGAACATTTTCCAGTCTTTCTAGCTCTGGACTCGAAATGCCCCTGAAGTCTATTTATATCATTTGTTTGGATTTGTTCCTTTTGACATGTAACCTGCTTTGAGTATGTCTGTTTCAGACTTAAACTCTAGGCCTGCTTAAAATCGAAACAACCTGTATTCAAGCTCTAGCCAGGGTTTAGTTCTTGTTTACATTCCCTGAAAACAAGAGAAGACACCAAGGAAGAAAACACAACTCCTGTTGCTTTAATAATGGTGTCTTATTCTTCTCACCCTTGCACAACCTGGAAGCCCATTGTTGCTTGGGGTTTTCTCATAGGTCACTGTCCTTTTAAGACTAGCACCACATAACACTTGCATCAGGAGAAACACAGCACATGCACCTTAATTCATCGTGTTCATAAAGCTCTTCCTAGAGTTTGATATTAATCAAGAAAAGAGAATTGGCATTAAAAGTTATATTCGAAATTACTTTCTCTTCCCCCCGCTCATGCACTCACGCAATTATTGTCCAGTTCTGGGCTCCCCAGTTCAAGAGGGACAGGGAAATACTAGAGTGAGTCCAACAGAAGCTACAAAGATGATGAAGGGACTGGAACATCTCTCTTGTGAGGAAAGGCTGAGAGCCCCGGGCGTTAGTCTGGAGAAGAGAAGCCTGAGAGGGGATCTGATTCATGTCTAGAAATATCTGAGGGGTGGGGGTCAAGTGGAAGGGGCCGGGCTCTTTTCTGGGGTGCCCAGTAATAGGACAAGGAATAACAGGTA
Source organism: Baryphthengus martii (assembly GCA_013396935.1). NCBI lineage: Eukaryota > Metazoa > Chordata > Aves > Coraciiformes > Momotidae > Baryphthengus > Baryphthengus martii. The sequence goes on from VWZK01012389.1 coordinate 192,457, forward strand.
CTAGCTGGAACCCAGAAGGTTCCGCCTCAACAGGAGGAGAAACTTCTTTGCTGTGAGGGTGACGGAGCCTGGAACAGGCTGCCCAGAGAGGTGGTGGAGTCTCCTTCTCTGGAGACTTTCCAGCCCCCCCTGGATCTGTTTCTCTGTGGCCTGTCCTGGGTGACCCTGCTCTGGCAGGGGAATTGGACTCGATGATCTCCAGAGGTCCCTTCCAACCCCTACCATTCTAGGATTCTACAATTGCCCGTTTGAAGGAGGGCTGGGTTAGCTGCCAAACAAGATTTTCATGCTAATAATTGTGATAAACAGCCTTACAGTGGTGTCACAGAATCTGATATTCCTTCACATCTGCTTTTCCCACCTCCCTTCACTGTCCCTGGGGTGCTCTGCTAAGTGCTGGCTGCCAGATGAAGTGTAGCATCAGGGTATCAGAGGTATGATGGAAATTCACCTCTCTGAGAATTAGAAGATTCCTCTTCATTTAGCTCTGGGATGTGAGCAATAAAATGGTGATGAATGAGTCTTACCCGAGAGGACCCCGCTGCACAGCGCGCACAGCCTGGCGAAGGCATTTTTTCATAACCACTGAGTTATATCATAGATGCATAAGAGGAAATAAGAAGTCACAGCTCAAGGGCTAAAGAAACACGTTACAAATTGTTATAATTATCTGCTATGACAGTCAGCAGGCAACAGCTTAAATGCAGGAAGTATTTACAAGGCTGAGAAGAAGGCACGCAGGGTAGAGCAGCCACTGTTCACCAAATAATCCACCGGCTAGGAGGGAGGATGAGCAGACTTTGGAGGGCCAGATAGAAAAGACAGATTTTTCTTTCCTCAGAGATGAAAAGCTGCCACACAGCCAAACATTTTCCCATTGTGACCCCATGAACTTCACCCTTCGTTCTGCTCCATGCAGAGCCTCAGGCACAGAGCCCCTCTCCTTCCCCATCTCCCGTGGTTTGTATCAAGACATTCATGGGAGAGCTGGAAAACGTGGAACTGATCTCAGCTTACCTGTCCCGAAGGTATTGGTCCTACCAACACAACTTCTTTCATCTCTACATGTGCTGAAAAAAAATAATAATAAAAAAATAATCAAAATAAAGCAAAGGCATCCACACTGAAGGTGCAGGAGAAGCTTTGGGCAGGGATTCCCAGTTGCATACTGGTGTTGAATTCATCTACCATAGATAGCAAAGCCAGACTGTGAACAAGGCTCTGCTTTTTGCAGGAAGTTTTTTTCCAAATACTAACTTTGAAGTGAAAAAATATTTCTTTCCCTTGCTGAACTTTAAAGCTGGAACTTCTTGTAGACTACACTCGCTTTCAACAAATTGTAACGTTTTGGAAATAATATATTTTGAGTTTTTGAGAACAATCCCTTCTTGAAAGAAATATTTCTAAATTAAATTAAATCTCAGCACACAATCCAGAGATATTTAAACATTAAAATATGATGGTTTTATGTGTCCTGGTTTGAGCTAGAACAGAACTAAGTCTGTTCACAGTGACTTTACTTTTCAGCTCAGTCTCTTCTCAGTAACTGCATTTTCTGAAGCCGATGGCCCATTTTTGCAGACCCTGTCTGCTTCTAGAAGTGATAGCACTTGGTGTCTATAGTTACAACTAAGGTCACTTAGCTTATACTTGCTCCTATAGAAACCAAGGGCACTGCTAAATGTTGTGTCCCACACTGGGGTGCCATAAAACAAGAGGACCCACCTGTAGGGAGGAGCAGCCAGAACAGGTGACCCCCAACTGACCAGTGAGGGATTCCATCCCATACACGTCGTAGCTGAGGGATCATGAGGGTCAACCTCTTCTTCAACGGCTGGTGTCTGAGGAGGACTCTGCCTGCTCCATCTTCAATCCCAATGTGTGTTTTCCTGAATCCAATTTCAGAATCCAGCTTTTGAATCCAGTTCCCATCTGCCACTGGGCCCAGTCTAGGACTCCTCCAGCGCCTGCTCCACAGCATCAGTGGTGACTTAACTGCCATCAGGGGGGTTGGGTTTGATAGTGATTTTGTTTATATTTGTATATATATAATCTTATTGTTATTATTTTTATTAAAGCTGGTTTAGTTTTCTTTTCCAATTCGTAAGTCTCCCTTATCCCCTTTCTCTTCCCCTTTGGGAAGAGAGAGAGGTTGATAGAGAGTGTCTGTCACTTGTCTAGCGGCTGGTTGAAAATGATTTGTAAGATTTCATCTGTATTTCAATTTCAGACAGAATAAACATCAGCATTTTAATTATTCTTTGTTTGAAAACGTTAGGTAGAGATGTATCTACACTATGTATACAGCAAACACTTTTCAGCTCCTTAAATTACACCACTGTGTAGCTTGCAGAGGTCGACATTTTTATGGTGGATTGACAGTAGGACTGATTGCACCTAATTAACCGGAGCAATCACACCGCTGCCACAATTTGGAATTAGTGAAGAAAGAATGGCATTTATTTACATTGACAGAGCTACAGCAGCCGCTAACACGCTTCTAGGCTCACAGAGGCCTGATTTATTTGAGCACCACTGCATTTTAAGGGGAGGGCAAATTTCAACAGCATAAGCTCACAGAAATTGCTGAGCCTTACAGTATAACGTGCTTTGATTTGCTGCCGGGGTGGGACAGAGTCCTCTACCTTATATTACATACATTTTTCTACTTTTTTATTTGTTTGGGTTTTTTTCCTTTGTAAGTTTTGTTTCCACTTATGTGGATACTGGGTAAGCAAAGCTGACAGGGCAAGAGTAAGTCAGCTGATGAGCCATGATTGCCTGACTGTTTGGCTTGCTTCAGTATTTTGTTTTGTAACAGAACCGAAGACAATTTCAAGCTAAACAGCGAGATCCCTGCCCGAGAAGGGATGTGAATATAAACTAATAATAATCATGATAATTACATCCAGCTGGAATTCAAATTCCCTCCTGAGTTCCATCAGCGCTGTTCATTAAGTGAGGTAGAGTTACAGCTTTTAACTTCCGCCGTTAGGCAGCAAACACCGGCACAACCTCAGGAGGGGATGGTGGGCACCACCTCATGAGGACAAAAGCTCCTTACAATATTCTTGAAAAATGCCTCTTTGCAAGAAGACTTAAAGCTTTTAATTTCTGATGGTCTAATGGCCTCATCTCCTTTAAAATACCTGATTATTCAAATTCCCTATACAGCTCCTTCATGCATAGCTAAGTATTAGGAATGCAAATGATCTTAATTAGCTCGCATGCTCATACTCCCAGAGCCCTTTGTAGTCACTGGAAAACTCTTGTATTTGAAAAAGTGAGCTACATGCACATTTTTTCCCCTAATGCAGCAAGAAAAGCTGTGTGAAAGCAAATATGGACTCTCAAGACAGAAGTGGTTATAATTACATATTAATTTGGTCTTTTTTTTTTTCCCCAAGCCAATGAAAATTTCTCTAAGTACGTGGCAAGTGGCTAAGTGTACGTACTCCTGTGGAAAAACTTCTGCTTTCCTGCTGAAAAGGTGCTGCCAGCATTTCCCTGTGTTCAGCAAGATGAGTGGATGGACAGTCTTCCAAAGCATCCCATTGGTAATTTCCCAGTTATCCTCGATATGCAGAGAACAGACCTGGAGGATAGAACTGAAACATAATAAACATTAATCTCGAGTTTTCTTAGCTGCCATTTGAGCTGCCGTTGAACAGAAGAAATGCAGCTGGTAACACACAGTTTCCGAAACAGTTTCTCTGTGTATCGTTTTCTTATTATTTGCTGTGAGGTTTTTTTAGGTATTGGTTGTTCTGATTAATTTAGGTAATTGCAGTTCAGTTAAAATGTGTGATATTATTTCAAGGCATAAAAATCCCATTAAAAAAAAAATAAAAATCAATGCTTTTTTGGCTGCAATCCAGTCCAGTTTAGTTTCTACAGTCTGAAGAGGAAAAAGGAGGCTATGGTATTAAATTCAACAGAACTGAAAGCAATAACGAAAATTCTACGAACAATGCACTTTTAATAGGATGGAAAATAAAAAAAAAAAAAAAAGGGGGGGGGGG
>VWZK01012393.1:0-19242 GCA_013396935.1 Baryphthengus martii
TAGGAAGAAGTTCTTTACTATGAGGATGGAACACTGGAAGAGTTTGCCCAGGGAGGTAGTAAAGACCCCATCTCTGGAGACACTCAAGTTCAGGCTTGATGAGGCTCTGAGCAACCTGATCTAGTTGAGGATGTCTGTGTTACTGCAGGGGGGTTAGGCTTGATGACCTTTAGAGGTCCCTTGCAACTTAATGCATTTTATGGTTCTTTGAAAGAGTTTTTCTGACCTTAGAGGTTGAAAAGCAAATGCTTAGGCATCAGTCCTTCCATGAATTCCAGTTAACAATGCCAGAAGGTTTTCTGCACCTCTCATCTTCTTTGCTCTATAAAGTGAAGGAGAAAGGGCTGATGTATTAGTAACTAAATCCAGTAATAATTCAACTGTTCTCAGCTTTGAAACTATGGAGGTGAAACTAAATCTGTGGATCTCTTCTGTCAATAAATATTGCAGAAAACCTCAAAGTTAATTATTTTTTTTTTTAATTGATACTGGATTTAAATTCTTCATTTCTCTGTACATGTGATATGAAAATGCCCTAGGTTATCATACAGAAACTTTCATGGAATAAACAATAAATACAATGGATTTTATGATACTTGTTTTGGATAACTTATTAGTAACTTCAAATATAAGAAGTGAGCAGATCCGAACGTACTCCATATCTGCCAATTTTAGATTTTAAATGAATCAGTTCTCTAGTTCTTTGGTGAAGAATGAGCATTAAATGCTATCATTCCTAACTGGGTCCGTCTTAAACCTTTTTTAAACTTAAAATAGATAGATAGAAGGTGTCATTCTCGTGCTTGTCCAATTTTTGCTCCCATCACATTCAGCCATCAAACACGTAATGACATTGGCTGGAGTAAAAGCAGACAATTGCATAGCTCGATGTGGTAGGCAGAGAGTTATCACTGGAGGTTTTTCTTGAAGTAAAGCAAGAACCCCACCTGCATGCAAGGAACATGGGCTAGGCATTCTCTTGACAGTGTGAATCACAGAATTACAGAATAGTTGAGGCTGGAACAGACCTCCGAGATCATCAAGTCCAGCCTATGAATATTTTGCCTTGCCATTGGAAGTCACTACTTAAAAATTCATCCAAGAAGATTACCGGAAGACTTTATTCTGTTAGCATTTAGTATAATTAATTCAAGGGAAGTTAAACTGTTGGGGACATACTTAATCACTTCTGAATCATAAATTATTCAAAATAATCTCTATTTACATAGAGGTTGCATACTTAAAAGGTAATTTAAGTCATGTTTTTTTATGAATTGCTGAATGCCTGGTGAGATGTGATACTTAGAGATCCCTGGTTCTATTTACCTGAAATGTTGAAAGACAAATCTTGTGTCCTTTTTAAAGTCTTCATACAATCATCTAAGCTGAAACTAGTGAGATGTTTATTTTGTTACAGAGTTCACAGGAGAAATCCTCCTCTCCTAGGAGAAACTTTCACCTGTATGGTTTTAGAAAGAATTTCTCACTAGCACATAGTGGAATGTGACAGAAAAAGAAATACTGAAACAAAGATAACTATAAAATCAGCCCTCCCGGAATTAAAAGATCTCCGATCTTAATCACAAATATCTAATTATATACTGCTTTAAATACTTACTATTGTAAACTCTACTGCTGAGAGCTTCTACATTTATCTATGCTGTGCACAATTCCCTTTAAAATGCATAACTAAATGTATACAAATGCAAAATATTGACCCATTTTCAACTGTGACATGCTAGTAGCTTTCAGTTTAATCTAGGGGCAAATAAATCCGTCTTTCAAATTGAAAGAACACAAGTGATTACAGCCTCATTATTATTTTTGTCTTCTTTAGATGAGTTTTTGGTGGAAGCAAGAAAGAAGATGCAGTCATTGTTAGATATATTTAAGAAGATCATATCACAGTAGTAATGGATAAGCAAAACTTTATGACAGGTAGAAGCAGTAGAGCAATAAAAGAAATTCAAAACAGGACATATTGATTATTTCTAAGTCTATGAAGACAAAATAATCATGCTAAATGGTCTTTTAGTTGAGGCTTACAGATGCATGCTTTAAGTTCAGAAGGAACGGAAGGACATTTTGAACAACCTGAAATATTCCCTATAGTTGGTATCTTTCTTTATTAATTCACTACTAGTTATTAGATTGGTTTAGTAAGTGAAAAAAAGGTGTCTCTGTCAAAGGGTTATTTTTTTTCTTTACTGGTTTCTTTTCTTTCTAAATTTAAGATAGAAATTGAAACTAATATGTTTTACATGCAAGATTTCTTCCCTATACAGTTCCACATTTCTTTCCTATGTGAATATTAGTAATTAATGAAAAAAAATGAGGAAAGCATCTGTATGATACATTGCATATCTTGAAAAAAAAGGATTATTTGGTAATAATCCTGTTCTTTTCTTGAAAACATAATTTTCTCAGAATCCATATTCCTGTGTATATATCTCTATGTTTAAATTTGGACATTTTTGACTCGTATGTTTTTGCTTGCTTTTAATGGGTAATTATCAAAACCAATTTTGTTTCCTTAAGATATGTCTACGTGAACCAAGTGAAGAAATATAAAAAGCTCTGAAAACCTTTGAATTTTCCATAACTCATTTATTGAGTAAAAATTGTAAATATATTTAACTGTAGACAAATTAATCTCCAAGTATATACATGCTGCAGTCTTAAGGAACAAAGTCTACATATGCACACATGCACACACACATCTGTATTTATATATTTATTACATATTAAATCAAGAAAAAAGGTCCAAAGCATACTTTCGTTGTTCCTGAAAGAAGTCTGTGTGACTGACAGAACAGGATGTATGTTCTACTGTTCAGTTTAGTTTGATAAAAAATCTGAATTTGTTGGATAAAGGTCTTGCTATTTGAGTCTCTAATATACCTTAAAATATATTTTTGTTACTAATATTCTCCATTTTGTACATCGTGATTCAATTCTGAAGTTGATAAAAGAAGTATAATCCCCCATTTTTTAACTCATTCTAGATTTTCACATTGGTCTACTTCTATTTTATTTAGTTTGATTTAAGTCTCTTATAGAGTCTTTTCTGAAATGACTGTGGCAAACACTGAATATTTTGTCACAGAAATAAGACTGCAATATTGTTTTTAATACTGTAAAAAAATCTCTGTGTGGAAAAAAAAATAGCAGAGAGGAATCCAGTGGCATCATTCTTTATCAATGAAAATTCATTAAAAAATCATAGAAGAATAAGAACTGAGAATATACTCCCAGGTATTTAGTGTGTAGAAGAGTGAAGAAAGGTTTTGTGTGTGTATGAATTTGTAGGTGATTTGGAAGATTATATCAGTTGCAGAATGATCTCAGCAAGAATTCAAAACAGAATTACCTGCTCGTGATCCATCTAGAAAAATCACCTTTTTTTGGCAAATAGAGAGATGAAACAATTTCTAGTAACAGAAGTTGGTTACAATAACTTGAAAGAGATCAACAAGAAGATCTTAAGATTGTTCACTGATGTATTGTAGGCAGTCATTTTGAAGACAACATGGATATGAAGCTGCCAGGTCTTCTAAAGGCTGTTTAGAAAAAGAAAAGTGCTAAAATTCTGGTCAACAGTTTAAGGTAACAGTAGACAGTAAAGGATAATCTATCATACGGCTCTGAGAAGGAGGACAATGCTGATATAAATGGAGTAAAAATGCCAATACCTGCCATCTTATCAAACACCTGTATGACAGGAGAAAACAAATAAAGATCTCAGTGCCTATTGTTTGGACATGGAAAATAAAACCTGACATCATAATCTTCAAAAGGTTTGGACAAAACTTAGGCTGCCTGGCTGTGTGAAAAAACTTAACAGTTTTGTCCTACAGAAGATGGATAGAAGGGCAGAAGGAAGCAAAGGTAGAAGAAAGAGTAGAGAGAAGGGAAGGGAGGATAAGGGCAGGTTGTGTAGTTAACATTAGGGGTAATAGCCCAGTGTGCAGAGTTTCTCAGAAGGCTTCATCACCTGAAATAATACAGTTTATCAAGAATGTTAAAATTCTGTATAGCATGTTGCAAGATAGAGGAGAATGAAGACTTAGGGATAGTTTTCAGTTGTCTAAATGCAGACACTATGACAGATCCTGCATCTACTGCTTCAGAAAGGTACGGATTTCCAGTAATCTGGTGTTATCTCACACGCCGCTAGATACCAGTGTTTATGCAGCTGAATCCCCCCTTATTGTATACAGCTGCTCATTACAACACTTTTTTTTTTTTTTAATCAGGGTATGAGGAAAGGGGAAAGGATTTGTTATTGGCTTTTTGAGAAACATGCAAAATGAGTTAGATAAGGAAAATGCTGTTGATGAGAACTGGACTCAGCTTTTAAAGGCAGTACTACCTTTAGTATTGCCTTCAAGCAACAAAGAACTGACAGCTGGGCCATTAGTCTTTTGTCTTATCCTCTAGGAAAAATATGTCCAAAAATCCTTTACATTAAATTATCAATCTCTAAGCCATTCTTATGACAGTAATAGACTTTAGCAGGACATATCAGCTACCTCCAAATTTCTGTTGCCATCAAATTTAATGACCAAAAAATCCCCCTTCAATCATCAATGTCATAGAAACATGATAGACTCATGAAGTTGAAGGTTATTACTACTTTTTTTTTTTCTTTCTTTGTTATATCGACAAATTTAAGCAGGTCTGTTTTTTCTTCACTGTTATCTATGATTCTGACAACAAGACTCTAATCTGTATTCCTTACTATAAAACTACAGTGTTTGAGTATTTCAACTAAGGGAAGATTCTTTGGCTTGTAGACAAGGTCACCTACTAAAGGTTAGCTCGTGGATTTCCTTCCCTTTGTAGGACAGTACTTTTCAAAGCAACAGACCGCAGGATGCCACCATGAAATTTAATCATGAGAGACAGTATATTCATCTTAAAGAATAAAACCAAAAGATAAAGCACTTACTCTCCTTTAATATTTACAATTGTCTTTCAACTTAATAAATATTTTTCATCCTTTCTCTCCAGACTTTAGTTTAAACCATTATATAATTTACTAGTTAAGATAGTAATATTCTACTACTTCATTGATTTTTGCTAAGCTAAGCAAAATATTTCACTCTGATTAAGTATATAGTCAAACTATGCGTTCCTTTAAATGTTAAGAAGACATTGGAAACTACGATGTTTTTCACAATGACAATCTGTTTTCAAGAAATGTAGAATATGCAGAGGAGCGGGTAAACTGTACATTTTGCTTTATGAAGTTTTTGAGATGATGTTCCAGTCACAAGGTAGCTCTTTATGAATCTAGGCTGTAGTATAGAGGTAATACAACTGGTACTCTCTTCATAAACTTACATTCTTGCCATTGCACTACTATGTATTCCTGATATCTGCATTGCTCATCCTGTCAAGGCTAGTGGAACTCACTCAGTTTCAGTAGTCTTAACAGCAACACAGTGTTTAAACTTGATCTCCAACAATGTGTGTGTATAAAAGAACTAGGTTAAAATAAATTATGGTGGGGAGGCAGTATAAGCCTTTATATCCTGTCCTTAATTTATAGGTCAAATGTTTCATTGTATAAATCAATGGAGGCCTTGTGTTTTCCATTAGTGGGTATATCTAGTGGTACTCCTTCAGGTTTTTGCAGATTAAATTATTCCGTAATGAGATCCATTTTGCCATGTCTTAAATGATACCAGTAGACAATCTGATCAGTTTAAAATTATATGGGAAATTCGACAGAACATGACAGCAATTCCAACTTACCTAGCTTAAAAATCAACAGGTTAAGAGTTGGCCTTTTTCTAATGTGTTCAAGAAAAATTACTTTCTAGTTCCAAAACAAAATATACTGTTGTAAATGTTAATGTATATCTGTTTTGAGAATTATATGTTTAATTCTATCTGTACCTCAAAAAAATAATAGAAATAGAAACGAAACAGAACAGAAATGAAGAGGATTAGCGCCTAAAGGATAATTTGCTTCCAAGTCATCCTATGGCGTACAATGAAAGTGATCCATGAATACAAGCATGTGAATAGGGAATGCTTGTTTTCTTAATAAAAATATTGTAGCTATTAAAATGACACTAGTGGGTGGCTGGGTCAAAGCCAAGAAAAGTGTTGACATAATGCATAGTTGCATTGGAGACCATTTCCCCAGAATGACATGTATGGCATGGTGATTAAGAAAGCAACTATTGTATCAAACCAAGGAGAAGACTACTATGAATATAAGATAAATATACTCTATAAAATCATATTATGCAAAAACCACCTTTTAATTACTTACCTATAATCAATATATACTTAATTTCCCTGCAGTTAGTTTATTTGCTTCTCTTGAGTTCAGTTACTATTGTCTTTACATTTTTATACCTCTTCATCATTTTCATCGTCACTTTTTCTTTACCATCTTCAAATTCATCCTCTTTTTAAAATCTTCACTGTTTTCAACTTCTTTGCTCAAGCAAATCAACTTCAGTTCTATCTACAGGACCCAATTAAAAGATTTCTCATGTTGTTTAGCCACACTTTTTGGATTTATTCAGTTCCATGCTTTCTTAATCCCACAATAAAACAGTATTACATGAGGCTTACTTGTTCTTCTGTAGGCTAAAGCCACAGTGTCCTACAAAAAAAGTTTTTCGGTTGCCCTGGAATAGAGTTTATTCACTAATATTTCAAATGCCTGCAGTGTGGCAGCTTAACGCAACAACTGAACTCTTATCCAAAGAAAAGTTCAGCCAATTCTTTGTTAAGTAGCTAGATGTTTTTTCTGGGTTTTGATATCTAACAGTTACCACAGCAGGTAGATTTTCCTCTAGCTTTATTTTACAATACAAGATCTCATATGGCTGCAATTTTATAGTCAGTGTAAACACTGCCAACATTAATCCAGCAAGAATTTTTTCATCCTCTGAAGTTTTTATAGTGACGAGTTTGCGGCTACTTCTTCAAAAGTGTAACTGGATGGCATGTCAACCTAAACTGGTATCTCATTTGCATCATACATTTAGCTTAGCAGGTGATTGTGATTTTTATGTAATCCATTTACATACAACTGGAATGCAATATTGATTTAAAATTCTTTCTGGAGCTTTTTTTTTGTGTGTGTGTGTGTTCATGCTGTTTCTTGGACTTTAAATTCAAAAATTTCCCTTGGTAACTCTTCTTTCAGCACACATAGAATCTATAACTCACTCTAACTCTGGAAAATATCCTCTTTTGAGTGTGTTGAATTGTTTATGTGTTGAATTAATATCTAAAAACTTCAATTCTGTTGCTTTTGTCATCACATCTTTGTCCCCAGCATGATACGATACCTCTCAGGTCTCAACTGTCTGTTTTTTTTTTTGTCTGTTTTTCTTCCAGTCTCCCTCAATTCCCTGCATACAACACAGATATATACCTAAAATATGTAGTGTAACTTCTCCTTATATTTGCTGGTAACTCCTAATTCACTTTAATTCACTTTTGCATTCCTACCTCTCGTCTCCAAATGTTCGACACTTCATTTATAAGATTCAAGGCATTCACACAACTGCCAAAAATCACAACAGTTGTCTCTGAAATTCAGACTATTCTATACCTTTGCAAGTGATTAGGAAAAGCAGAAGTAATCAACTTCTGGCATGTTTTCCTCCATCTTCCTAGAGGACCTTCCATACCACATGAAGTAAAGCATTCTCATATTTATGATGACCCCAAATTATCCAGTTCAACTAAAGTAGGAAAAAAAAATCATGTTCCTTTCAAGTAGAGTAAATAGGGAAACACCACCTTTACTCTGCTTGGTTTTGTATTCATATATCTACATGAAAATGGGAAAAATAGGAAAAAAAACTTTTAATAGACAAAAAGAACAATATTTTTTACCCAGCTCTGCTATACATATGTTTTACGTTATTGTTTTGTCAGCTGTTGGGAAGAGCAAAACCATGAACAGAAATGAAACCAAAATTACTAATTGCATATGTTTTAGAAGAAGCTTTTTGTTACCTGTCATAATTTTATAGCATATTAAAGATATATCTGTTTCTGGAAATTGTAGTAATTTTCATCATTAGAGAGTATAAGAAGCTCATTAATTACCATGAATTGCCAACTTACTTTCTTCCTAAATTACATGTCTGTTTCCTATTTTACGTGTAAGTCTTTCTTTTTCAAGATAAAATTAAATCCTTTTTTTTTTAAGCAACACGATCAACTTTATAATTAAATGTTTTGACATGAAAAAGCTTATCTGCTTTCCTGAAGAGAGTGGGTGTAGATCATCCAGTTATACAAGAAGTCTGTATTATTAAGTACAGGAATATGAATGCAGGATAGATTATAAATACTGAAATAGTCTTTTAGTGTAATTAACATTTTAAATGCTTTTATAGAGATTTGAAATAATGATGGACAAGATAATTTAATATTTCATTTTCACTTAATCAGAAAGCTGAGCTATCTCCCAAGAGATAACAATGAGCACAAATACCATTAGTACTTGATTTCTTTCATCAGGCAAACAGAAAATAACAGCAAGGTAAGCAAAGGGCCAGTAACAAAAATTTCTAGTTTTGAATTAACACTTTTACCCGCTCTAAATTGATATGCATTTTCTGCCTTTTGACTGAAAAACAGTGATTCTGTAAGCTGAGCGAAATGAACAGTGTTCTCACAGCTGATTTTAGTAGAGCTTTAACTCCAGACATCCTTCTACTCTTAGAACTGAATTCTGAGTTATCAAGTCGTATTTCAGAGATGAGCAATTTGCAGCTTCATGTCATTGGGTCTTTCTGGCCCACACTTCAGCAATTCCCAATCAGGGCACTAAACAAGATAGCAGTGCCTCTGGGTTGCTCTAATTTCTGCTTGTGGAAATGGACCTTTTTTCCCCTCAGTTTTGTACCAGTGATTTCCAGACCATAAAATGTTACTGAAGCCCCTTCTAGCATTACTCCTATATGAGGGATCTGGAACAAAGTGACTTTATGTCAAAGTAGATATCAGCTTCTAGACTTGGGAACAGTTCTGTTCTCTGTTATTCTGTCTAACGAATAGGTGTAGAAGAAAAGAAGGAAAAAAAAAATTGTCTTTCTTGCTTGCTTCAGAAAGATCTTTTGTTTTTATAAAACTTGTATGCAGCTGTACATGATACAGATATTCATAAATTTTAAAGCACTTTTTATATTTCATATTTCATGTTTTAAACGTTATTTTGTGTAGCCATAGCATACTCAGTAATTCTTAATGAGTGCTGAAATGCCATTCTGGAATGGTTCACTGTGCCACAAATTGCATTCTTCAGCAAGGCAGGAGCAGTCTGGAAAGCAGGCAGGTGGACAGTTAAAGCATAGTTTCCCAGAATCGTAAAACAATCTTTTGTAGTTCAGTATTTTTCAACATTATAAAACTATCTTGATTACAAACTTGAAACTCTGTAGTAGTACTTTGACTGACTATATTCTTACGTACTTAGGAGGATCAGCCATATTTTGAAGAAAACGGATTTCTACTTAACATTTTCTACAAAGAATTTAAAAGAAAAACATAAAAGGAAAAGAAAAATAGACTTTTTGTGTTCATGCATGAACTCCTACCCTGAGATATTCATCCATGGAATCTATTGATTGATAGACTAGAATTACCAGTAAAAAACCCACCTTGATTACTGTATACACAGAAATTCACAGGGATTGAAAGCTAAAATGCTTTTTTACTTTGTCAGAGAAAGTAATCATAGAATCATAGAATGATTTAAGTTGGAAGGGACCTTACAGATCATCTAGTTCCAACCTCCCTGCCATGGGCAGGGACACCTTCCACTAGAACAGGTTGCTCAAAGCCCCATCTAACCTGGCCATAAATACTTCCAGGGATGGGGCATCCCCAGCCTCTCTGGGTAACCTGTTCCAATGTCTCACCACCCTCAGAGTGAAAAACATCTTCCTTACATCAGAATCTAAATCTACGCATTTTCAGTTTAAAGGCATTACTCTTGTCCTATCGCTACATACCCATGTAAAAAGTCCCTCTCCAGCTTTCCTGTAGGCTCCCTTTAGGCACTGGAAGACTGCTATAAACTCTCCCCAGAGCCTACCTGTTTATAGAAATGCATGCTCAGGTAATGGAAAACCAGCAAGTTCTGTGAAATTCACATCAATGTTCACTAAACAGACACTGGACTTGCTATCATTAGATGTTCTAAATTAGTCTGAAATGCAGTTTATTGTAAATAATTTTCAGCACTTCATCCTGAGAACTTAACAATATTGATGTCTAGATAAAATTTCTAAACAGCGTGTAACATAACGAGCTATTAGGGACCGGTAGCCTTTTGGGGTGTCACCTAAGGGTCAGGAATGATATCCAAATGCATCTAGAATGTCTCCAGGAGTCCAAATGATATCTGAATTCAGCTTTATTGTCTCAAACTAGAAAAGCATGTAGACATATTTACTTTTAGGGGTGTATTGGGTTTGGGTGAGCTGGAGTTAATGTTCCCCAGAGCAGCTCTTATGGTGCTGTGCTTTGTATTGCAAGGCAGATAAGATGCCAGTGTTGTGGCTGCTGCTGAGCAGCGCTCGCACAGCACCAAGGCTGGCTTTCCGACATCTTCCGCCCCACCCAGTGAGATGAAGTGGGCAAGATCTTGGGAGGCGACACAGTCAGGACGGCTGACCCAAAATGACCAAAGAGATATTCCACACTGTATGACGTCAGCTCAAGTATAAAAGGGAGAGAAAGGAGGAGGAGAGTGGGGGCATCCATTTGAGAAGACGCTTGTCCTCCGAGCAGCCGCTACACGTACCGGAGCCCTGTTTCCTGGAAAAGGCCAGATATCACCTGCTAATGCGAAGTAGAGAATAAAATCTTGTTTTGCTTCGCTTCGCATGCACGTGGCTTGCTTTTCTGCTTTTTCCATTAAACTGCCTTTATTGTACCCCACGGGCTCTTCCCATCTTATTCTCTCTCCCTTTGTCATGCTGAGGGAGGTAGGGGGGAGTGATCAAGCGACTTGGTGGGTACCTGACGCTCAGCCAAGGTCAACCCACCACAAGGCGATATAATTTTAATACTTTCAGGGAATATAACATTTGAGATTCCTGTATTACTCACAATGGCTAAATTTGATCCAAATCACTTTGAATGAGTTTAATCTTATTTTAACCATCCAAAAGTTGGTTTAAAAATGGCCCTCAATTCACTGTCTACAGATGGACAACTATTGCAAATGTAGCTTCACTAGTGTATCCCAGTCAGCTAACTGCAAAGGGCTGGCAGATACGTTGTAGTACTTACAGGAAATCTATGTCTTTCTGGAGCAGGCACCGGATGCCAGACAGGGTACCTAAGGCCGTATAAAACAGCTATAAATATCTGTTGTTAGGGAAATGAACTGCACTTCTAGACTAGGATTTATCTCGGGATTGTAGACATGTAAATGTAAAGATCTGCATTGCTAGTGTTTACACGTGTATTAAGTGGGAATTTTCCATTACAGTCAATGAAGAGCTAGTAAACCCAGTCACAGAGTCTATAGAGCTGCTGAGCTCACAAAACGTTCATGCCTACACTACAACAAACCATCTAGTTCTGCAGATTCTATATGAGGCATTCACAGTAGAGACGGACAGATAGATATAAGCAAAGACCGAAGTAGAAAATCTAACACCTCTGGACCAACAGTTGGTATCCAGGCAGGATATCCTATGGCATCTTAAATGTCATTAGCTGATTAGGTATGAAAAGTTGTATAGAATGCTAGATTTCCTTTAGTTGTAATAGGCACTTACAGCTTTCAGTAACAACCCCTAAATGTAGACATCTGACTGCATTCATTTAGATTTACAGTGTGGCTTTAAATATTTCATATAGTATAAGTTTCTTATATATATATCTATATAGTCACTGTAGAGAGAGATTTCCATTAAGAGAAGCGTTCACAGCATAGTTGGCATGTGTCATGTCCTAGAGGTACTATTAGGTGCCCACTCCTCTGAATTAACAGCAAAGAGAAATAAGACCAATCAATCAGACCTATATGAGGAGGCTTAGTGAATCCTACCCTACTCAAGCATCAGTTAACTGAATTTTAGGAATAATTTGAAATTTGCCAGGAAACGTCTAGTGGACTGCCCTGACCCTAAACCTTGCCATTATATCAGGACTTGTCATTCTTTTATGTCACTATTAGTACTATAGGACCATCCGGAAGCATTAAATATAGCAAGTATTCTGTAAACATGGATATAAAACCCAGTTCTGCCTATGGAGCCTAAAATCTAATCTACAGCAAACTACCCTTCTGAAACAACAGAACTACAGCCGACTGGGAACCTGAATGACTGAACTGAAATTTTCCTTAGCTCTTTTTCATACTGTGTCCTTTCCACCACTCAAATACAAGTGATAAATTTCAGCAGTAAAAGAGAAAGGAATGATTTTAACAGATTTTGTACTATGTTCACACCTTGTTATTATCAATTCTGGCTATGGATTCTAATTCACTATGAGGAGGACCTTATCATTCTCTAGCCATAGCATCATATAGCTTAAACAGCCTAGTTGTAATGATTCAAGACAAGAAAGAACTTACACATCTAAGAAAACAACAACAACAAAAAAAAACAACAACAAAAAAACCCCAACAAAACCCCAGAAAAACTCCAAAAGCCAAGAAGGATCTTTTAAAGAAAGAAGTTCAGATGAAATAGGCTTGCTGTTAATTTTAAGTACCGAAGCAGATTTTATATATGATTTAATAGGTTTTCAGTGATAGGATAGTAAAAGCTATTTTGGTATAGCATAGTCATTTAGACTTAAAGTGCTTTAGACTTGAAGGTGCATTGAACACTAAAATGCTGGGCTTGGAGGCTCGTGATCAGCATCACAAAATCCATGTGGATCCCAGACACTGACAAGGTACTTCAGGGAATGATGCTGGGCCCAGTGCTTTTCGACATCTTCATTAATTACCCAGATGATGGGACAGAGTTTTGCAGATGATGTAAAACTGGGAGAAATGACACCACAAGATAGCTATGTTACCACTCAGAGTGACCTTGAAAAGCTGGAGAAATGGGCTGACAGGAACATCACGAAGTTCAACAAAGGGAAATACCAAATATCACATTTAGGCAAGAACAATATGAGGCACCAGGACAGGCTGTGAAGCCAACTGCCTGAAAAGCAGCTTAACAGTCTGTGAGTCCCACTTGACAAAAAGTTGGCCGTGATGAACAAGGGGGAAAAAAAAAAAATTAAAAGGTTAAGATCAAGACAACAGCTTGACATCTAGTTAGCGAGATTATGCATTTTGACTCTCCTTGTGCTATGCTAACAGTGCTCACAACTAATTCTAAACAATAATAATGATATTAACATTTATTATGAAAGAAAGCCACATTTGTGCAAAAACATAGGCATAAAACAACATGCAAAGTTATTCTTTTTTAGTAGAGGTAAGATTCTAACATCTATATGAAGACCATAAGTTCTTTCTAAATATAAAAAGTCAACGAATTTCCAAGAATACAGTTTAAACAGTTTTGAGTTAAATCAGATACAGACTAGCAAAATCTACTTTATCACTAAGAAGGAAAAAAACCAAACCCAAATCAACATATTTTAGATTTCTCCTGTATGAAAGGGAAACATTTTTTTCCAGGAATGTTCTTTTATACTTACCTTTCTTTAAAAGTACTAAATAGTAAAGTCTGTAAGTAGGCTGTGAACAACTTTAGTCACTGCAGTAAGTAGTTTATCAGCTATGTTACAAACACATGAATTCTAGCAATGCTGGTTAGCACAGCATGATAGTTTCTTCTGCTCCTTGCCAAACCAATTTTATCAGTACTGCTCCTCAGAAATTTGACCTTGTAAAAGAAAATGTAACTTTATCTTTGTAATAGAAATAAGATGTCATATGGCTGAGCAAATGCAGTGTGTTCTGTAACTACTGAAATTAAAAGTCAAGCTATCAAGTGTAAGCTGTCACACAGCTTAATGTTAATTAAAATTCTCTTTTTCCATACCTCCAGAAGGGATTTTTTTTTTTGACAAGAGAAGTATCTCAAGAGATATTTCCTATTTTATAAGGAAATGCACCTCTTATACCACATTGTGTTAAAAATTCCATCAAGGTGGGTTTTTTTTCAGTTTTTTAAGACAGACATATTATTTCAGAATGTACCTACAAAAATATTTCCTTGTATTTTCAAATTAGTACTAATGATTCTGCCTTTTGAATTATACAATATTGTGATTAACTTCTGACATTTTATTTATTTATTTATTTATTCTGGGAAATGTTTAGGAATAATTCAACTCTTGTAACTTTAGTCATAAAAAACATATATTTTGCCTAGGCTACTTCTTGACATACCACCTTGAAGTAGTGGAGGTAAATATGCATCTCCAGATGGAAGTAATCTCATTTTACAAAGGATGTATAAGATCAATCTCATCCAGACTGTTCAAGGTTGGATCAAAAATTACAAAGTAAGGATAAGAATAACTATAACAATTACAATGATATTACCAATCTAATCCATATGCTACTTAAGCTTTATTAGTCAAAAGCATTTTCAATGAAAATATTAAAATGTAAGTTAGCCATCATCTTTAATACTAAGTATGTACAGATGTATATGCAGACACGTATGTTACAAAATTGGCTAAGGCCACTCATTAAGTACTGAAGATTTCTGGTGGAAATGGTCACAGAATCACAGGATGGTTGAGGTTGGCAGAGACTTCATTTAGTCCTACCCCCTTGCCAGAAGCAAGGTCAGCTAGTGCAGGTTGGTCAGGTCTGTGTACAGTCAGGTTTTTAATATCTCCAGGGATGGAGATTCCACAGCGTCTTTGGGCAACCTGCTTATGGCAGTGTGCTCCCCCCAGACCTCTTCTGCTTAAGCAATAGCCACCAGTGGTGGTCATGATGGCTGCATCTGGTTTAAATTGGGACTCTGAGGAGACAGTTAACAGCACAATAGATGAGAGCTATAAATCTTGCTGAACAGCTAAAGGCTAGTTGAACATGTGCCAACTGAAATATGGCTGCTATGCAAATATGACTATAAGTCAATCATCGTACTCCATAAATAATGCACAGCCCCAGGGCCCATTGAGCTCCCCTGGATGACATTAGGCTACATGCTAGGATGTCCCTTTGAGTACAGAAACCTCTCAAGGTTATTCCTAGAGGCTGAGAGGTTCCTTATTGCATCAGGCACTCAGTAAGCAAATTCGGAATAAGCATGCTGTAACATTGAAATTTTAGCTAAGGGGTATAGAGGACTGATTGTGCATATACAGTCCTTTACACATAAACTGTTGACTGAATCTGGGACTAGAATTGGATCTAGCCACACCTAGACTCTTCTCTGAGAAGGAGTTTCGAATGTAAAGGGTCCTTCTGAAACTCATGACTAAACAGGAGAGTCTCCCTGACAGTTTTGTCTGACCCCGTCCTCTATGGAATAAATAATCAAGTATACATTGCCACTGAATTTTGTTAAACCACTGTTGCATTTACTACCAAACTTTGTTAGGTTTATATCAATAAACATAGTGCCACTTCTCTTTTACAAGTCAAGTGTGTCACTCCGTCAACGACAGTGCTCCAGTATTTGACCTCCCTCATAGTAAAAAAATGCTTGTTCTTATGTTTAAGTAGAGTTTCTTGTATTTCAATCTGTATTTCACTGGGCAACACTGAAGAGTCTGAGTCTGTCATCCTGAAGCCCCCTCCCAATATGTTTTTATATACATGAACAAAATGTACCTGAGAGGTCTCTTTTTGAGATTAAAATGTCCCAGCTCTTTCAGAATCTGCTTATGTGTTAGATACTCCAATCACTTAATAATTTTACTGGCTTTAAGTCTGATGCAGAAGGCGGCATTTACTGCTCAAAGCTTCCAGTAGGAGTATCTAGCAGAAAGATAAACTAAATGAAAAAAAAAAAATAAAAATGGACAAATAATTGGATTAGGTATATAGAAAGACATGGATCAGAGAGGAGAACAGAGATGATGTCAGTGAAGCAAACTGAACCAAGATATCATCTTACTCAATACTCAGCCATTGTTTTTAGACATTTAATAAAATGCAATGTAAGGACATTGCTGGCTCGTGGTTGTCCTGTTGTCCACTAGGACTCCCAGGTCTTCAGAAATCTGAGAAGTGTCTCATTCAGAAGTCTCATAAGATTATATATTTTACTGCTTTACTAACATGCTATTTAATGTATTAATTTAATTTTCTATTTACTTCAGTAATTGGAAATAGTTTTGAAATTTACCTCATAAGACAGCAAGTGGTCTTTCAACTACTTTTAGAAGAAATCCAAATATATATTAAATACATTACCATAGAACAACAAGAATCAGATCATTTTATATTAAAATATGTGTCCTAAACCAGTAAAATAAAAATAAAGATTTCACCTTCAAGAGTTCTTAAACTTTGGTCAGTCTAACTATTACATCATTGGTGTATTCCCTTTGTCTTATGGCAGTTTTCCAAGGCTTTGACTCCTCTTCTTCAGATCAGAAGGAAGTATTGACTTTTTTTTCAGTCTTGGTTTATCAAGGATATATTATCAGGTGCTGTTTTATTTCTGGTTGTGCTCTCTTCTTTTACAACACCTGTATCTCTTGAACCTTAGAGAAAACAAAGAGACATATATGGTTTATATTGACTAAACTGGGTAACATGGTCAACACTCACTTCACTGAACTTTGCCTATAAATTAAGCATCTAGATTAAGCTAGTTGTCTAGATTCTATACATCTATGATAGCAATGCTCTTCTATGGGACAGATGACAGGTTGAGTGACAGCCAGTAAGAGATTTTGCAGAGTCCAACTTTGCAGCTTCGATCAACATTTAGCTGACAAATGTCAGAGTGAGAGAAACTTACTCATTATGCCTAAGTTGGTGACACTTTCTAAATAAAATCACCCTCTGCACCATTTTAATCGTTGCATACGTTTTTCCATGTTCTATTTTATTGTGATGCTAAAGATAGACATCTCACCTAAGAATTTTTTGTAGTAATCACTTCATCGATTGCATTAATTGTTTCCTTTCAAAATAATTTAGTGTATTTTTGTGCTATGATTTCTCACCTAAGAATCACAGAATCATAAAATAATTTAGTTCTGGAGGTTACCTGCTTCATAGATCTAGATAAAGAGATATATAAGCACAATGGGGAATCTTTTCCCTGAAATCAAATCACATGATGAACAAACAAAAAATCAAGAGGTATTTTGCCCTTATTGCTCAGGTGGCACAAAAAGGGAAAACAAAAAGTATGTTTCATCCTTGATTTACTGATCTACTCATCTTCAGAGTGGCAGGCATAAGAATCTCATGTTCCAGTTCTCCAGTGTTGCCAAATGTATAATGAGTGTATTGCATTGACCAGTATCATGATCTACCCTTCAATGCCTCAAAGTGTTCATTTACTAATTTATTCTAACAAAAACAGAATCCTGTCTAAATCATGTCAGGAAAGTGTATTTAAATAAATGAATGGAGTCTTTGTCTTCCGGTTTATAAAACCTAGAAATATTATACGTAAATCAAACTTGATATGTCTTACATGTTTTAGAAACAGATTTTGTCTGCTTATCTAAAAAAAAAAAGAAAGAAAATATTGTTAGTAGGAGCCTGACTAGGGAATTTAAGCTTTAGTAGTTAACATTTTTTTTTCCTAGCAAGTTAGTTGGAAAGTCAGAGTCAAACCAAATAATTTGAAATTAGATTCAGCCTGTGTCTCTGCTTTTTGTCAGATACTCTAGAACTGTGAATGCAGCAATTGGCTGAAGGTGATTTAATGGTACATATTTCAGTAAGAATCCCAAAAGAGATCACAGTGTATGAAGCAATAAATGTCTTCCATAGCTCTGATAAACATGACATCTTGCTGAGTACACCACAAATTGCCTTGAGATCTATGCCACTGGAATTCACAGATGAAGCTCAAAAAAAAGGAAATAATTCCTTGGCTCTGCTTGTAAAGACAGTAAAATCTGGTCATTTGAAACTGAGAAAAGTTCTCAACATCTTTAAATAAAAAAAACTTCACTCTGGCAGGAGTTTTAGCTACTGTCCAGGATGGAATTTTGGATGTTAGAAGTTCTGAAAGTTCAGGTCTGTATTCTTGTTTGAAAAATGGAACATTTGTCTGACCTTTAAATTATGCTGTTCAGATAAATGATCTACTTCAGACTAAAAAGATTAGACAATGTTAATGAGGATTCCATTTCTTAGTATTTTCACCTATAAAACAATTTTCCCCCTCTTCAGTACTTGAACTGTGAATTATTGCTTGAAATTGATTAATGTGTTCACCACTCCTATTATCTATTTGATTCTTCCCAGAGTAAAAATTACTTTTATCATAACGTATGCACACCATTGTGGGATCATTTATGTGCCTCAGGCACAATGATTATATAATTTTAGCGATTCAGATTATTATTCAACTGCCAATTGATACAATGGGAAATGCTATACATTTCATATGTGATCAAGTGGACCAAGAATAGAGACAACTGTTCCCTTCATTACACTGAAATCATCAAATGGATAGTTCAAAACAAACAAGAAAAAAACCAACCAACCAAAAAAATGTGTGGCAAACAAATGACAGAATGACAGAATCATACAAGTTGGAAGGGACCTTTGGAGATCATCTAGTTCAATCCCCCTGCTAAAGCATATTTGCCAAAGGCAGGTTGCACAGGATCAGTTCCAGGCAGGTTTTCATAAACTCCAGAGAGGGAGACTTCACAACCTCTTTGGGAAGCCTGATGCAGGGCTCTCTCACCCTCCAAGTAAAGAAGTTTTTCCTCATGTTTAGATGGAACTTCCTGTTTTCTAGTTTGTGCCCACTGCTTCTTGACACTCACCCTTTAGATATCTATGAGAATTGAGCTGATGTTACAAAACTAGGAGGGGTGGCTGACACACCAGAAGGCTGTGCTGCCATCCAACAAGCTCTAGACATACTAGAGAGCTGGGCAAATGTGAACCTCCTGAAGTTCATTAAGGACAAGTGTAGAGTCCTGCATTCGGGGAGGAATA
This sequence comes from Baryphthengus martii, assembly GCA_013396935.1. Taxonomy (NCBI): domain Eukaryota; kingdom Metazoa; phylum Chordata; class Aves; order Coraciiformes; family Momotidae; genus Baryphthengus; species Baryphthengus martii. The sequence continues at coordinate 19,088 of VWZK01012393.1, forward strand.
AAACCAGGCACCAGTAGACATTAGGAGATGTCCTGCTGGAAAGCAGTTCCATGGAGAAAGACCTTAGAGTCCTAGCGGATAGTAAGTTCTCCATAGGACAGCAATGTGCCCTTGTGGCCCAGAGGGCCAATAGTATCCTGGGGTACGTTAAGAAA
>VWZK01012394.1:0-59726 GCA_013396935.1 Baryphthengus martii
CAGCATGTCCAGATCTTTCTTGGAATAGGAGTTCCCGAACTGGACGCAGGGCTCCAGGTGGGATCTCACCAGAGTGGAGTAGAAGGGGAGAATCCCCTCCCTCGCCCTGCTGGTCACACTTCTCTTGCTGCAGCCCAGGACAGGGTTGGGTTTCTGGGCTGCGAGCGGGCACTGACGGCTCATGGTGAGCTTCTTGTCCCCCAGCACCCCCAAGTCCTTCTCTTCAGAGCTGCTCTCAAGCCAGGCACTGCCCAGCATCACCCCAAAGTCTCCTGTCTTAACCCTTTCATATTCACGTGTAAGTAACATGAGTCTCTTCTGCATCTACTGAAATGTGTGAGATACTTGGAATTTTATCAGGGAACAGATGATTGTATCAAGTGAAACTTCTTAACATTTGTTTTTACAAGCTCTCAACACAAGACATCGAAGGTACTCGAGCTCTCCTGCTACAAAATCTTATCAGAAGTGGTGGCAGCACGTCACCAACCCAACCCTACAGTCGTCCCAGTACTCCTTCAGGTCCTCACTGGAACATGGTCCAGCCCTGACTCTACTCCACTATCATTATTCCAGCAAAGGTGGGGGCTGGTAACCACCAAATAATCTCAGACATGTCCTTCTGGCACTTTCTATTTTCTAGTTTATTATATAAATGCCTTAAATAAGTGAGGAATGGTCCTTAGAGAAAAAGGGTCAGTATTGAGAGCTCTGGACATTTCTAAACGTGGTCTTTCTTCAGAATCGAACTCCAAACACCAATCCTCTGCCAGGCAGTACTCTGCTAAGGATTTTTATGTGGGATATGTCAGGATGTCACCTGACCTATCATTTTACGGGTCAGATCAGACAACACGCCTGGCTTCCCCATCTCATTTTTCCTGATTGCCGGGGCCACCCAGGCAAGATTTAAATTATGTTGTAAACTGAAGCAATTACTACGTGTCAGTCATTTCCACCCCTTGTCCCACCTTCCATTTCAATTAAATAGCAGATAGATGAATTATTTTCATGCAAGTTAAAATATATCCACTCAAAAAAAAAAAACCAACAAGAACAGCCAACAACAATAGTCCGGTGGAACCTCGGCCACCTTCCCCTTCCAGCTATTGATATTGCTGTTAAGCGCATCGGCTCTTTCCGATCGGTGGGTCCCTGTGTAATAGAGAAGGAAGCATTTAGAAATGAATGAGGTGGTCAGTGGCTCCTCAAATGAGGTCTTAAAGGCAATAAAACCAAATGATATGGCCTTTCCCTGGTTAGGCACTCCAGAGCCAAAATTTAAAAAAAAAAAAAAAAAAAGAAAAGGAGAGAGGGGGAGACGAGAAAGAAGGAAGAGGGGGGGAGGGGGGGGGGAAAGAAAGAAAGAAAGAGGGGAAGGGGCAGGNAGAAAGAAAGAAGGGGGGGAGGGGGCAGGGAAGAAGGAGAGGGGAAGGGGGTGGGGAAAGGAGAGAAAAAGATGGAGGTATTTTTATCCTGAGACCTTGACTCTCACATCCTTCTGCCTGCTTAATTGTCTGCAGTTTATTCTTAGGTGCCAGTGCATCCCAGTGGAGCTGCTGCTCCGTTCGCTACGCCAATACCTGCCCTGCCCTCGGGTCTGCTTCGTTTTTCTAGGCCACCAACAGGAACAGACTTTTCACTAATAATCCCTCCAAGCGTTTTCACTCTTCACATTCTGAGCCCCACCCCAGGAATTCACTTCAACGCCGTTTCACCCTCACACCTTCGGAGCAGCTTTTGAAGCTCACGTGGCGGTACCCGCAGCTGGCGCATCCTTTCCTTTGGAACCGGCAGGAGCAACAGGAGTTTGCAAACCGAACCTGGAGCGCTGCCGCTGGAAAGCGCGGTCAGAAGGCCTCCCCCAGAGGAAGAAGGGGTTATGCCCATGTAGGCAGTCCCAAAGGATGATCACGGAACTAAAATCCTAATCCAGATTTAGTTCAATCGGTGCCTCTGCCCGGAAAGATGATCCATCAATTTTAACTTAATTTTCAACTCAGGCACTGGATTAGGTACCATTAAAAAAAAATAAAGTTGCTTTCTGAAATAATGAGGTCATTGTACTTCATTAACTGAGAAAAAATTAATTGGGTTCACAAGAAAAAACACACTGTTAACTCCAGCTTTTCCTTTCTCATCTACAAATACTGAAAAAAAAAAATACTTACAGAAGGAAGTGAACATTGTCACCGGCAGCCAAAAGCAGGACGACGTGTAAACAAATAATACAAGCTCAATGTTGCACAGAAGGCATAAGAAAGGAAGATACATAGGAAAGGATGAACTTTATACAAGAATCTTTGGCAGCCAAAGAGCAAACCAGAAAAAAAACAGGCTGCCCAGGGCAGGGCTGGAGTCCCCACGATCCCTGGAGGGGCTTCCAAGCCGTGGAGATGTGGTGCTGAGGGACAGGGCTCAGTGGTGCCCTGGCAGGGATGGGGGAACTTGATAATCTGAAAGGTCTCTTCTAAACAGAACAATCCTGTGATTCTAAAAATGTCATCTAGAAAAATTCGGTTTAGAGCATCCCCTGCAATTATTCAGGTTCTGTACTTTATTCTGCAAATGAAGGGAAAGCTCTCATCAGGAAGAAACTCACGTTTTGGAATCAGATTTTTCCTTCACATTTTGGGCAAATCCAGCACCTGTTTTGAGGTTGTGATGGCAACAACTGAAAGAATNTACTTACAGAAGGAAGTGAACATTGTCACCGGCAGCCAAAAGCAGGACGACGTGTAAACAAATAATACAAGCTCAATGTTGCACAGGAGGCATAAGAAAGGAAGATACATAGGAAAGGATGAACTTTATACAAGAATCTTTGGCAGCCAAAGAGCAAACCAGAAAAAAAACAGGCTGCCCAGGGCAGGGCTGGAGTCCCCACGATCCCTGGAGGGGCTTCCAAGCCGTGGAGATGTGGTGCTGAGGGACAGGGCTCAGTGGTGCCCTGGCAAGGATGGGGGAACTTGATAATCTGAAAGGTCTCTTCTAAACAGAACAATCCTGTGATTCTAAAAATGTCATCTAGAAAAATTCGGTTTAGAGCATCCCCTGCAATTATTCAGGTTCTGTACTTTATTCTGCAAATGAAGGGAAAGCTCTCATCAGGAAGAAACTCACGTTTTGGAATCAGATTTTTCCTTCACATTTTGGGCAAATCCAGCACCTGTTTTGAGGTTGTGATGGCAACAACTGAAAGAATAGAAGGAAAAAGCTGGTGTGTGCATTTTGTAAGGTGTTTGTGGCATCAGGGTGCTTACAACTTGGTCCAGCATCCCCCAAGCTCCCCATCTGGAAGCACTGGAAGTTACTTTGTACCGTTCCCTCCATGGTTTCCCTTTCCCTGCTGGGACTACAACTACTGCTCAAGGCAGATAAATTTCTACAGAATCAAAAAAAAAAGAGTAAGACACAGATGAAGCTGTTAAAAACCAGCCATCAACAGAAAGGTCAGGGCCTCCGGCAATGAAGGGGGAAAAAAAAAAAAAAAAAATTACTCCTGCAGTCTTCAAACAAATTTATTCTTGATATAAAGCAGGACCATTTACAGCTCAGCAAAATTTTAAAACTTGCAGTAAAGCACATTACAAGCTTTCTTAATTCAATTTTCACTGGCATTTATTGTGGTTAATAAAATACCTAAATGTCATTGAGATACATAAAAAAAAAGTATTTATAGGTTAATAAATGCATAAACCAGATTATTCACAAAAGCAGCTGACAGAAAGCCTAGCATCCTAAACTGGCACAGATTTGGGGTTTGGTCGCCAGCAGAGGGGTAATTAGTGCTTATTGATAAAGATTTGATTTTACAACCCCGTGAAAATGCATCTGTTTCCTTCCAGAGTTTTCACCCTGCGCTTCACAGGCCCCTCGTTACCTCAACTATGAACTTTTATTCACCTAACGAAAAGAATCAAGGCTCCTCCAAAAAGGATCGTAAATACCTAAATAGAGGATGAAGATTTACTTCGTCTGGAGTGGTGATAAATAGCTCCTTGGTAGGGGGAGAGGGGCTTTGTTTTCAATTTAAGAAAATAACTTTAAACAAGAGAAGAAAGACACTCAAAGAGCAAAAATGGAAGCAGTGCTGGGAGTGACAATTGCCTCCACGTCGCTACAAGTATTCACAGCAAGTGACTAAGGATTTATTGTGAAATAGGCACAAAATTTAAACTCTTATTGCTTTAAGTTGCTGCATTGGCTACAAAGTTGTGTTGAGGCCAATAAACTACTTTGGATAGTTCCGTGGTTAGTCTGTGTGTATATAAACACACAAAAAAAAAAACAAAATAACCTATTTTATTTCTTTTTGTCACCACTGAAATACAAGTGAAGGCAAACACAGCAGATCACAAACATCCTGCATTAATTCAGGCAGAACTGCATTGGAAGATTCTACGTATTCCAAGTATATATAGAAAAAAAAAAATAATCAAACCTCTCCATACCATACTCATCCCAGAAAATAACTTTGTCCTCATTGTCCCGTTTTCTAACTCTGTAGAAAAACCTTTCCCAAAAAAGTTCTGTCAAACATTTAGACTTAGGGTTTGGTTTTGGTTTTTTCCCCCCCTTCTCTTCATTCTGAGGATTTTAAGTTCAGCCTTTTTATTTCTGTTTGCAGAGATCTGCCTTCCCCTGGGTCACAACTTCCTTGAAATAAACTTTAATGTTCTTTAATAATATCCATCCTAATGAAGATGACTGGGAATGGCCCGGTTTTAACAAGTACTTGAACATTTAGCGTAACCAAAGCTTTTAGATGTAATTAGTGCTCCGAGCTGAGTTCTGGTACAATACCATTTATACCCAAAATTATTTTTAATGAACGTGGGGATGCACCAGACTAGAGGACTACAGGTTTAAAAGAAAATAGATTAATATTTTATTTTAAAACCATTTAAAATGCATGTCTGTAATTAATAAAAAAAAAAAATAAGATAAATCCATTGCTAAGATAATTGACTGAAAAGAGTATTTTCTGATTTAGGGAGCACTGCCCGAAGTTTCTTGTTCGGTAGCGCACAAGTGTCAGAGTGTTTTAGGAATGCACATAAAAATATTTCAAAAATATTTTCAGGAAAGGAACAGAGATCAGGGATGTATATATACAAATAATATCAAATGCACCGCTAACTTCACGGGTGCGTGCCGAGCCTTTTAAGTACTGAAAGGACAAACATTGCCAACGCGCTCATCTCTTCTAAAAGGTATTTAATATCACGGAAAAGCATTACATTTCCCAGAAACCTTTTAATACAGGTCATCTTTTCTATAGAAATGTTTCCTGAGCCCTCACAAAGGCAGTAAGTTATAAAACAAAAAAAAGACCAAAACCAAACCCAAACACCCACTCTTAGCAATATAGTTTGTGTTCCAGGAGGTGCCGTTTTTCACTTGGCACTTCTACATTGCAGAAATAAAGGACAGCGCTTTTATCTTCTTTTTTTTTTTTTTTTTTTTTAAATAATAATAATAATAATAATCATGCATTTCCCTTGAAGCCTATCAGGGAATTACTGACATTTCCAGGCATTGGTATTAAAAGACATTAGCAAAGAAACATTTCAGTCCCTTAATGCCACAAAGTTTTAGCCGACGCCGAGCTCTCCAACGCCCAAGTAAAACTCCGAATGGCTAAAACTGGCCTATGTTACCATTAAACCCAAAGCAAACAGTAAAAGTAGGCCTGTTGGAAATTTTGCTTGGTTCAGCAGAGACTCCAGGTCATTAATGTGGCCCGACATTATCAGTCAAGGGAAATATTCACAGTCGTGTGGAGCTCAGGACATTTCCCAGCAGATAAAAACCACCTCATACGTTAAGAATTTCTTTTCCTGATACAAAAACTGCAGTAAGGCTTTTCCAATATTTAAGAAATCTTGACTATTATTCCAAGGGATTTAACAGTGTTTAATCAATAGGCAATTACATTTAATTCATAAGGTCTCTAGAGAATTAAATAAATATTGAAAAATATTGACCTTTGGTTTTTCCATAAACCAAAGGATTAAAGTGACTTTTGAATACTTGGAAGAACTCACGGCTGCGATACAATTGAAGATCAAGGCTTAGAACTGTGGGTAAAAAAAAGAAAAGCAAAACTATACTTGTCTTCCCTAATTTCCAGCGTTAGTGTTGTCACATTATAAATAACACTTCGTGATTTGTCATCCTATTAAGGACCTAAACAAAGACATACGGTACAAATCCCGTTGCCTTTGCATCGACTTTGCTGAGGTTTGGAACAACCCCAAAGGGACTTGTTTTCATCAATTCTAAGCAATTTTAAGGAATTCATCGTTGCTGGAGGAAGATTTCACCAAACGGTGCAAACAGACTGTCAAATGGAAAAAAATGTAAGACATCAAGTACTCAAATCTGGATTTTTTGCAATTAGGGGTCATGTTCTGACTGTTTCTATATCCGTGCAATGCCAATAAACACCTAGAGGTCATTAATTTTGTATTTTCTAGCATCAGCTTTCTGTGGTTTTGGAGGTTTGGCCAAGAGCCTTCCAACATAAGTGCCTGTACTCAACCTGGGCAATGCGTCCTTTGGAGAAAACTCATTAGCAACTGGTTATTAGCAACATCTTTCTCTACCTGAGCTCAACACTTCAGCTTCTCATTCACCGATCTTTTGTACCTTAGCAAGTTCTTTAATGACTTTACGTCAAGCTCATTAAGATCTGAGCCATCCACAAACCAGTTATGAGAAATGTAAAGCCTTGTGCAAATTCCACCCCTAAAAACCAGCAAATTTCAGTCTTTCGGGATTGCCGGCGTATTCATGGGGATAAACAGCACCTGACAACTCAAAAAAAAAAAATTCAGAACTTTCATGTCTTACTGGAGTTTCATCAGGTTAAGGAAAGGTACTTGATGATTTTTCTATTCCATTTAATCTTCAAATCAGGTCGCTGCATCATGCAGAGTTGCTTTTCCTACTCAATTTGACGGTAAAAGTGTTTGGCAAAATCTATTTTATTATTGCATAAACATGTGTTCAGGGCTGCACAAAGCTCCGCTTCATTTAAAAATCTTGCAAGATACAGCACATTTCAGCAGTGTCAAGTTTTGCCTTTCCAAGCTAAGAGAGAGACTGTGATTCCAGACAACTACCACCATTACCACAGTTCCTAGGACAAAAAGCAGATTTAAAAAAAAAAAAATTATTGTTTTTAGCAACACTCTCCACCAGAGACATGTGGGTGAGAGTCCCATAAGTCACTCCTGCCCTTTACCAGACCTTAAATGTTTCCATGCTTTTGAGCTATATAAACTCCCCCAGTTTTTAGTTTCCCTGTTTTCCCCCATCTGCACTCCCAATCTCTAATTAGCTTTAATTATCATTTGCATCATTAGCATTTGGTATCATTTCTGAGGGTGTTCACTGTTCCCTTGAGGAATACTTTGCAAAACAGTAAAGCTAGGGAGATTCACTCCAGAACTCCCAGAAAAAAAAAAAAACAACTTACGGATCTGTCAAAAAAAGTTAAGGTTGATTCAAAGCCTTTTTGATAGAAAAAAAACAGTGAGACTGGAGATCCCACAAACTTTTCTTGGCAGCTTCTGAGCCTTTTAAGTGACAGCATTTCCAAAACACTCAAGTAATAAAGTGCTCACTGCAGCCTCCTCCCTGGGTAAGATTTTGTCTTCAGACTAAATGAGAAGCAACTGAGTGTTCTGCAAACTGTACTTTTTTTTTTTTTTGAATGGTTTTCAAGAAAAAGGGTGAGGTTTTAGTTTATCTAATTAACTCGGTCATAACACAGCTATTAATTATTAATTAATCCTGCATGATTCAACCTGTACATCGGATGTGCAGTAGAAACTGAAAAAAATATTTATCCTAAAAAAATAAAAAAAAAAAACCAAATGACACACCACCAAGAAAAAGTTTCCTATTTTGATCCAAAGTCCATCTGACCCAGTGGAAAAATACCACCATTTCTAAATGAGGCTCTAAGAGCAATTTGCATCAGTTTTAGGAAAGATTATCTTCGAGCAAAGATTCTGAAACACTCTTCAGGAGGCAGAAGTACCACTCGAGACCCAGTCACAAAAGCTTTCTGCAGACAAAATTCTCATTACAATCAGCAGGGGTTTGCTTTCCCAATGAATATTTGAGTCAACTGATTGGAGCGCTCAACTTGAGATGGTTGGTGCGCCAGATCTTCTTGACTGCCTGATTTCTCTGTAATTCTCTGTAATACGCACCACTGGGTTCTTAGAAACAAGTCATTCGGACAGGGCTTGAAAGGGGTGCAAATGGGTCAAGTTATAGCCAAAGGAGTTTTAACTGTTCAGTGCTACTTCTCAAAGTTCAAATGGTTCATACTGAAATTCTATCCTTCAAAGATCCCATCAAGTGGATGATCCAACTGTTGTAACTCTGAAATAGCACGGCTGGGCCCGAGTTTTTACCCTCTCGTGCAAATAAGCTCGGTGAAAAAAAGAATTGAAGGAGTTCTCGTCCTCTTAAAGCCTAACTTGATTCACAGGATGATAAAGCTGTGAACTCTTGTCACATCCAGAGCAGCAATAAAAGGAAGCTGAGTTACAGTTTGGAATAACCAAATCCCACACTGAAAGTTGTTCGCAGTTCACGTCATTCTCAATGGATCAGAACACCCATCTACAGATTTTAATGAACTCCCAAGCAAATTGCAACTGTCCAATAAAAGCATTTCTACGATCACGGGCTGCAGACCTCCGTAGTCGGCCACCCAAGATTCTTGGCATATAAACCAGTTGCACAGAACATCACTGCAGTTCTTCTCCTTGGTTCCAAGAAACCACTGAGCTATTTTAGGATGATTTTAGAAACCAGTTATGTTTACAAATGAACACCCACCAAAGCTTTGAGGCACATGCACTTGACCAGTACGACTCCATCTAAGTCCATTTACTCCTGGGGAGTTAGGGCAGGGTTAAGAATCAGGATCAGACTCTTAATCTGTGTTTTGTTTATCACAACACAGATCCCAGTCTAGAGCAGCAGGGAATGCTTCATATGTACCACTGGCCTCCTCCGAATGGCTGCTCGAGGGTTTCTAGCCCTGCCACACTCTGGAATTGGCCACCTCTCGAAACAAGCTTGACAAAGTGCTGAAGGATCTTCTCCATGGGATATTGCAAGTGGTACAGGGGAGTTTATCAGCTCTGCACGATGGGGGAATGAGCACAGGGAGCAGAGGACCCTGCGTTTTGAGCCAAGTCTCTCACGTGGCCTCTCCTGTGGACACCACAGCCACGCTTCTGTGCAGCCCTGACTTTGCCAATGTGGGCTGTGAGAGCAGATGAAAACTACTTACAGCAATAAAACCAGAGAGATTTAGAAAAATAAAAAACCAAACCAACAACTTAAAAAAACATTCACAGGCCGCTCAACCAGATTAGACGATACCCGGCTGCACCAGGAGCAACAAATGTATTGAGGAGGCTCGTCCTACACCCCAGGCCGCCCCTCTCTCCTTCCCAAACAACTTCCTTCTCCCCCTTAAAAAGTCAGAAGTCCTGCCAAGTCCACCTTTCTTTACCCCAGAGTTCCCCAATAAGCCAATTTTACCACCAAAGTCAATGTAAAAATATTTCTGTCTCCTCTCCTCTGTTTTCATCCTTCCTCCCCATGGTCCAATTGATACCCTGTTCTCCTAGGGCTGCTTGCTGGGCTGTTTCAGCAACTGGATCACTGAAAACAGCATTTCTGTAATTATTTTTAGTTTAGTTTTACTTATATAGGTTGCTGCACTAGTAAGGTTATGTACTCTTGTTTCTTCCCTTTTTTTTTCTCTCCCCTGGAACAGAAAATACTAATATATTCCTATATTTAAACAAGCACAGTAGCTTAATTAATGTATTTAGTCTCTGGAAAGCTTCTAAGTTCTGTCTAGCAGGGAGAGGCCATGAAATTTTCTATTTTTTTTTTCCATAATTAGTACAATAATGCCCTTGTTAACATTCCTAATTATATGCAACTAGTACATCAATACCTCCCTCGAAGGAAGCCGGTTACCTTTCGCATCTCACCTGGGACAGTCTGCACCCCCCCAGGCACAACAACCCAGCATCCTCCTTCCTGAGCAAGGACAGACTGTGGGAGCCAGTCTGACATGCAAATCAGAAAAAAAAAAAGAAAAAAAAAAAAGATCTTTCCACAAAAATAGCCCTGACACAAAAACTGCTTATATTAAAAGGCATAAAATAGCTCCCAGCCAGGTAAAAAAAAAAATAATAAAAAAAAAAAATTAAAAATTCAGTAAACCCAAAGCATCAAAAGCACCACCAGGTTCTCCCAGCCCTGAAGTTCTGCCAGTTGTTCTTTAGGATTAGACCTACTCATTAATCAGCTCCAGCACAGGCTGGGGCTTTTGCCTTGGGTCCGACGACACGAACTCAGGGACCACTTACATTTTTTTACTGCATATTGCCATGCCACCAAGCTGTTCAGATTAGCTCTGCTGGGAGGCTGTCTCATTCCAGGAATAGAAATTAATTAATCAGTATATTTTCCACCCCCGTGCCAGGAAAAACATCTCTGATTAAAACGGTGTACGGAAGGTTGTTGGTTTGGGATGGTGTTTTTTTTTTTTTGCAATCACCGCCGACACGACTATTGATTAAATGAAAACCTTGTGAGCACTTACTCATTTTATAGGTGTATTTATTTCATTCCTCTTCAAGCTCCTTTGTTTTAATTAAAGGGTCTATTCTAGACACACTGGGATTATTATGTATTCAAAACACCTCCGTAAATCTAAGACGGCTCCTTTTTGCAAGGCCAATGCTCCACATATGATGGAAATACTTAACTCCCCAGTTCGGATTCTTAAAGCTTCAGGCTTGCCTTGGAAGTAAACACCAAAGCTTGGCATTGAAGCTCCAAAGACATCTACTACAAGGTTGCTTCTGGGCAGGAAAAGCGCTTCCCACATCACTACGCTGAAGACTTGGTGCGTCCGTAAACTAAATCCCATCGAGGCTGCAAACTTGGCGGCCTCTGCATCTTCCTTGGACCGAGCTCCTGATCCTCAGGAAATTTCTACCTGATAAGGGCACATTTCAGTGAACAACGGTTGCTGTTGTCTCCTGTTAAAGGTGCTGGCAAGAGAACCGTGATCGCTGAGACTTTATTGAGTTGAGATGGTAACTCACATCCAACAAGCTGGAGACCCCCAGCCCTTCTGCTCCAAAGGCTTTACAGTCCCTATCGGCACGTTACCAAGGAACATCCAGCATCAAATTATTTTGTTCCTTCTTGCTGCTGTGACCCCAAGGGCCTCTGAGGAATTAAAACTTAACTGGGCTGGATCACACACGACTGCCAGGCTACAGCGCTTGCTGCTGCTGCTGCCCCCATGTAGTCATCAGATCACTCCTGGGAGAACTGCAAAGGTTGTTTTTCCAGGTTTTCCAATTTGATCTAATATGTTAATGCATATGAAACAGTAGGTAGAGCTGAGAAGAGATATTTATCCCAGAAAGGGGCTGCAGCCTGCTGTGAAGGCTCTCAAAAGGGGAAAAATTAAACCAAAAAAAAAATTTCCAAAAAGGCAACCTTTTGTATCGCTTTTATGGCAATAAAGAGAGGGACTATCCTTTGGCCTCAGGCTCCACCACAGAAGCTCTCAGATGCTCTCAGTTCTGCACACCAAAGCATTTTGGACTGAAAGCCAGTCAGGTTGTAAGCTCTTCTCAATCAGCTTCTCCATACAGGCTGCCTCCAGAGAGATGCTCTTCCTTCAGGACATGGTCTGGCTCCCATGAAATATTGGGCAGGGGCTGTAAGAAGGCAGGACCTTTAAACACCACCAAACCAGAACACAAACCCCTGCTATGAAGACACTCCTGACAGTGGATGGACCCAGGGTGGACAGTCAAAGAGAGATGTCCCAATATTTTTCCTCGTTAAGCTTTTCTTCCTAATCTGTGATTCTATCCTGATGCAACTAAAGCCCTGGCTTGCAAACTTTAGCTCCCACAAGCTCATCTCCAAGGCCTTCTGCACTTCCTATGGGATCAGAGGTCTAGAAAACACCAACATCCTCTGCTTGACACACCACCCGGTCCCTATACTTTGTTAAAATAACATATTAAGCTTGCACCAGAGGTTAACTTTTGATACCACGTTATTTGCAGCATCTTTGGTCCATCCCAGTTTGCGGAGAAACTGGGAAGATTCTCAAGCGTACAGTCCCCGGAAACTGGGAGCTGCTCGGGCACACGCTCCCTTCCAGTCCCCCTGGGGGCTGCAAGGTCTATTTCCCTGTGTCACTGCCCTGTGGTTTTTAGGGAAAGATATTCCCTTGGCCACATCTCTGCTCCTTCTTACGCATGAAACCATGGACTCGGGTTTCTTAACCTGCTTTGTTGCAGAAATGACCTTCCATCCGATTTCACATTTCAGGATTCCAGAAGCACTGGACACTCAGCCCACTGAAGTGAGGTCAAGAGGCTGCTGGGCAACACAGGGACCATTTCTCCAATTATGAGGAGGGAAAAAAGGTAGTTCTGACATCACACTTGCTCACACTTTTTCACGTCTGAGTGCTCTCCTCCCTATCGTTATGGAGACAAACGTTCACCGGCTCACTTTGAAAACACAAGAGATTAATCACCACACATTCTAAGGAAATCATGCTAAATTAGCCCAATAATTACAAGTTGTGAATTCTCTGGTCAGGTCTGATAAACAGGGAACAGCGGGGAGCTTAAAACACTCTTTGTATCACATACCTCACCTCTTGTCTAGTTTTTTTAACCTATTGCACAATTCCATGTGCACACATTGGGAAGAAGATTCCTGTACATGTATATTCCTTAATATTTTGCCATTTTTTAACTTCCCCAAACTGCACATCTCTTAGAGATGCCTACAACATTTTCAAACCTCAACGTGCATAACTGAGTGGTGCTGCATAAAGCAACCCTAATTTATGCACTCGCCACGGACCCAATTAGTCCTTCTGGAACAGAATGCCAAGCAGATTTTCTTAATCAAGCCAAACATATCACATCTAATATTTATATAAAATGCAGAGTTTTAACTCTGTCACTTTGCGTTACTAACCCCAGACTGAGAAGGCGATTCTGGAATCGGCTTTTTTTTTTTTTTCCCCCCTGTAAGCACCACTGGCAGAACGTAGGGCAGATGATCGGTTTGGACAGATCAACATCACTCCGGTGGAGTCAAGATGACACAGATTTACATCAGCTCAACAGACAGTATGTCTGTCTGTCTGCAAGCTGCACAACAGCCCAGAGAGATCCTACAAGTCTCATGGGACAGGAGCAGGCAGCAGCACACGGTGGGGCTCGGCGAAGTCTATACTCCTCCTACGTGAAACCACCCCTTTCACCTCCATGGACATGAGGTTGGACCTTGGTGAGCAGCAGATAGCTGTCAGAGACTCTATCTTGATTATACTCTTTAATATTTTAATCTCTTCCAGCCCAGATGGCTTAATTCCTTGGTTAAAGCCAAGTTGTGTCTGAGGGCTTGAAAGCTCAGGCTCTAGCAAGAGAAGCGAGGTGGGGAATTGCAAGAGGGGAAAAAAAAAAAAAAAAAANTGGAACCTCTTGTCATTTAAAAAAAAAAAAAAAAAAAAGAAAAAAAACCCCAAAACACACCACACAAACCCACAAGAGAAGTGGTGATCATATTTGTGCTTTGGATTTCTCACTCGTGTTGGGAGCCAGAAATCCTGCCAGATGTCTGTGTGCAGGGTTGATTCTGCATCAACGTCTGTCTGCGTTTGTAGCCTCCTTCGGGTATCGCCCGTGGATTTTGGCATTTGGAGTTTCAGCTGCCCCCAGCACACAGGGCATCACAGGCTGGTCAAATCCTGGCTCAAAGTATTACATGTGGACTCAGGCTGGCACAGTTAAAACTAAAGAGAAATATTTATGGCACGAAAACAATACTTTTTGGTATTTCTTCCGTTTTGGTATTTATTTCAAGTAGATTACACAAAATGAGCCATTTTGATTTTCATGGGTACGTAAATAAGCTTGGTTCTTTTGCCTAACAACCTCTAGTCAAGACCAGTTTATTTAAACTAAACTAAAATGATTACAGAAACATCTGAGAGCAGAAGAACAAAACAATTTCACATTACTTTTACAGCCATAAGAAGAATCCCACACCACCAGCTGGGGAACAGGATCCACCTGCAATAATAGTTGGACCCAGTCAGAGTTCACATTTTGCATCCCACGCATACCAGGGATCCGGCCCAAACCAATCCAAAATGCTGGATTAAAATAAATAAATAAATAAACAATCCACATACCTTTTGCTCAGGTATGTTTTGTTTTAAGTGTACAACCAGGCAATGAAGTTTGGCATTCCTTAAGCAGAGGGCAGTATTACATCACTAAATGGTTATTAAAGTTGCCTCATCTACTGTACATAAAATTATATTTCTGCAACCTAAGAATGCACACTCCAAGTAACTGACTTGATATATATTTTTATATCTCTCTCAAGTTTCAAAAACTACCTTCAACGACTGTAGAAAATTCTAAATAAGAAAGATTTCCAGTCTCCTCCTCCCTCTACACTGGCTAAAAAAAAAAAAAAAAAAAACCACCAAACCAGAACAGCACATCTTGTCAATATATTGCTTTACTTTGACCAAGTCCTTTCCCTAACCCTTTTCTCAAACCCAGCTCCAGAAGGTTTACTCTTTTCTCCTCCCTGTAGGTCACAATTACCAGTTCATTAAATATAAATGTAAGAGCTCCTCGGGCCACTATTATTTTCTAACCCTCCTCCCATTCTCCTGCTCCTCACGGACCTGGCGCTGCAATCCACTCAGAAGAGCGACTACTCCGAGTTTCCCTTTGATTCCACGATGCTTCGGTCCTTCTGGCTCCTGCAATCCCCAAGCACTCTGCTGACGCTGCCCCTCTTAATGGAAAAGTTGGAGCTGGAAAACTTGCCAGGAGATAACATTCACCAGCAAAACCTCAGCTCGAAAAACTTTTCCTTAGCGCTTTGACATTTGTGTAACATTCAGAAGCCGCTCGCTCGCACGCAGACGTTATTCTCTACCAGTGAAGCACTTCAGATGGAAAGTATTATCTATTCCTAACTGACATCCTCCACTAAATGGAACATTTAATTAATTTGGTCCTAGGCCAGTCTGATCTCTTTGGCTTGCGTGAAGACGAACGCGCCTTCTAACTCTTTGGCACCGTTTCTTCCCCTCCTCCTCCCCCTTTAAAAGGAACTTTAGTTGTTTACAGAATAGATACAAGAAAATCCAAGCTGGTAGGGTGACACATCATTAGTTAAAAATACACCACAGCATAAAGAGCTTTAGTACAGAGCGAGCAGTGGAATGCAGAATTACAGGAAAATGGCTTAGGAAGGAAAACGCAAGTCATCTGGAAACATGAGGTTTATTTTTTTTTTTCTGCTACAGGCTGTAGGAGAAGAATAAAAAGACTGCAACCACTTTGTGTGTTACTACAGAAAGTGAACTTTGTACGATTAATCGAGTTGAAAATAAACTGTAAGGGGTTGTAAAAATACTTCAAATGTATCTTTCAAATGCAGACAGTAAATACAGGATATAAAGAGGGGAGGGAGAAGGTCTCAGAGGATAGAACGTAAACCCAAACCTACAAAAAAATGGTGACAACTGCACGTCCCTGACCAGAGCCAGGCTCGTATAACCACACCCACCGTCATCTGCGACTCTCAGAAAGTTGCAGAAAGCACTAAAAGGCAAAGAAATGAAAACCCAGCAATAGATGACAGCGTCTCCTTGGGAGATTCACTGTGCAAAAACCCAAAGCTCCTCAGCACGCGCGCGCCGCACGTACGGCCCGGCAGACGGACGCGATGAGTTCTGACAGCAACAGAGAGGCGGCAGAAAACGGGGATGCTCAGACTTAGTCCAGAGCTACAGTTCTGTCTGAAAAACCAAAGCAACTCCCAGATCTGAGCAACACTCCACTGGGGAGAGAAGTAGCACATCTCCTGTCTGAAGTTATTTGTAACGCTGCAGAATGACTTCGAGGAGCTGCTGCAGACTCTCTCGGCAGCCGAGAGCTGCGATTCTTCCAGGAAAGACAAATACGGCCAGAGGTCTCTTTATAAAAAGAGCACCACCACTCACACCTGCTTAGAAACACAAAGTTCACACTGATGTAATTAATTGTGAGGACGAGTAGATGGATTTTAAGAAGGTAGCACCCATCGTGCCATCGCCACAAGCCCTTCTTACTTTAGCGCGCAACGTCATGTGGGATCCTCTCCGCAGAACAGTTGAGACTTGAGGGTTTGGGTATAACCACAGCCATCCCCAGCTTGGGTGGAGCTTAATTACATGGCAACTGCAATTAGTGCACAACGTGGAAGTCTCAAACAGCTGCTAAAAAACCAACCCAGAGCCATGTATTGCAGAGTGTCAGAACATAAAGGGCTTGTACTTCCCGGGTAGGTCGGGCATTCTCTTCCAATATCCTTCCAGTTTTCAAAGCAGCTTAGCCAAGCTAATCAATATTAGCTTACCCAACCCCACCGGCTCTAGCAGGGGTGGGGGACTCCATCTCCAGAGGTCACTTCCAACTCCTACCATTCTACAATTCTGTGACTATAACCCCCACGGCAAACTGTAGCTGGCTATAAAAGCGTATACAACAAAATATAACAGAAGTCAACGATCAGGCAAAACTAAGAGAAGCTAAGGTGGGTTTCCATACTCGGTGGTGGGAACAAGGAACACCTCAGTTGATCTCGGAGCAAGGCTGTGCCGAGTCAGAGCAGATGCGAGCTGGTCCTAAGAGCATGTGAGTCATTTCGGGTGCTTGAATGCTAGAGATTGGAAAGTTTAAGATCATCAAATCATTTGTATTGGAAGGGAACTTCAAGATCCTCTAGTTTCAACATCCCTGCCACGATCAAGGACATCTCCCACTAGACCAGGTTACTCAAAGCCCCATTCAACCTGGCCTTGAACACTACCAGGGAGGAGGCATCAATTATACATTAAACCTAGAAAAAGAAATTATGAGCAATGTATTCTTGTAGCAGTAGCAAAAAGGAGAATTACTAATATATTATCAACGGTGAAGGCAAGAGTTCATGTTCAAGTGGCATAATTGAAGGCACAGCCTACTGCAGCTCAGTTTTGTGCTCCTCTTGAAAGAGGTCATCAAGAAAAAGCAAAAGAGAGATGCTCTAGTGACATTTTACAGGGGGAAAAGAGAGGTAGCTCTAATCACCAGCCTCTGAAGAGGTGTTTTAATTCCACGATAACAGACTGTGGCAGAACCTAAATAAAAACAAAAGAAAAATCAGGACACATCTGTTCAGCATGAAAAGTTTTTTCCGTCTGCTTCCTGCAGCAGAAAAAAAACACTTCAAGGACTGTCCTGAAGATAACATCTCGCGTATCAAAGCAGGCGATACGGCAGAATTGTGATAATTCTGGTGGAATGAGAGGAACAAAGATGAAGAAGGCAATGAGGAAATAAGAGATCTTTGAGCTACTTTGAAGCAGGGCAGCACAAAAGCTGATACAAATTCCCACCAACTTCAGTGAAGAGATGAAATATTTACTGGCTGTAGAGCTCCGCAGTTGGGAAATACTAACACTGGGCAGTTACGCTATCGAAATCAGTCCGCTGAAAATAAGGGACAACTAAAGCGAGATCGCCGCGTGCTCCTCACTGTAAGGAGTCAGAAGTACGAAGGAAAATACAGACCTAACAGGGAAGAGCTGATGGAAAGTTGTTTTTTTGTGAAGAGGGATGAAAATAGAAGCTGTGAGACTGAAGCGATAACTTCTAAAAGATTTAAAAGTGGCAAGGGTGCTGAAGCGACCAAGAGGGACCAGAAGGAATTACATAATGGAGACCGAAAATAAAAAATAAAATGAGTCATATTCTGAGTCCTTCTTTATGCCACATGGTGTATTGAGGACAGCTGCCACTCAATAAGGACTAAAATAACAACATTTTCTTAGTCAACTTTGAGCAGGGCAGTTGCACTCCATCAGCCCTATAAATCCCCTTCCCAACCAAACTGTTCTATGAAAATAAAAGCTTGCACCATGTCATCCAAGAAGTTGGGTCATTTTAAAAAAAGTAGGATTATGAGAAATCGAAATAAAAGATGTGTTTCCAAGTAAGGAGGCACAGATGTTCTTCCTAAGATGGTATAAATATGTACAACGATTAGTTTGAATGAATTAAGCAAAAAAAACCCATAATATTTTCCTTCTGACCAAAAACATTAACGGTGCTCCTAAATACAAGAAAGTAGGAAAGATTAGACTACGTATTTTAATCTGCAAAGCAAGGATTAATTTTAACTAATTCTGAATTTCCTGAAGCATCTTGATTCCCAAGAAATAAACAACCTAAATGGAAAATTTGCATTTTTATTTTTTTTTTTAAAAAGGGAGAAAAAGCATCAAGTGTGCCACAGGGAACCATGATGGGCAGAGAGACTCTGTTGTTTCATCCAGACATTGGTTTAATTTTAGATTTCTTAATTTCTGGCCAGAGGCATCACTTTTTTTTTTTCCAGTTCCAAAGTGGTCCAGCACCATGAATCTGAGCAAAAAAACTTAAGTAAGATGGCACAGAAACCAAATTAGCAGCAGTCATTTCGTATTTCATAATTTCAGCATCAAACCACCTTTATGTCCCTTGACTTGAGCATTTTTTTTTTTTTGCCTTATGAATATTTGGGTTAAAGGGCACAAGAGCGGCCAAGTCGGTACACCTCATTTACATTTCCAAAGTAAATGTTTAATATTCTCGTAGTCTGAAATTAATTTCCTAAATGTTAATTGATGCCATCGAAAATTGCTACGGGCGTATTCAAGGCATTTCTACTGATTAACTCAAGATTTGATGGCAAAGAAGCCATTCGAGTAACGGTCAAAACTGTGGCTACAGGTGGGACAAGAGAGGCGGCAAGAAATACTTTTTTTCACTTCTAGAGAAAGAAAACTGGTGCAATTTAACCTGACTAAAACTGATATTCATCTCAAATCTCATTTCTTCTCCTTCACTTGAGGACAGGGCTCCTTTCATGGGTGTGTTTCAGGTGTTTTCTCATTTCTACCACTGTAGAGTCACTGATGAAACTTTTTTCACCACCCACTGCTTCCAACCTAAGGAGGACTCTGCTTTTAATTTCGCCGCATTACACAGGGTGTTTGCATGGTTGTATTCAGACTTCTGTATCTTCCACAACCAAAAAAAGCTCTTTCATGTCCAGTTTGATGCTAGATTCTTAACCAAGACGCTTCAGCTGAAGAAAATCTCCCTCTGGAAGGGCTTTATAGATTATCAATCATGTTTTTTTGCCCTGGTTAACTACAAAACATTGAGCTGACAGACAGGGAAGTTCTGAGATTTGCTTATCACATTAAGATTACTGAATGAATTTCTGTTTCTTCAATCCCAAGGAGGTTAATATGTTCTTTCAAATAACTTAGACTGGCACAGGTCTTTTGTTCTAGATTAATTTTCTTCCTACAAAGAAATTTTGAAAGGGCTAAATAGTTGCTTTGGATTTTAAAAGAAAATTTTGAAAGGGCTAAAAAGCTGCTTTGGATTTTGAAAGAAATTTTGAAAAGGGTTAAAAAGCTGCTTTGGATTTTAAAAGAAAATTTTGAAAGGGCTAAAAAGTTGCTTTGGATTTTAAAAGTCCAGCCTATATCCACAATACTTGTAAGATACTAAGTACAACAAATATAATTTAAATTACTTATCCTCAACATTACCTCACTAATAATTTATTATTTATCCACAAGAAATCATATGGTGATCCTCTTCTAGTTTGTAGGACAAATCACAATTCTTTAATAGGTTGTTAATCTGAATCAAAAGCGCCAAACACACAAAGACCAAGCAGCAGCCCAAACTCAATAGGTGCGCCAGGGAAAAAGCATATGTGAGTAAACTGAGATTCCTGTCGTTCCTGACCTGTCATTCCAGCATTTTTCAGGAGCTCTATACTCACCGAAGTACCCCCTTAAGGCACCAGCCACCACCAGATATGGGATGACGGATGTACCATCTCAAACAGCAAATCCTACTGTGATTTTAATTGAATTACAGCAGCCATCGTATTTTTTTTTGCAGAGCCTCCAGACTCTCTCTCTCACTTGCTTCCAGTGATTCAGCAGTTTATTTCTCAACACACTAATCCCTCCATAAGACAGTTTCTCATTCCTTTTAAGTAGTGCTTCTGACAGCAGCTACCTATATCTTTGTTGTTTAAGGCTCTCCCATTTTTTTTATTAGCTAGAAGTAGTTTATCTCAGACATACTTTTGCTTTCAGACTCCACTGCTTTTACATCCATGAGAGGGCTCCATCTTTTAGCAGTTCAGAATCATCCTCACAATATATTTTTTAGATAGTTCCTCTATACTTTTAAGCTCCTCTGACGACAGGGTTGCAGAAATTAAAAAAGGAGACAGAAGAAAGAAAATCTGAAGCTCAGAGGATAAGAAGCAGGCAATAACACCCACCTACGAACATAAGCCAGCTGTGAAATGTTCTTCACAATATGTGGAAAATAGGTGTTCGCTTTGCTAGTTAAGGTACTCCACTAAAACCACCACCTTGCTAATCTAAAGAGTGTAGAAAGTTCAGTTAATATGGAAAAAAAAAAAGGCAAAAAAATTAAGGGACTCGAACATCTCTCCTGTGAGGAAAGGCTGAGAGAACTGGGGCTGGTTAGTCTGGAGAAGAGAAGCCTGAGAGGGGAGCTGATCCATGTCTAGAAATCTCTGAGGGGTGGGGGTCAAGTGGAAGGGGCCAGGCTCTTGTCTGGGGTGCCCTGGGATAGGACAAGAAATAACAGGGACAAGCTGGAACCCAGAAGGTTCCACCTCAACAGGAGGAGAAAATTCTTTGCTGTGAAGGTCACAGAGCCTGGCCCAGGCTGCCCAGAGAGGTGGTGGAGTCTCCTTCTCTGGAGACTTTCCAGCCCCTCCTTGATCTGTTGCTGTGTGTCCTGCCCTGGGGGATCCTGCTCTGGCAGGGGGGTTGGACCAGATGATCTCTTGAGGTCCCTTCCAACACCTACCATTCTAGGATTCTATGAAAAGGAACTGCCAGGACCTTCCTCTGCCAGAGGAGAGCAGCAACTCTGTCATTCAATAACACCTTTGAATCAAGGCTGATGTCTCTTGATCGAGCTATTTAAGCACTGGCTTAAAACTTATTCAGTTTAGTGACTCTTTATTGTAGTAATGAACAGCTTAAAAACCCCATAATAATTGCTTTTGACCATAATCATCCAACAGCCATTAGCTGTTTATCTCCAAAAATTAATCCTCAAAGGGTGACCCTCATGTCCAAAACACGCTCTCAGTCACAAAGAACGATTGATAAACTACTCCAAGCTAGTCCACGGAACCACTTTTAGCAGCATTTTATCATCAAAGGTACTTTCCCCTTAATCAAAGGCTAATGCAACATGAAATCCTTAAATATGGGCTGCACCATCAAGTCAGCAACCTTGAAAAGGCTGGAAAAGAGCCATTTGCACAGACAAAACACAAGATTTACAGCTCCCATCATAACCCGCACCAATCCCTCACAAGCGACGGTGGCTTTTAACGGACCTGTTTTCAGAGTGTATTAAACCTCACGACATCTTCACCTTCTTGCAAGGCCACGATCACCTCTTGACAACATCAAACAAGAGCAGAAGGGCAAATCTGCTTCACGCTGAAATATTCTGTGCATCGGACTTCCTAAGTCACAGCAGTGCGGCCTTGACCAGACATTCGTTGGTGTTCCGTAAGAAAAAGGAAAAACTTTCAAGGAAAACGCTGATTATAATTAATAATAATTATTTATAACCCAAGTTACATGTATCAAAGGGGTTTCATTTCGTTCTACAGTAAAATAAGCAAGCTACCTCCGAGGTGCAACCTGAAAACGAGCAGAGACTGCTCATCTTTTAAAAGACAGCACTAAATCCACCATAAAATGGCAATTTTGCTAATTCAGTTTTCCAAAATTACTTCAGAACAACTGCTTCAGGCTTTCCATGCAGAGGGGAGCACTGGTGGCACGAGACATCCAACTGATAGGAGAGAAGGAAAGGGCTGGCAGAGGCACAGAAGGTGCAGAGAAGGAGAAAGGAACTGGGGTGGAGGGAAGCCAGGAGATAATAGAGGAGGAAAAGGACAGAGCAGAACTTCAGGAAAATAGGGGAAGAGTGAAGAGGACACGGTGGCCGACACATCTGACGGTGAGAAGCATAGGAAGGACAGTTCTTTTCTATGGACCTCGAGAAGCAAAGAGATGCCTGGAGGTCACAAACAACTTTGAAGCAGCGATCTAAAAATTACATGCAGCAAGCCCATATCCAAGTATGATATCTGATCCACAGATCCACAGCGATTTTCCACATGGGATGAGTGGCAATTCTCCAGGTTCAAGTAGCCAGCAGCTACAAGACCCAAACATTCACACGCCAAGCAAAAGAGAAGCTATCACTTTGGTGCTGGATGCCAGCAGAGGAAGAAAGATCCCCTCCAGTTTCAAACCATGTCCTAACTCACTGCTCTTCAGACTAAAGCAGAAAGTTTATTCATTATAATTTCTTATTTCATTATAATTTTTCCTTTCTTACCCACCACGCTCGGTATTCCTGCGCAGGCGAGGACATTTCTCCAGCGCAACCGCGCCCCGTGTTCTGCTGCTAATATTTCTAATTAAAATTACACCGTAAGCCTGGTTGTTGAATACAATGCACAGATGCTACAAGCTTTGAGATGACTGTTTGCCTGTAGCTGTTTTCATTAGCTTGACAGGTAATCAAGTAGAATTTTATAATTATGCTATTGCAAAGCACAAACGGTGCCTTTCAAAGCTGTACTTACCGAGGCACTTCGGTAAACAACCACCAGTTTTGGTTAGCTAGACCAGAAGCCAAACTCCAAACGTGGCTTCCTCTATGCCTCGCTTAGGGCTTAGCAAGGATCATGGGGTAGAAAAATTCTCCCCCACCAGTTCAGTTGAAATGTAGAAACCTGAATTTTCAGTCCTCGTAAGTGTGTTTTTGTCAAGTGTAACAACGTGCGTGAGCCCTAAAGAGCGTGCTGTGCATAGTCCATGGAAAGCACAATGCTGGAGCTCATGGTTCACTGCTGGCCAAGAGTCTCATCAGCAAGGGGAAGATTTTAGACATGAAGATGGTACAACTTTTCTGCGTAGGATAGTTCAGAGGCTTAGGTCAGATTGCTCTATTCTAACCCCACTTCCCCGGACACCACAGGAACACAATTCACACAACTGTTACAGTTGGAAAAGACCTGTAAGATCACCGTAGCCAGTCGTCAGCCCCCCCAAAAAACACCTCACAAAACACAAAAATCACCTCCCCCTCCCACTAGAGCATGTCCTAGAGAGCCTCATCTACACATTTTTTGAACACCTCCAGGGAGAGGGACTCCACCACCTCCCTGGGACCACAAGCCAGAATTTGAGGCCTGGTCCAGTGCCTGAAATTCTGGCCTGTGGTCCCACCAGACCGACGCATCACCCATCACCTAACTATTTCTCCATACTCTGCCAGTTGGAATCACAGAGTTGAGGCATTTCACACAAATTCTGATCACGTTCTTGCTAATGAGAAGTGTTTACCAACTAGTTACGTTGTGTTGTAAACAGAAAGCAATTTCCATTCTCCTGCCTCTAGCGGTGTCAGCATTTGCAAGCCATTACTCGTCTGCATAGAGCTGTCTCCCCCAGTTCTTCACACTTGCTATCAAACTGGTCTTGAAGGATTTGGAATGCAGAACACAAGTTGCCAGCCTAAAAATAATATCCTGAGATTTGATCCTGCACTTCTTATTGGGCCTCAATTAATCAAGGTTGCCTAACTCTTCAGAAGTACTTTTCATCAGCAGATTGAAAACACTTTCTAAATGAAATGGGTATCGGTATCTCCTTTTTACTGTGGAGAACCTGAAAAGGAGATTTCACCTGAGAAAGGGCTTTGAGGCTAATTTAGGAGTACTGTCCAAAGGGATGAGGAGTCCATTATTCAAAGTTATCTTTTATATTAAAGAAATAAGCTTTTCTTTTCAGACCGCTAGAAAGCGATCTATCACAAAATTTATCATACTGCCTTGGAAAAACCTCACGCAAAAAATAGCTTTGCAAATTTCAGAAGGCCCAGGCTGAATAAGAATCATTTACTTGATCTGCAACGGTCATTCAGTTGTCTTTGTAAACACCACCCAGGCCTGAGGAGCAACTGCTGATTTACTCCAAGGAAAAGAATTAAGAAATTAAATGTCTTTAATCAGAAGGCATCTGTAACCTCTCTGATAAAAACAGGGCAGTAACATCTAAAGCTAAGAAGGAAGACAGCATTTATTTTTTCAATATTTCACTGCAAGCTCTGAAAACGTTTTGTTCACCTTTGGAAATAACAGAACATAACTCATACTTAAAAACATGTGATTCTTTGATAGTAATTTTATCTGCTGCGATTGGCAACATGGAAACCAAGCTTGGCAGGGCAGTTTTGGGCCAGGGCAAACGCAACATAGGAGGGATGCAAAGGAAAAAAAAGAAAAAAGTCACAGCCTGTAAGGTACAATCTTCTGGTTTTGAGTGGCCCAGAGTTGGACACTCCAATGAGTGAATTATTTCACACTTAAATCTGTTTCAGACTTGATGCTGTTCCAGAAAGAAAACAAAACAAACAGAAAAACACTCCACAAAAAAAAACAAAACAACCAAACAACCCAGAAACCACAAGATAATTCCAAGATACACAGGACAAAATACACCCCTCAACAAATAATATTCCTTTGGACACTCCAGCTGAGACATCATTAAGAAAATTTGAGTTTCAGAAGCACAACAGGTTTGTTCAGCTAATTCAACTGTAGAGTCATTCAACAATTAACTCAACACCAATTTTGAAAATCTCCTGGGAAGAAAAATAAGAGCCAAACCAGAAAAAAAAACAACAAACACCCCACACCTCACCATTAATTACAAGTTATCAATATCCTTCTGTAAAAAGTTCATTAAGTCATATATGTTCCTTTAAACAATGGGACATTCACAAAAAAAACAGTTTTCTGAAGCTGTTTGTTCATTGTTTTCTATAAAACTTCCAAGAACTTAAATGCAGACTTCTGATATATTCTTTTAAAAGAAATAAAAAAAAAAAACCCACTGTCACATGTGCTCAGAAACCAAGTGGCAGATTCTTTAGCCTAATGCACAAAAAATGCAAAGATTTAGACATTCAACACAATGATGTAAAAGAAGAGAAACGAGTATCACAAATGAATCCAAATTAGTATCAAAAAGGAATCGTTACCTTCTCCAGTGCATGATACGCAGAATTCAGTCAAATCTCCGATACCTGAAAGCAAGAAAATCATATGGAAAGTCAGTTATAATGATATTTTAAGTCTTTAAAGTAATTATCACCGTTAACTTCTTTTGCAGAGGAAGAGGCTACCTCTGATTATTTTTAAATTTGCCATTTTCAAAGTACCACAAGATAAAAGCAGTAAACCGGTCAGAAAATTTTACAAAATTTCTCCACCACTGATTCACAGTTTCCCCCTCCTCCACTCAGGTCTCCCTCTCCGAGACCCCCCAGCCACGATGCACCGTTCTCCAGCCCATTACTCGCTGCAGACCCCACACACCACACTGGAGTTCAACCATTCCACCTGGGACTACTTCAACCTTATTTTTTCCACTCTTGATTTCACTAAAGGCTGAACCTCTCAGCTGCTAAAGCCTCTCCCAGTAAATCCCCATCTTCCCCCACTGCTCAGATGATCTTGGTGTCCCAAAACTGGCATAAATCCGCTGATGCCCCCCCTCCATCACTGTTGACTCAACGCAACTCTGACAATAAAACAACCTAATTCCCAAAGGGGTGAAGCACAGATATTTCCCAAGGAGTTCCAGTACAACCATTAGCTCATCCAAACCACTCACTAATCAACTTTTTTCTACTTTTCAATGGGAAATCTGCTCAATACATGTTTTTAATCATAGTAGCCAGCTGTGGGACATGCAAAATACATGTTTTTCACAAGAAGTTCCAGGGCGAATGGTTACAAGTTGCTCCAGGGGAGATTTTGGTTGGTGTCCGGAAGAAAATTCTTTACGATGAGAACAATTAAACATTGGAACAGTCTCCCAAGGGAAGTGGGGGACTCCCCTACACTGGGCAGTTTGAAGACTCAACTTGACAGAGTGCTGGGCCAGCTCACTTAAATGATTTTATTTTTTTTACTTTAAAGGTTGGACCAGATGATCCTTGAGGTCTCTTCCAACCTGTCATTCTGTGATTCTAAGATACTTTTATGAAACTAGAATTGGGTGAGGACCATAATGCACCAAACATACTAAGAAGTACAAGCTTTTTTTTTGCACTATCGACACACCCCACAGAAGAGAGCCACAAAAGGAATCTGTCATTTTGGTCTAAAGATGAGCTGCTCATCCATCTTCTAAATGAAAGGTTGTAGGTTCTATTATAACTCAAGATGAAGTCACAACCAGAGGACCTCTCCCTGCTTCTGTCCAAGTCTGTAATACAATTGCTACTGAAGTGCCTGAGAATACAGGAAGTTTCTACACCACGTGTGCTCTTACAGTTTTGTTGCAGGAGATTTTGTGCTAAGGGATTACGTCTACAGACATATTATGGCTTCATTTAACAAATCTGTTCAGTTTGGATAAGAGAAGCCTGAGAGGGGATCTGATTCAGGTCTACAAATATCTGAGGGGTGGGGGTCAACTGGAAGGGGCCAGGCTCCTTGCTCTGGTGTCCTGGGATAGGACAAGGAATAACGGGTACAAGCTGGAACCCAGGAGGTTCCACCTCAACAGAAGAAGAAACTTCTTTGCTGGGAGGGTGACGGAGCCTGGCCCAGGCTGCCCAGAGAGGTGGTGGAATCTCTTCGTCTGGAGACTTTCCACCCCCTCCCAAAATCTGTTCCTGTGTGGCCTGCCCTGGGTGATCCTGCTCTGGCAGGTGGGGGTGGACTAGATGATCTCTAGGGGTTGGAAGGGATCTCCAACATTGTATGATTCTATGATTCCCCAGCCTGCACTTCAGAAACGCTCACGAAGCGGGAGGCGTCACAGGCTGGCTCATCTGTGGTTCTGCACAGCTCTACTTGCCACCCAGATTTGCCGGAGTGAAGAGCTCTCTTCCAGTTCAAGAGACCCGATGGGCAACAGGTGGGATCCAGCACCGCTGCCGAGCACGGGCAAGCTCATTCGGAAAGGAACAGGCTTCAGGGAAGGCAAAGCCAGATGGAGCCCCACTGAAGTGAGCACAACACTGGGTAGAGCGGATAAATATTTGACATTCAGAGCTACGCTAATTAGACATCAAGGAATGAAGAGTTTCATACCGATCAAAATATTACTCTATTTACTGTAACTGTTCAACTTATCCCTTCAGTCACAGAAAGTTTAGGAGAACAACTTGCACGAGTTGAAAAATGCTCCAACACCAACACGGAGACGTTTTTAGACACCTACAAATCCATCCCTTGCTGCTGAAAACAAAGAAAAAAAAAAATCTCCAGAAAATTCTGATCTTCTCTATACTTGGCTCTCCATCTTTAAATGTTCCTGAACCTACGTGGGCACATAAGGCCAAGAGCCAAAGCAGCAGAGAGGTTTCTTACAAAACCCCGGTCACACAACCTTCAGAACCGCAGTTGGTTTGAGTTTGTTTTCCTCAGCGTATTTTTTTTATTTCTTTGTCATGCTTGGGTGTGTAATGGAGCTAGGGCGGGGTTTTTTGGCACTTGTGGGAGCCTCTGGATCAAAGCTTCATTTTTCTCTTCCCCCCAATGCCAGCAAATGTGCTTACTACCAACCCTATTACTGCTTTCTGCTGGTGGAGTTGCTCACGTCGGGTAGATCCCTGGACCCAAGCAGGACAGAGGATCCCTCGTATGCCCACTGAGTGCTTTGGATATCGAATAACTTCGTGGTAGAAGGAGGAGGTGACTGGCTAAAAACCCTCTACTGGACAAATTCTGTCTACTTAACAGATCAAACCAGCAGCAGGTACCTCCTCAAACCCTTCAGAAATTTCAGCTTCCACCAACAAAAACCCTTTTGGGGACAATTTCCTGAAACACTTTGCGTTGGCAGAGAGGTGCTGACTCGAAAACCAGGGAAGAGGCAAATTCAGAATGTTTTACTTGCAGCGCAGTATTTCATCCCACGGCAACTGCAAAGGCTTGAACGTTGCTCTTCACACGCACGTGTTCGAGGTGGTAATTAAAATAATTGTGCGTTATCCTAACAAGGAGCACTAAAACTGAAATTCCAGGCTTGAAAACCTAAGACATTTAAAATTACGTTACCCCAAACATTCTGCAGCGCTCGAGAAATTTTGCTACATAATAGTAATGAAAAAAAAAAATAAAATATCATCTCCCGTAGCCTGAAGCGTTTGGCTGTAGCTTCCAGTCAATTCAAACACACCTTCATCCCGAGTGAACAACAGCCTGGGACAGGTACTGAGGGAAAACAGACAGTGCTCCCTCCCCAGGTGACACTACGGAAGATAGAACACTAAAAAAACCAAATTTAACAGCTTCAGGATGTTCTGCATCCCTTGCCAACAGAAGGCTTTGAAAAAAAAAACAAAAAAAAACAAAAAAAACCAAAAACCCTTCAGAACACAGATATGAAATTGTCTCCAAAGGAAAAGGCAACAACACTCTTCATGTGGCTCCCCAGTGACCACTCCGGTTGTTCTCAAAGCTATAACTTCCAAGAAACCAAAAAAAGAAACTCAGCTTTGCACAGCCCTCGTTTTATGTAAAAGAACGGCACGTATTTCAAGAAAAATATCACACTTAAAGATAGAAAATAAAAAGAGAGAGGCATCACTTCATTCCACAAAACTACTGGGTAATTGCACCAAAAAAAACAAACCAAAAAAACCAAACTTTGCAGGTGGAGGCAGTTCTTTGGGAGCTGGCAACAGGGAGCACTGCTGAGAACTTGAGAAAGTGATCTCCTCTGCTGCTGGCAGAAATCCATACGTTACACCCTGAGTTTGCAGCCTGAGCTGGAAGAAACTATCCCACAAAAAGCTGAGGTGCAGCTCCCACCTGGGTGTTAATCAGCATAATATGCAAATACTGCCATCCCTAACGCACCTGCTCCTCAGAGCGCTCGTAGGAAAGACTGCTCCGTAAGGGCGATGATCTTTCTCTACGGGAGGAAATCAAGCCTGGCCAACCGCGGGAATGTTTCTGACATAGCAGGTGCTGAAGCCCCAGAAGAAAATTTCCCCTTGGTCACTTCAAACAGGCACCAACTCATCTGCTGATTTTTTATTTATGTCATCTTTTTGCTGTCCCCAGGTCTATCCGGGGTTTAAGTTTATCAGACTAGTCTACTCTGGCACTGGTTTGTGTCGCCTGTTGAACCACAGCCTAATCTTGTCCCATCTTCCAAATCCATTGTTTTAAATAAAAAAAAAAGCTTAAACCAGGAACCTATGAGGCTTTGCAACCTCTGCTTCACTCTCATCAGGCTCTTCAGAAGGTCCCAGACTGTAGATTTGTCTTTATCTGAAGCCTGACACACTGCTGAAGAGCTTTACTTGCTTCTGTTTTCCAATAAGAACTTGCTATCCTTCAAACCTTTCATTTCCTATAAACACAATATTCTTCACTTCACAAGAAGCTCAATGTGAGAACCACAAGCTTATGGGCTTATTAACACAGCTTATTAAATAACTGAGTGCTTCTGAACCTGCTCTTGCCAGTTTTCCTTTCCAGCAGTCCTACCAGCCTTCATGAAGAAGGACATTCCCTACACAACTGCTCCAACTGTTGTCCCTACGCCTGCTCCTGGAGGGAAGAGCAAACCCCACGTCCACCCACCCATGTTTCCCTAGACCTGGCTCTGCTACCTTCTCAAAACCAAAGCCAGGGGACACTAACTCCCAGTTTTACTACCTCTATCACAGAGAGAGGTCCAGCAGAGAGGGTGTGAAGCATCAGCCCCATCATTTCCGTGCTGAGCCACATCTTGCACAACAGGAACCCACCCATCTCTTTACTCAGCACCGTCCACCAGCTGCAGACACGGTGCAGCTCTTCCTCGCTAACGCTGGAATCCTTGGCTTGCCTCCCGTTCCCGAATTCCAACATTGTTACTAACACAATAGATTGATTACGGGAGCTAAAGGGAAGAGACACAGTTTTGTGAAGCTGAACTGTAAATCCAGTGTGTGTTTGTCACCGAAGCGTTTCCTCAGCATTTAAACGCTGTTTCGCGAGGCAGCCAAAAGCGTTTTGCAAGTGTAATCTCTCTCAAGGAGGAAGAGCTCAAAAAGCCTAATCACCATCATAGCCCTCCCAGGGTTTGACAGGTTCAACTTCAAAGCAAAAACGCTGTCAAAAGAAAGATCCCGTGTGCTTTATTATAATCAAAAAAAAAAAAAAAGGCAACTAAATATTTCAAAGTGTTATTTCAAGGGAGCAATACACCTTGGTCTCATCAAGTAAGGGGATGAGCATTACACATTTATATTGGATTTTTAGGCTTTACAATGCCATTTGCCTCACAAATGGAAAGAACATTGACCTGCATGGCTGCATATTGATAATAAAATCATCTTTAGACACCAGAAGTCTTTGGAGATACTGTCAAAGGAAGCCTCCAAGTGATTCACCAGCGGTTCATAAATCGAACCTGTAAGCTACATAACCCTTAAAATTGTCTCCTATTACTTGAAATGGCCTCCCGTGCTCCGTCAAAATGGGCTCAGCACAACTACTTACTGACTGTACACAGAGAAGAGGCACCTGTTGGAAAAAGATGCTCTTTTAAAGCTTTTTTCCCATAGAAAATGGGAAAGAGCCCAGACAGCAGTAAAGAGCCCGGAATAACTACAGGAGGCTGCACTCAGAGGGGGTGATGTCTTCAGCCCCTTTCTATTTTAAATGCAAAGGAACAAAACATGGTAAATCGTTGCACGTTGTCGGGGAAGGAACCGCTGATTAAGTGATCCTTTGCTCATTTGCATATAGAGTATCAAGCAAAGGTGAGCTGAACAGAACACGTCAGGCTTGGATGACGCAGAGGGAAAAGACGCTTCAGGTTTTCCGTGTGTTTTTCCTTCCCAAGACACAACAGCATCTTTGCAGTCTGCTACCGCTTGTTTTCCCAAGCTACGGGCTGTACCAGGCTCCTCGCTAAGAAAACAACCACATTTTATTCAACATAAGCTGCAGGTTTATCAGCTGTTTAAATTTTTAATGCAATGTGTCGAGAGCCCACGGAGTAGCTCTAACACTATACGAGACCTGAGCTTAACTCCCTTCTCCACAAGGGACAGAAGTTGCATCCCTGGAACCATTCCAGGTCAAGTTGGCCGGCGCTCTGAGCAACCTGCTCTAGTTGCAGATGTCCCTGCTCACTTTAGATGAATTGGACCAGAAGACCTTGAAAGGTCCCTTCCAACCCAAAACCATTCGACAATTCTATGAACTCTCCAAACCATCACCAGCCCCTGAGCCACTGGTGACTCTGAAACGAGTCCACCTTTACAAAAACAGACGGGATCTTCGAATCCTTCTACGCTTTCAGGTTTCTACTTGGCCAAGTGCCTGTCTCGGGTGAAGGACACGATGCAAAGGATATTGTTCAATGTCACATCCCAGGGATCCTTTGCACGAAAGAGCAAGCAGAAGTTAACAGGCTAGACCTGCCAGGGAAGGGAGGGGACCATTAGTTCCCCTTCACTTCTTCTTCCTATCACTCTATTATCTTAAAACTTTTCTTACTGGGATTGAAGTGCCAGAAGCAAAAATTATCAGCGATCAGAAAACTCTCTAATCGCTTGTAACCAACTACAAAACAGCAACCAAGAAAGGTCAGAGATAAAAAATAAAAATAAATCAGGTACCGAGTAATTAATATCTGCACAAGTTGTAATAATTACCAACGTCGAGGGTTAATTTCACCTGGTTTACCATTCAGTTTTCATTTGAGGTGACAATTTAGCGCTTATTTGCAAGCTCGGGTACGTGTTCACACAGTCCTCAAGTGCTGTAAATCAAGGCCTTAAATATTTCCTGCTGGTAAAACATTTTAAACTTTTACCAAGATTATCTTGTAATAGCAGTGAGATTTTTATGACCTTCTGCGTTGCAGAATAATCTTCTGCGACAAGATAAAATGGATGTACGCCCACAGCCTCTCCTTGCTACAGCTACAGCTCCATCACCATTAAATTGTTTGTTTTTCTTCTTTTTAATTTGTTCCTTGTCCTTGCAAACCACAAGACATTTCAGATCGCCCACATACTCCCTCAACACCATGTTCTCCAAAAACAAAAAAAAACACCACCACCACCAAGGTCTTCTGCTTTCTAAGTTGGTTTCTTCTCAAAAATTGCCGAGTTACGTAACCGGGTCACACAATGCACAGACACATGAAGTTTGCAGAGAATTTGGAAGTTAAGCCTCTTCACACCAACCACAAAATATGGTGCTTACCCCCATTCTTGTATAGGAAAGCCCAACAGTACAAATAAAATTTTTTATATTTTCATATTGCTTTATTCAACCAACATTGGTTAAGGACAGATGATATTAAGACATTACAGCGATACTACCAAAAAAAAGAGAAAAACAAACAAATCAAGAACAACCACCCAAAAAACCACCAAGCCTGCAAGATTGGATGAGAAAGTCTCCACAGACCGTGGAGGTTGCCACTACAAACACAGGCTGTGGGGTGTTTGGTGTAAGAGTCATAGCCACTGTGAGCCTGCTCATCTCAGGGAAACCTCAACATAACAAACAATATTTCTTTTCTTCTTTTAAAACCCCTTGTTCTCTGAAGTCTTGGGGATCGAAGGGGTGGATTTTATGTTTCAACAGCCCACGTGCCGTTGTATTCTCATTTATTAATGCTCTACTTGTTCTGCCTTCAGAAAAACCTTGGTTTTAAAAAGAAAAAAAAAAAAGAAAACTATGCTGAATTGTAACTAAACAGAACTGTTGCATAATCAATCCTTAAGACAAGCAATTCAACAAGGGGAAAGCCAGCAGCAGTACCCACAAAAGCCACCCTGACCATACCAATCAGCTGAAAAGGTGTTCAGGTACAGGATCTACTGATACATGAACTGCCAATAATTTGCAGTCTTAATATTTAGCAGAGAACGATCCAAATTGTTATTTATTTAACCTATTTCAGTCTGCTCTAAGCAGCACACAGCAAGAAAAGCAAGTGTAATAAAATTGCTATTATACACAGCAACAGAAAAGCCGCCGAAAACATCCCAAGGGCAGAAGAAGAACGTCATTAGCAACTGGGGTACAGTAAGTCTCATTTCCCAGGAAACAGCATCCAGGATTTCTTGTTCAGGGCAATTCCATCACTAATCAGAAACCCACGTTATGAAATTCTCTCAGAGGTCGCTTCCAAAGGATTGATAAAACACCCACAAAAGACGCAGAACTGGTAACAAAACGCAGCCTTAGTTTTCTAAGGTAAGCGCCTTCAAAATTATCAGTTTATCGATGAGGGTAATTGACACAGCCAAAAATAGAAGTATTTAGGAGTAAAAGACAGCGAATAAAGCTGAGTATGAGCTAAAAACGTAAGAGTAGGATCAAAATCAGGAAGGTTGGTGAAAAGAATGGAGGAAAAACCAACTTAATTTCTGAAAAGAACCTCAAAAGTACGTGTCATGCGAGTGGCAGAGATGAGACTGTTCCAATCCATGACAACTGAGAGCAGCACATGAAGACAAAAGTCAAAAAAAGCCCCATTTCATTTAGTGCCATCTATTTAATCCACAAGTTACACACTTGTTTTCAAAAAGGTATAAAATTAGAGAAATCCTGAACAATAAAGACTAAAATACTTTGAAGCAAGAGATTTGAGAATCAGATACGTGTACCACCTACAACCAGCACACACTCTAACTATTAATTGTAAAACCAGAGGAGCTTAATATACAATAGCAAATTGCTTCCTTCAGAGTTCCAACTTATTTTGTTACTGATTTTCCTAAATCTCAAAGGAAACACTAACAGACCACGAGTATTTTCTGCCCACTGATCAGACTTCCTCGTTTTTTCCCCCCCTTTAACTTCCCACTCCTGCAGCAACATCCTACAAAAAGAACTAGGGAATATTTTCTCAATTTATTCTCCCTAAGAGTCACTAGGTTACAACTAGGAAAAAAAAAAAAAATAAATCTGTTGCAACGTAATCTATCAGAAGCATAGAAAGCTGTTGGTCTGAGTCCTGGTGATACCAAGTTCTTTTCATACAGACAGTGGAACAAGCAAAGCTGCCCAGCCTTGACATCTGTCAAAACAGAACAGGTCTCCAAAACTAATTTATCTGGGTAGTTTTTTAACTCCTCTCCTTCCAGTAGTTCAATTATTGCAGCAGCACCAGGAATAAGTGGTATTATTGTTGGAGAAAATGAGGAAAAAAAAAAGGAACAGGAAATAATAAGTGTAGGATTTGCAAAAATCCCTTCTGCTTTTTTATTTTTTTTTAATATATGTATAAATTACTCTTGTCCTCTTCCATCGTATCCTACTGCTGTGAACACACCAGCTGAACAGTTTTCCTCTATTTCAGATTCTATTTTGCCATGATGTCCTCTCTGTCATGAAGTTCCGTTTATCTTAATCATGCAATTAGTTTGACATTAATGGAATTGGCAGGGTTAGAAGGGACCTTGAAGATTATCCAGTTCCAACCCCCCTGCCATGGGCAGGGACACCTCCCACTAGACCAGGTTGCCCAGAGCCCCATCCAACCTGGCCTGAAAAACTCCCAGGGATGGGGCTTCTACCACTTCTCTGGGCAACCTGTGCCAGGGTCCCACCACCCCCAATACAGGGTACAGCATGCAGGGAAGGGAGAAGCCCCAAACACAAAGCTCTTGGTCCTTACACCTACATCTTGGGTAATCTGAAAGTATTAATGAGTTTGGCTCTAAAAATGAGTATGCCAGCAGGAGGCTAGGTCACCGTTGACCTAGCAGAGCCGAGTCGTGCCTTCAGGAGAGGATTTTACATGCAGGTAATTTGTGTGATGGGAAGAAGCAGGCCAGGTGTGTTGACATAGCCAGGGGTTCACGAAGCACCTTCCACGGGTGCTAAAGCTGGTGGAGATGGAAAGAAGGTTGAAAAGTTCTTCGTTTGTTCTTCTCACAGCCCCACTTTAACCACCAGTGACTATAAAGCCCAGGATTTCTCAATTCTTAGCTGCTTGGTTCTTTTCTGCTCTTAGAACCAGGTATTCCTGCCTTGATCCCTCGGCACCTGACAGTAAAACTCAAGCAAGAGCCGAGGCCACACTTCAGTAACGAGAGCACGTTACCAGTGACACGTTTTTTTTCCGAAGCCTAATACTCCCAGCAGCTTCATTTTGCTGGGGCGCCGGTCTCTTTAAGCTGATCAGCCCACAGGGTAGAGGAAGGAGATCAAAGGGAAGGAGCAGAGCTGGAAGCGGCAGACAGACCTGCTCAAGGATCACAAATAACCCCACAAGAGCAGACAAAATCCTGCTCGGGAAGGTCAAAACTCAAACTTGGCAACCGTGAATCCCACCAACCAGGATAAAAGACTCCGCCAACCATCCCACATTTTCAACTGCGAAGGCAGAACACCTAGGAGAGCAAACTTGATCCTGAGCACAGTAAAACATGGTTGGATTGCATTTGGAGCCCATGGATATTCCGGAGATTCCAGCTGCCTGCAGGAGAGTTATGTCGCAGTCCTGTCGATAAGGGCAAAGCAACCAGGATCTCAAAAAAAGGGAAGTATAAAGAGAAAAGGATCTGTGCTTCTCAATGCAGACAACCAAACTTCCAAAATATCTATGTTTAAAGAGAGGGAAGAAAAAAAATTCAAAAAAAAGTATAAATTCATAACTTTTGCACTAAAAATAGGAGGAAGCTTCACCACCCTACAGGTGAGTAGAAACAAGACTGTAGCTTGGCTGGTGTTACCGGCAAATACCAACGTCCACACTTGGCCAAGACACGGAGATGGATGAGCAGAGCTCGAGAAAGACAAAATCCAGCAGCTTTTGGTGGTTATTTTCTAAAACTAGACCCTTATTTTTCCACTTCACCAATATGCAGCTGAAACCTTTTAAATGACAGCACCTTTTTTCCCGGCTTGCACCCTGCACTCCAGTCCAGCAGTGGAGGTCTACAACCACACCAGCAGGCTCCTGGGTGCCACTTGGCCCACCCAACTCTTGGCAACATACACTTGGGAAGCCTGAACAATTTGGAGCAGGATTTGATCCCCTCCCGGCAGCTCCAGTTCCTTCACTGCAGCCTCCACCACAAAATAGCCGGTTGGTTCAGGACATTGTTCCACAAAAAGGTTTATTATCAGTAAAACCAGATGTGTTGTGGCTGCTGGGCCACGACTGGTGATGTGAAAATACATTTTGAAAGCCAAAAGGAAAGTACCAACTCCCCCACAATATGGAAAAAGCTGAAAATAAAAAAAAAGATACTCATAGCATGCAATATAAAATGTTAATGACCAAGGTATGTACAGAAAGTATAAAATTATGTTTTCACTTCAGTAAATATGCTTCTTCATAAAAGTGAGGGTTCTAAGATAGATATCTAAAGATACACAAAAGATATTGATACCACCCTACAGGAAACACGCTGAAAAATTCACCTTTATCAAGACAATCACTCACACTCTCGAAACTTTCAGATATTGAAGTGTCATTCCTTTGTGTGTGCACCACAGTTATCTTTTATGCGACATATTTAACTAAAGCCGTGGGCCAAGCGCAGCTCAGAGGTAAAGAACCAAGGAACAAAACAGTTTTGCTACATCTACATAAACCACACTCTGGCTTTCTGTCTGAAGTCTCTATTATTAGTGCAGCAAACTTGGCTGGCAAGTGAGAAATGAAAGCAAGGCAGCTCAACGTTTCTCTACAAGTGTATTAAAGAGCACGGACATTTTATAGAAGTTTTAATTTCTTCAAGTATGTTTGGCTTTTTTCCTGAAAAATAATTGTTATCGTTTTTCCTTTAAAAAAAAAATAAATAAAAAAAGCTTAAGTATTCAACAAGCGAGACTATTTTTCTGGGCTTCTGGTTTTCTAGCCAGTTCTACTAAAAACATAATTTAAAATTCACATCAGTGTCAAAAAATCAATCCTATCTCTTCCTTTTAATTCTCCTTGAACCTGCTGCTCGAAGGTGGCAAGGAACATCACGGATCTCGCTCTGATCCAGCTGGAATCCAGGGGCTGCATTTCCCCTCCCCATTCCTCTTGAAACAGTCGAGTCCAACATCTCCAGCTCCAAAGTCATTACTCTATCAATACGCCGAATAATTGAGGCGGCAGCTGTTTGATTTGACATTTTCACACAGGTCGTAAACCCCCTAATACACCGAAATCTCTGCCTTAAACTAGTAGTTCCATGGGGTAAGGCAATCAGGGACTAAGCCACACAGATGCTGCCTGAGTTTCACCTGGATTTGGAGACATTTTTTGCCAATTTTGATGATCAAAATCAATTCCCTCCTTTTACAAAAGCCATACGTTGCTATTTACACCACTGATAAGTTGAATTCCATCATATCTGTCCAACATTAAGGATATTCCTTAATCCTCCAAGGCTAAGCAGCTTATGGGGAGCACTGGGCTACCTCAAAAGTAGATGTCAGAGGTTTCTTCTGGGCAACAGCTCTTGGTTGTTCATCCCCAGAGCGTTGAGCAACTGATCAAGTCACAAGGAATTTGGTCACAATCAAGTCACAAGGTTTGTTGAGCCTTGAGAAGCGAAGGCTCAGGGGAGATCATATTATCACGTACCAGGAGAGAAAAGGTGGCTACCAAAAAGATAGAGACTCCCTTTTTACAGGGAGTCACAGGGAAAAGATAAGGGTAAAGGGGACAAATTACTCCTGGGAAGATTCCAACTGGACTCCAGAAGAAAATTTTTCACCATGACAATAATTCGGTGTTGGAATAATCTCCCAAGGGAATAGTGGGTTCCCCTACACTGGGCACTTTTAAGACTCGGCTTGACAGGGGGCTGGGCCATCTTATTTAAACTGTATTTTTTTTTCTTGCCTTGAAAGGTGGGACTGGATGATCCTTCAGGTTTCTTCCAACCTAGTATTCTATGAATTTGGCCAAGTACTTTAAAAAAGTTGCTATTTTAGAGGGATTGAGGGGGTAGAAAACTATCTAGCAGTTTATTTGCTACATAAACTGTTCCTACTTCTTTTCAGTATCCCTTTCATACGCTTACCAAAATATAAATATATGTAAGAGAAAAGAAGGAACAAATAAATGCAGTGGAAAGGAGAGCCAGGGACAACACAACACAGAGATCACCAACGCAAAAGCTCCGGTGGTCAATACTATAAAGCTACTAAACCCTCTTTATACACTGCTACTACAGCTCAACAACGGGAAATACTCATCTCGTAGTATTTTTCTGTAGTTTGAGCAGGAGTTAACTAAAATAACCTCTCAGGTTTTGACCAGCTTGAGACCTTAATTGACCAGTCTATGCTGTGTAGGGCTTGCAATCCCATCACACAAATAACTATCAAGCCCACCGTTAAAGTAGTCCCCGATGAGTTAGTGAGAGCCGGGCTCTGAGATGTTCCTGAATACAAATTAATCCTATTAAACCTTATTTACATCCATGAGAAAAACAACAGATATTATAGACCACCTTCCAGAGGTCAAGAGCATACAAAACATTTCATAGGAGTCTCATTAGCTACAAGACTTCTCCAACAGACCCAACAGTAGCAGCTACTCCTACTACCAACGCACCTGCAGACCTCTCAGCACCTTATATTTGTTAATTCTTCTATCAGGACTTATGTTTCTCATCTCTAAATGAAGATGGCAGCTTGTCTGCAAGATACTAAGCAGCAAGTCAGTAATTAACTCCAGGTACGTGCTCACATCTTCTGAAAGCCAAAGTATTAATCTACACAACAACATTAGTTTTACCAAGGGAGCTGTGTAAGAAATATCAGGGTAAAGCAAAGAAAATTCTGAGAAACAGAGCTCAGCAGAAGCACAAATTATACCATAGAGCCTAATCCTGCTTTTTGACCTGAACAATTTATCCCATCCTCTGCTTAGGCCTCAGAAAGACAGACACTTTCAAGCAAAAGTCTTATTCCACCATGTCCTTCAATTCCCAAAAGCCTTTTGGCAGTAGAAGTCTTCCCTGAGCAGCGCAGCAGGACCCACAGCACTTCCTCAAGTGCCCTCTGCCAACTCACCAAGAACAGCTCCTGGATCCTGGGGAGGTCCTGGATCCTGGGGAACCCCTTCCACTCTGCTCCTTGCTGCAGAGCCAGCAGGCAGCCTGCTCTCCCCCAAACACCTTCTCTAACGAGCTCCTGCAGAGCTTCATCTCCTCCCAACGCACGTCAGGTGTGGCTTTACCCTCCCAACTGTGCTCAGCTGGGTATGGGAAGGCCTAGGGAAAGGTCAAGGGCAAACCTGCTCTGAGGACAAAAGCTGGCTGGGAGCCTTGCTGAATCAGTACCTGGTGTGGCATCGTTAACACGGATCACTCCTGCCACTGGATCTGTGGGAAAACATTGGGATGGGGAAATGAGGAAAAAGACTAGAGTTGAAATGTGGCTTTGACACCACCAACCATTCACTTTGGCAGAACGAGAGAGGCACCTCTTGGAGCTTCCCCATCGGTGCCAGCAATGAGATGACTGCCGTGGCATAATGTTTTAGACACTATGAATCTGACAATGGCAAGGAAAAGAGAGTAAGGACCTGGGAAGAAATAGGAGGCTCAAGAAAAATTAGGAGTGGAACTGCCATGCCATAAATAAAAAGAGGGAAAAAAAAAAGTCACTCTACATATTGTTGGAAACCAGACAACAGTTGTTTTGTGTACGAGGTTAATGGCTGGACTCAATCTTAAAGACGGTTTCCAACCTAAACCATTCTATGATTCTATGGCTGGCAGCTATTTTGTTAAATGCAGGAGCAGCAAAGATACTTTCCCTTGAGCAGACATAAAATCCTTTACTAAACTCGGGAGTCTAACCAGCAAAGCAAAGAAAAAAACCTTCATTACCAAGATACCCAGCAGCTCCAGCCTAAGAGGCGACACGGACTATCCCACGAGGTAACACCATCCTTCGTGCCACTCAAAGCTGTTTTGTGAACCCAAATACTCTCCCAGATCTTCAGATTAGAGAAACACAAATGCTAATGAAGTGGCCTTGAGCAAGCAGCAGCATGGGGGCACCTCCCTTCTCCCTCAAAACCCTTCCCAGCAGACAGCTCGCAGCGCGCCTAAGGAAGCAAAGGCTTTTCCCAGAGCTGTTCTAAACCCAAAGCCGTTATATATCCTTTCTGCTGCATATGGGGGGGACAAAAAGCCTCTAACTGGCTCTCAAAGATCCTCTGTTATGGTAATGATCAGAAAACACTTGATTTCCTAGAAAAGCACGAGGGCTGGAGGATGGGATGGCAAGAAATGGGCTGTGGCTGTGAAGTCTGGCATCAGAGGGACTCTAAATGGGGTGATGGGAGGACTGAGGGAGTGAGAGTAGCAGCAAAGGGAATAAAATTACCATGACTAGGACTGGGCATGAAAGCCACCGTTGCCCTTGATGGAATTCATAAAGAACACCCTTAGTAGGTATTACTGTAATAGGGTAATATTTTCCCCGAGAGCTGCTACGTGGAAAGCATTCATCCATGCCAAGAACGGAGGTCACCGTCTCACCGGGATTGCTACTCCGGAGACCCGGCGCCCTCCGCCTATTACAAACTCTCATTTTAAGGAGGAGGGGCAAAGTCAGCGTTAGGAGACAGAGAAAAGATTTTTCAAGTGGATAATGAAGACGGGAAGAAAGCAAAATGCAATTCCACCTGCCTGAGCTTGTGGAAAGCCGACCAAAGGAGACCTGGCTCGGTGCAGACGACAGGAATTTTTGGCCACAGAAACCGTTACGACACATCAAAAAGGAAGACAAGTCAAAAGATTTGCTCTCAACTGCGATTATTTTAACGACATATAAATGCACCGCTTTCTTTACAAGGTATAAATAACCACATGTAATTACCTGCTAATTACTGGCAATTAAATCGCAGGGCAAATACAGCAACGCACGAAGATAATCAGATGGTTACTTGTACAATGTAAATTAATTGATAACAGGAGATTTACAATTGCAAATTAAGAACGATTACATTTCGAATATTATGTTAGACGTTGGGTGTTACACACAGTTAAACACTCAGGGTTTTCCTCCTCCACCGTGTCACAGGTACCCTGCTCTGGGGTGACAAAGGGAGGAAGCAGGTGACAATTTTTCGGAGTCAGCACACATCCGCTTGCCCGTTATTTCCGACATAATTATCCTCCATAAATTCCATCGCTATCTGTTATCTGAAACACCCTCCATGCTCCTGGCAACAGGATCTTTAATTGTACCCAGTTTGGGGCTCCCCAGTTCAAGAGAGACAGGGATCTACTGGAGAGAGTCCAGCAGAGGCTACGAGGATGATGAAGGGACTTGAGCATCTCTCCTGGGAGGAAAGGCTGAGAGAACTGGGGCTGGTTACTCTCGAGAGGAGAAGGCTGAGGGGGGATCTGATTCAGGTCCAGAAATCTCTAAAGGGTGGGGGTCAAGTGGAAGGGGCCAGGCTCTTTGCTGTGGTGCCCTGGGATAGGACAAGGAATAATGGGTACAAGCTGGAACACAGGAGGTTCCACCTCAATAGGAGAAACTTCTTTGGTGGGAGGGTGCCAGAGCCTGGCCCAGGCTGCCCAGAGAGGTGGTGGAGTCTCCTTCTCTGGAGACTTTCCAACCCCCCCTGGATCTGTTGCTGTGTGGCCTGCCCTGGGGGATCCTGCTCTGGCAGGGGGGTTGGACTCGACGATCTCCCGAGCTGCCTTCCAACCCCTAACATCCTATGATTCTATGATCCTGATTAGCTTTGGAGAGAGAAATTTCTCCAACCTTATCTTTCACTTGCAGTTCTGATTCCCTCTCCCTCTCAGCTCCACCCGGCACTCCATTGAGTTTCGCTTGTGTGGCCGTCTACAGCTATAAACATAAATTGGCTGCAATTTTACGCCTTCAAAATCCTGGGATTTTTTCATTATTTCACCAACAGGCAGAAAGCAAATCTACCATCGAGTCGTAAAAGAACAGCAGTGGGTGGGTTTGCTGCTTCCTGGAATAGGTTTGTCCTTTTCTTGAAGGTTGCATCGTGTCTCCGTGAGCGTGTTTCTGTCATTCCAGAGCGTTGGCCTGTTGTCCCCTGGTTCTAAGGAGGTTCAAGAAGGGCAAGTGTAGGGTCCTGCACCTGGGGAGGAAGAATTCCAGGCACCAATATAGATTAGGGGTGGGTCTGCTGGAAAGCAGTTCTGAGGAGAGGAATCTGGGAGTCCTGGGAGACAGTAAATTATCCATGAGCCAGCAATGTGCCCTTGCTGCTAAGAAGGCCGATGGAATCCTGGGGTGCATAAGGAAGAGTGTGGCCAGGAGGTCAAGGGAGGTCATTCTCCTCCTCTACTCTGCCCTGGTGAGGCCACATCTGGAATCCTATGCCCAGTTCTGGGCTCCCCAGTTCAAGAGACAGGGAAGTGGAGAGAGTCCAGCAGAGGGCTACAAGATGATTGGGGGATTGAAGCATCTCTCCTAGGAGGAAAGGCTGAGCGAGCTGGGACTTTTTAGCTTAGAGAAGAGAAGACTGAGGGGAGACCTTATTGATGCTCACAAGTATCTTAAGGGTGGGTGCAAGGAGGATGGGGCCAGACTCTTCTCAGTAGTTCCTAGTGAGAGAACAAAATATGAGAAAAAAAAAAAACTTCTTTACTATGAGGGTGGCAAAGCCCTGGAATAGGCTGCCCAGGGAGGTTGTGGATTCCCCTTCTCTGGAGGTATTCCAAACCCACCTGGATGCAGCCCTGTGTCACGTGCTCTAGGCCCTCCTGCTTTAGCGGGTGAGTTGGACCAGATGATCTCTGGAGGTCCCTTCCAACTCTTGACAATTCTGTGATTCTGTAATTCTGCTCCTCCTCACAAAAGGATGTCTGTGGTAGCTGCTTGTTGACCTTCTATGGACTTCTGTTGGAGGCTGAAGGTGTTTCTCATTACTTTCTTATAATACAGTTGACCTTGTAACGATGTTGACTTCTTCTCGTATTAGCGCCCGCGTCGAGCGTAGGTTTTATTACTCAGTCTGTGTCTGTTTTGTTGATTTGGGATTACGTGAAGCAGCTCTTAGGCTCGGTGTACCAGCCTCCATGTGGTCAGTAAACTTCAATCAAGTCTGCATTTTAGCCCTGTTGTTACCACTTCCAGGATTTTGAGCTGCAGTTCAGCTGACAGGATAGTTTTGCTTAAACGCATCTGACCTAGAAGTCGGAAGTCCAATAGATATTTAAAAGACATGAGGATGTGGTGCTGAGGGACACGGTTTAGTGGGGACCTGGCAGTGCTGGCTTAATGGTCGGACACGATGATCTTAAAGGCCTTTTCCAACTGAAATGATGATTCTACAATTTAACATTTAATCAGCATCAAATTAGGCAGTTATAGTAGAAAAACCACACTAAGCTGTTCTTCGGTACAAGCACTCAGAACATCATGGCCAACCTCAACCACGTAAAGTAACTTTC
This sequence comes from Baryphthengus martii, assembly GCA_013396935.1. NCBI lineage: Eukaryota > Metazoa > Chordata > Aves > Coraciiformes > Momotidae > Baryphthengus > Baryphthengus martii. The sequence goes on from VWZK01012394.1 coordinate 43,701, forward strand.
CACAGAAACGTGCAAGAATTGAGATTTTTTTTTTTCTATGCCTTCTGGTTTATGACCCTTTCTTTCTCACTTTATAATTAAAACTTTTCCAACATCCTCCTGCAACTAGCAGGGAAAGTATTTCAAGTGGAAGGGGAAAGTGCACCATGCTGTGCCACCAGAAATAACAAATTCCTCCTCGGGTTGTTAAGGCGTGTACTGATTAAAACTACAACGGCACTTTGCGAAAAAGAGGACAGTTTGGTAGCCTAAATGGCTGCATTTTTATTATTTCCTCAATAACGATAAAAATGGTGCCAGGAGGATTGTTAGAAACGGAGGGTTTGAACATCCCACAATGACACACGTAAGCTTCACGAATTTGAAACGCGAATGGATCCAATGGAAAGCGCATAAACACTGGACAATCCAGGGGAATCTCTTGCTTAAGCAGCACTGAGTGCAGCCACAAATGAAAACCTCAGGATCTTTAGGGTGTTCAGAGACAGTAAATCTCAAGCAGAACGGTAATTTTCTGACTATTTTTTTCCCTGCTGGTAGTCACAAAGATGCAGAATCACTGCAGGCTCACTTAACATGGCAGTTTGTTTTGAGAAAAGTTGTTATTTTCCAATGATAACCATGTAGCTCTATTTTTTTTTTCCCAGTAGTTTATAAATCCAAACTAAATGCTCCAATAGCTTTAAAAATACTTTTCAGCAAGTGAACATTTTCCCCCTGTGTCAGAGCTTTTACACGACACCCTTCCAAGCCAAAGTCTGGTGTGTCTTGCTGCTACAGATAAGAACTGAACTAAGATCAAATGTAGAAGTCTCCAGAACAGTGAAGGGAGGGCGAGGTGATCTTGAATGTGAGATACCCATCAGCCTGCAGTGAGATCTTCCAACATTCATGACCACAGGAAAGGAGAAAGTTGACAAGAAACCCATTATGAGCAGCACATCGGGTCACCTGGAGCTCGGTTTTTGCTTAATGTGGAAAGGAAAGGCTCACAAGCCAAGAGTCCTTCTGGCTTTATTCCCTTGAGGGGTCAGGTAGAAGACCAAGGCATGGTGGGTCCAGATGCCAAGCGCTTTACTTCCACGGTAGGACCTGAATGCATCAGATAGGACAATTCAACTGGAAATCCCTATTAAATTTTTTGCTTACCAACTAAGAAATGATCAGCTCCATCCTCTGTAGGTCACACCGCTGGAGCCAGGCCGTGTAACCTGCAGGTTAAACATGCAGGATTCTCTCCGGCTTGTTTAGAAGTACGACTCAACTAATTGATGGAAAAATCCCGCTGCACCCAACTGACCTTCTTGTTGTTCAGATCAAGAGAAGGTCCCTGCAGAGCAGTGACAGCCGGCGCTTCACGAGTGTTTTCAAAGCAACAGGCAGAGATATTTCACGCTGCAGTCCTCCCTAACAGCATCCTGGACCCGATGACAGAAAGGAACTTGCCACCCATCACAAGGAGACGGTGCGGTAATCCTCCGAGAGACGTTGTACAGGCAGGAGTATTAAAATGCACGCCATCGAGCCTGGCTGCTATCAGATCAGCAGAGCATGGGAATAGCATCTCTATACCAGGGAACATACCGGCTCCAACCTTCAGATTCATTTGGGATACCTTCGTTACGTCGGAGCTGGGCTGACTTCCTGCAGAAAGGGGAAGGGGCCAGATGAAGAGGTCTCCAGCTGACAGACGTCACGCGGAATGGGAACGCAGAAAACGTAGGAGCAGCTTCTCACAGCAAGTCCAGCTGAGAATGAGGTTATGATTTTCAGTTTGTAAATGACTAGCATCTGCTGGGGTAAGAATATAAAGGTTTCCTTATAGAAGAGAGTGAGAGAAACAGAGCACATTTCCTTATTCTCCAGCTCTCTTGTACTTGCTCTGGAGGAGGTGAAAACTGGCAATTACTCCTGAAGATGCACAGATCGGAAGATAGAACATAAATGAAAATAATAATAATAATAAAAAGAATATGAATGCATTCTCCAGTTATTCAATGGATATTTATTCAACCAAGGTGCTTGGGAAAGCATTACAGCGAGCTTCCCGGCGCGTTAGGAGAAGTTTCTCCTGTCTGCTTGGTGTTACTTGGCAATCAGAAGAAAAGGAGATGAAGAGAAGTGATGACATTGTGTGCAGCACACAGTCCAAATAAAGCCATTTGGAAAGAAAAGGTCGGTGCTGGTCAGGTTGACATGAGAAGTATTTCTAGAAGATGCAACTAGTTTGTAATAAACACAGAGAGGAATTTTAGGAACACTTATAAAAGTTCTGTTCTTGCACACAATGGGGTTTTAAGGGAGGAGAGGAAAACACTCACGTAGAAACGACATAATTTTAAAGACCACATTCTTGTTCTGAAAACAATCCTTCGTGTATCTGAAGGTCAGAATTCAGATGAACTTGCTGGAATTCATATTCATCAGGAAGAAACAAAAGAAGTCCTGGGAAGCCCATTAAAAAAATATAATGTGTTTTTTTTTCCTCAGGAATTACTCTGGAATTGGGTGTCAAGTATCTGACTTAATGCTCTAATGGTGTGACTTGAACGCTCATGGAGGATTTACAGGAAATATCTGTTCCTTATCTGATTATAGAAGGAAACCAAAGTCTCGCAGTCTGACACTCCAAGGTGGTTTGCTGACAACCTAAACCTCCAAAATTAACTATTTAGCATTGGATTAAAGCAGAGCTCAGACCAGCTGCCTTGTTCAAGCTCAAAGGCTATCAGTTCCCAGAGGAACAGAAAAAAAAAACAAAACACACAAACAACAAGCAAACCAAAAAAAAACCCAAACACAAAAAAACAACAACACAAAGCCAGGCAGGAAAATAGAGGCACAGAAAAATGAAGTGACCTGTCCACTATTTCAGAACAAGAAATCCAACATCAGCCCCTCAGGCCAGACCTACAGACAGCAAGTTAGAAACTGGAAATTGTGACAAACCGAGCTTGGTGGCAGCTGCTAACGAGAACAAAACACCTTGAAGAACAAATCCTGTATAAGAAATGATTTAGGAGATTGCCAGCGATTGAGAAATCATTCAAAAAAAAGAAAAAAAATGTCTTTTTGGAAAGTCTCTCCTAATGGAAAGTGAAGCAGCTCATCACGAGAGCCTCCCTTTTTGAAAAGAGCAGTAACAGGGGTTTTGTCGAGGCCAGAGCTTCACAGATGTGATTTTATCTTAAAAGCAGGTCCAAGGAGGCACACAGGCACTTCAGGGGTCTTGAAAAATATCACAGAATATAGCAGGAGATAAATCAGGAGAGCAGAGTTGGATGCAGGGAGTGCAGGACCCACTGCAGACCCCCCGATATGGAAGCGACCGCCTGGTAGGGGCCGTGCTGGGGCTGGACGTCTCCCAGTCTCTCCGCCTCGCTCCAGACCTCCTGGAGATCCCATGAGCTGTTGCCAAGAATAATCCAAAGGGTTCCTACCTCACATTTGCTCTGCTGCTTTGGATTAAATTCAATGAGGTGAATTACATAGCGTTCGATGTCACGAATTGTATTATGATTCCATTCAACAAATGAAAACTGCAACGTCAATAAACCATATAACCTTAATCTACAAAATCTACCCGTAGTAATTTAAAAGAATCACGTCAAAAGGTCAAGGGAAATCCTGGGAAAAAGCAGGAGCGTGGCACTTTTGCATTAAGAACTTCAACAGCACACTTAGGGTTAGGAGGAGAGCGGAGAAAGAGAAAGGAGAAGGAGAAGGTTTAAAAAAGCTGGGTTTAATTAAAGAAAATGAATAAATAGCTGGATGAATAAATAACCAAGAAGTAAATAACTAACTAACTATGCTGAAAGTGGCTTCTGAGAACGGTCTCTTCCCAAAGCAGGGACCCCTGAGCTGAATCACACAGAGGCGGAGGGAGCCGCAGGCACAGGCTGGGTGACAAGAACTCAGGAGAGAGACAGGGAAGAAAATAATAAATGTTTTCCAGCATGTGTAGCGTCTCTGATGGGATATTTCTAATGCAAATGTCTGGTAGACTGGGGACAGAAGCTGGGGTGGTTTTTTTTTAGCAACAGGATAACTAAGATGCGATTACTTATGCATGAATGCAATATTCCAGTGCCAAAAAAGCTAACAGTGAATTAATTCCCCTGCCTCCTGATTTAAAGGACCAGGTCACAGCCTTGTCAGATGCTTTTACGTGTCACAGAGTGGGCTGTAGGAGCCCAGCGCTGCTGCTCGGTGGGTTGTGCGTCGCGGCACCGCTATAAAAGGCATCTCATAGACAGGTAAGGACCAAATCTCTGCCCTGGTTTCCTCCCAGACCCACTGACCCAGTCTGAAGGATGCAGATGCTCGTGCCCCATGACCAGGCAACAGCTTAATGCTCGCAGGGCAGCTACACCCACTGAAATGGTCTGATCCTTCCTCAGCTGTACTGAGGAACTATCATCATCCAGTACTCAAAACTTTCATCAGTGCCAGAGTCCAGACTGTCTTGTTATCTACCCTGCAACCATTGCTCTGGAGCCTCCAATACAAGAAGAACATGGATCTATTGGAGATGGTCCAGAGGAGGCCACAAAGATGATGAGAGGGCTGGAGCAACTCTCCCATGAGAACAGACTGAGGGAGTTGGGGCTGTTTAGCCTGGAGAAGAGAAGGCTCCTGAGAGACCTTATAGTGGCCTCCAGTATCTGAAGGAGACCTACAGGAAACCTGGGGAGAGACTTTTTCTAAGGGCCTGTGGGGATAGGACAAGGGGCAAGGGTTTGAAACTAGAGCAGGGGAGATTTAGATGAAACATTAGGAAGAAGTTCTTCACTCTGAGGGTGGGGAGACATTGGAAGGGGTTGCACCAAGAAGTTGTGGGGCCTCATCCCTGGAAGTGTTGAAGCCCAGGCTGGATGAGGCTCTGAGCAACCTGCTCTAGTGGGAGGTGTCCCTGCCCATGGCAGGGGGGTTGGAACTGGATGATCTCTGAGGTCCCTTCCAACTCCAGCCGTTCTATGATATGCACAGCACTGGCACAAAAGGGGCAGCAAAGATCACAACTGCATCAGCACTCGGTAGTTTCTATATCCCTTTAAAAAGGGTCCAAAGCTGCCACGCTAGAAAGTTTATTTAAATAATCTTAACAGTTGGGCTTTTTCACCTTTATTTCAAGCCTCTGAGGCTCTCCATCCTGAGTACAGCAGTAACGTGTCTTTGCCCCAAAACAACATGCAGCATGAAGGAAATGCAACCTGACACTACTTCAAGACAGCAAAGACAAACTGATTTAGCAGCTCTGACAGGCATTTATAAGCAAAATAAAATGTGAATCTAATTTCAGCCTACCGTACCGAAATAATATGCAACGTGTTTTGATGTCACAACATGAATATTTCATATATGAACAGCATCTTGTCTAGTAGCGAGATGCTCCCAGACACCCACGAGAGGAGGTCCTGGGAGACAGAAAAAGGCTTAATTGCTGTTTTTCAGCAAGCAGCCCAGCAGTGCAGTCAAACTTTTAGATCCTTACTGACTTCTTCACTCTTTTGCCAGATGTCAATACGTAAAAGTTTAGAAGGAAAAAAGTCGTGGCTGAACCTCTCCTCCTAATTAAGGGCTGCATCGATCAGCTAGGTTTTCCTCTTGCCTCCTGTCACAGAAACCACTGGATTTTGGAAGAGGCCCTGCCAAAGAGGGATCCATCCTTATGGTTTGCTAGGAAAAAAGCCAGGACTGAAATCTCCAGCATGCCAACGGCATCGCTTTTCCCAAGTACTTTGATGAGCAACAGCCCAATGAACTTGGGCAAAGCTGGGTATTTACAGCCTCAAGAGCATTTTGGTTTGATTTGCATTGAGTTTCAAGGTTCACCAGTTTAATAGCCAGCATGGCCACGTTTTCATTTCCTTCGCCTCAAATTTAGAAAAACAAAAAAAATCCAACAACATCACAAGGTTACCTCTCGAACAAGAAATCAATCCCAAATTCCACCAGGCAGATAACCAACGTACGCAGAAAATACAGGCCAGCTACAGCTGAAGTTTTGCTGAATTTTGCTGCAAAACATTCACACAACCCTTGAAGTTGCCCATTAACTTCTAGCCTAAAAATATAAGCGAGGGGAAAAAAAAAAAAAATGCACATAATTTGAATTACACTGAATATTCAATAACGGTAACGACTGAAATATTTGAAGCGCTTTGATGTGTCTTTCTGGGGAAACTGCATCTGTCCTTGACCTTTGCTTACTCATTATTTTGTCAACACATAATTAACACATTCATAATATCGTATAAATGCCACTTATCGATACTGTCCCAAGGGCAACTAGCTATCTAGGAAGAACACGGACACATTAACATTTACTAACTCATTTAGCTTCTCCTCTGCATGAAACTGAGCAAATCCATTTGTCAGCTCACTCAGAAATGTCTATTAAACAGGCAATATTTAGCAAGGCAATGTTTTAAACTTCCCCAGACCACAGCGACAAGTCATTTGACGGGACAACCGCTACGGAGAGCGGCAGCGAGCCCGCGCTTGAGCAACCAGACGATGGGACCACCTCGAGATTGAACGTACAGAAATGTAAACAGATTTAATTTACCTCTTTTTTTTACATCTGTTCTTCCTTAGCAACAGAAAGTTGCTGGGTACACTGGATAAAAGCTTCAAATTCAGCTCTGCTGAACTGCGCCTACTCGAGAGGGTAACGTTGCCCCCAAGGCGCCAGCTCAACAAGGTTTGAGGTCGTTCAGTTCAGGTATTTAATCATATTATACAGTATCTCCATACCTACAGATTTCACTGCTTTGGGAGATGTTGAGGATCTCCTGCGGGAAGGCCCACACCCGAGGTTTAAGGAAAATTAATCATAATCTTGCATCCTCTTTTTTTTGTCCCCCAAATATTCGCCATTATCCGTCAACACAACTAAGTACTCGAGGCCTCTGAAGATTATTTTGAGCATTTTGTTCACTGGGCTCGACGTTTATCTGGGAATGAGTTTGAAACGCTGTGGTAACAAATATCTGGGAAAACACATGTCAGCACTTTGGCAAATTCTTAGCGAGCTCGAGTTAAATTTAAAATGGAAATTGGACTAATTAATTACTTGAGATGGAACAAGAGCAGGATTTCAGCACACGACTGAAAGGAGACAATGCAAAAAGCAACGACTGGCGTGATTCCAGTGCGAAGCGGCGCAGGCAGCGCTTCCCAGTGAGCAGGAGCGAGCAGAAGCGAGCGGGAGCACGTTCCCCAAGCTGCACTCGATGTAGAAATGACCTGGAGAAAGGCACGGAAGAGTAACAGGCTCTCAGGATGACACTGTGACATCTTCTCTCCTGAGGAAACTAAAATAATGAGTAAGATGTCAAACTGAGAAGCGATGGGGACTGGCAGGCCCATCACCAGTGCTCCAGCTATGAAGGAGAAGTCCTGGGGATCACAGAATCACAGAATGGCAGGGGTTGGAAGGGACCTCAAGAGATCATTGAGTTCAACCCCCCTGCCAGAGCAGGATCACCCAGGGCAGGCCACACAGGAACAGATCCAGGGCGGGCTGGAAAGTCTCCAGAGGAGGAGATTTACAAGGTGACCTGTATTCATCAGATAAGATTAGGAAAAAATGAGTTACAGTGAATGCACTGACCTCTGTTGGCATCATCCTTTCTTACTGAAACACCTTTTAAATGCTGAATTTGATGTTCTAGAAAACAGATGATACATCTGAGACAAGACCTGAGGCAGAATCATCTCGTGATGAAGTCACATTCCAATGCCACAGTAAATCTAACACCGTGGCTCTTTAACTCACAGTTCTTGGGTATAATGACACATAAAATCATTGAATGGTTTGGGTTGGAAGGAACCTTCAAGATCACCAAAGTTCCAACCCTATGACCCCTCCTACGACATCAGGTTGCTCAAGGCCCCATCCAACCCGGATTTGAACACATCCAGAGATGGAGCATCCACAACTTCTCTGGGTAACCCCTTCCAGTGTCTCCCCACCCTCAGAGGAAAGAACTTCTTCCTAACGTCTCATCTAAATCTCCCCTGCTCTAGTTTCAAACCCTTGCCCCTTGTCCTATCCCCACAGGCCCTTAGAAAAAGCCCCTCCCCAGGTTTACTGTAGCCCCTTCAGATACTGGAGGCCGCTCTAAGGTCTCCTCCTCTCCGGGCTGAACAGCCTCAACTCCCTCAGCCTGGCCTCACAGGAGAGGGATCTCAGCCCTTGGACCATCCCAGTGGCCCCCTCTGGACCCTCTCCAACAGATCTACGCCCTTCTTGTGTTGGGGGCTCCAGAGCTGGACGCAGTGCCCAAGGTGAGATCTCATGGTGTTGCTTTTCTAAGCCCCTTCTCAGTCAGATGTTTTAAATACCCAGGGAACACCAAGGTACACATCTTGGGGTGGGAGCGTGTGTGTGTGATCAGGACTGAGGTACCAGGGCTAAGGGCTCGCTGGCTGCAGCCGTGCACAAGTGTCCCCGTGTCACACTCGTGGGACACTCACAGGCCTGGGCTGCAGCCAGAGCAGGAAGACGCAGAAAGCGACGCTGAAAATGCATCGCTTACGCTACAAGTATGGCTCTGAAAAATGTGTAGTAAAAGTTGACTGCTTCCAAGACAGAATCTTTCTGTTCAAGAAAAAAAAAAAAAAAAGAGAAAGAAAAAAAGTGTTTGGTAAACAGACAAGGAATGTACTACATCAGGCTTCAACAGGGGAAAAAAAAAAATAAAGTAAGAAACTGCTACTAGGTTTTCTTTCTGCACTTCTACATTAGAAGAAGGAACAGAAACAAAATACAACCTACAGTGAGTAAGAAGCAGGTGATGTAAGGATTCAACACACAAAGTTATCAAACAAGCAAAGCCATCTGAGAGGAGAGACCTTTCTGACAGATCCCACTGGAGGATCTCCTGAGCATTTCAGCACTGAAAAATAAAAAACCATAAGCAGCCCTGGGCAAATCATGGATTTCTCCCTGCTAATGTTGATTTAAAATATGTAAATGCATTCACAAGCTAGAAGGTGTGGATAATGACTGTCAAACGCGCAGAGCAGTGACCATTAAAAACAGTAGCAACAAATACACAAAAGTTTTCAAATTTGATTTTCCTCCCTTTACCACGGAAACCTCTCTCAAATCACGATCATCAAGTTCACTTGGAGAAATACAAGGGGGAAAGTTTTCCCCTCCCTTTTCTTTGTGTAGTGGAGGGCAGAATTTTCCCTTACGTGTTTTTTTTCCAAAACACTTTGAAACAGGAGCCTTTGTCTGTCCAGAGAAATAAAGCCACAAACTCCTCACAGATCGAACAGCACCCATGGCAAATTCTCAGGTTTTGTTTCGGGGGAAAGTGGTAAAAAAGGCTAATCTGAAATACATGAAAAATGAGTCAAGCCTGTGATTGCCCCAGCCCTCTCTGCACAATATTCCTCCTCTCTTCTGGAAGGACCTGGCACGGGAAATACATCTGGAAGCGTCCAGGGTCTCTGACAAGTTACTGACAGCTGATGGATGGATCAAATCCAATATCTGGAATACAAAATGATAAGGTTCAGAAGTGAAGGGGATGAGTGACAGTGGCTAAGGAGATGAACGGACGGGGGGACCTTCACAGCAGAAGGCTGAATCTCTTTTTCCATCATGAAGAGGATAATGAAGGAGCTGACAACAGCCAAGAACTCATTTTCAGCTATGAATATTGGTCTTAAAAAAAAACAAACACCACAAACAAGCAAACGACTCTCTAGTGCTTTTAGATTTGTGTTGCTAACACATGGAATGTATTTAAGACTTCACGAAAGTTAACTGTGAGCCATGGCAAGGGCTGTCTGTGCCAACGTCCCATCTTTTCCGACCCAAACGATTCTGTGATTGGATTCTATGATGACATTTGAGAGGTGGAAACGCTCTCCCCGATCAGCACCCAGCCCACTCATCCCACCAACGCGCCGTCCCTTTATGCCCTTTCCCAAGCCATGAAAGTCACCTCAAAGGCAGTTTTATGATTTCAAAACACGTTTGGATTCAGAAAAAAGATACGGAAGCCTTTCAACACGTACTGTGACCCAGAGAGTACAAGGACTATAGAAAAAGAGGGGGGGAAAAAGCATTTGGGATCAAAGCATATTTTCTGCTACGAGCCACTTTGTCCAAGGTAGCTTTCAGAATGTTTAATAATTTGGTATGTTTTATCATTAGGCAAAATAAACAGTCTTAGCAACGAACTCTCAGGAACGTCCTATTTCATCGGTATTTTCCACTGCGGAAAGGAATCGCTCAAAGGGAAATTTCCAAAAAGCAACTTCTCTCTGGACCACGACGCATCCTTTTCTGTACTGCAGCTTCCTCCCCCAGCAGCCCAGCACCGCTCTGCTTTTACTGCCAGGATCCTCTATTTGCAGCTAATACATTTAGCCATTTCCAGACGTGGAATATGAGGAGCCATCCAAAACAGACACACATTTCCTGCGTGTTTTTCAACCATCTAATTCTCTCTTCCACATCCTGCCCGTACAAATGACATCCTTCCTACCAACCAGTCTACAAGACCACAGCACCATTTAGTAATCAAAACGGGGATGCTCATTATCCGCTTCTCTTTCTGCTCTTGACTTTTTTTTTTGGCCTCCATTCACCTTTTCTTCTCAACTTAACACAGTATTTGGGTCAGTGACTTTCAGTTCTTTTACTTTTGCCTTGTCTCACACCCACTGGCAGGTGTTACGGGAAACGCAGCTATTCTAGTGGTATTATTAATTTATAAACACAAAAATTACACAGACACATACTCTGCAAAATCAAAATACCCTTGGGATAGTCGGCCAACTTTAGTTCACAAATACTGATGACAACTTTCCTCTGCTTTTCAGACGATATGTTTAATTTAAGAGGATTCTTTTTTTCCTACAAAAGAATTCAAAAAAAAAAAAACAAACCTGCACAGAAGGAAAAAAGGTGTTTGGTTAGAGAGACAGAAAGAAGGATGAAGCTGAAGAAGTTGTTGTTTTTTTCTGGTCCTAAGTTAATCCTGTGGGAAATCAGTGCAATTCAAAGGGCTTTATTTTTTTTCCCCCGCAACTAAACATCGAAGTCAGCTCATCTGAAACTCAGTTTACTTTAGAAAGGCTAAAGAAATAAAGCAATCCATCAATTATTTAAAGTGTTTGGCCCTGATCCTGTAAGGGCTTGGGCACACACTTCATTCCATCACGATCTTAAAGCCGGAGCCTTCCACAGCCAGAGGCTCGGTCAGTGAAGAGGCTGCAAAAGAAAACGCCTGAGTTGGCTTTTTCAGTGAAAAGAGTCGTTCTGGTTGTGAACAAAGGATGGTTTGGGCAGGAAGAATTCAGACCCAGTTCCTCAAGGCACAGTCCCCATCGTCTCTCTGGCCCCACTGAGCTCAACCACCTCCAGTAGCAACCATGTCCTGACCATGGGCCAGCAATGGGCCCTTCTGGCCAAGAAGACCAATGGCCTCCTGGGATGTATGAGAAGGGGTGTGGTGAGTAGGTGGAGAAAGGTTCTCCTCCTCCTCTGCTTTGCCCTGGTGAGGCCACATCTGGAATATTGCATCCAGTTCTGGGCCCCTCAGTTCCAGAAGGACAGGAAACTGTCTGAAAGAGTCCAGTGCAGAGCCACAAAGATGATGGAGTGGAACATCTCCCTTCTGAGGAGAGGCTGAGGGAGCTGGGGCTCTTTAGGTTGGAGAAGAAGAGACTGAGGGGTGACCTCAGGAATATTTATAAATATGGAAAGGGCGAGTGTCAGGAGTACGGAGACAGGCTCTTCTCAGTGACATCCAACGACAGGACAAGGGGCAATGGGTGCAGCTGGAGCAGAGGAAGTTCCAGGTAAACATAAGGAAAAAGTTCTTCACAGTGAGAATGACAGAGCCTGGACCAGGCTGCCCAGAGATCTTGTGGAGCCTCCTTCTCTGGAGACATTCAAAACCCACCTGGACGTGTTCCGATGTGACCTACTCTGGGTGATCCTGCTCTGGCAGGGGTGTTGGACCAGATGACCTTTTGAGGTCCCTTCCAACCTCTAACATTCCACATGATTCTGTGAATCTCCCAGTGGGGTCAGAGCCTTGCAGCAGAGTCCAGATGTGGGCTAAGTGCCAAGGGAGGGGTGGTGGTCCCCCTCACAACCTCGTGGCCACGGGGCAGAACCAAGGGCAACCTCAGCACCAGCTGAGCCTCAGCACCCACTCACATTCAACCCGAGTCACCCATGGTCCACAGGCCCTTTTCAGCAGAGATGTTGAAATAGAGGTGTAGAAATCCAGAAAACACAGGTATATAGATGATATATATAAAAATACACTACATTGTATAAAAATAGGCGTATAGATAACACACATAATCTTTATCCTTACAGGAAGCGGATTGCAATGGAGAAATGCATTCTTCTGTTCCATGGAATTTAATTAGTTACTAAATTTAGATACTGTCAGTACAGTTACACAGGATTCACTGCAGTTGGGATTTAAATATTGCATGATCTTTTATATTTTCCATAACACTAATAGATGACATTACGTTCGTACAGCTATTGTCAAGGATTTCAAGACGAATGCTTAGGTCAACTCATCGTGTTTTAAACAGCTGCATCAGATCTGATTCTGTTGGCAAAAATATACTCTCAGTCTTGAGTAGTGGTAGTTTTAAAGCAAGTATTCAGAGAGATCCTGAACCTCGTGCAGTAGGAAAGGACTGACCCAAAGCAAAAATTCAGGTGCAAAAATAACTACAATTGTTTTAAGCGTATGATAGAGCTATGAGGAAATTCATGGGGGATAAGAAAAGAAGTGTTAAAATTTCCCCTCTGCCATAAGCTTCTTTTTTTCTTTTAATAGCTCAGTACCCTAAAATTCAAAGACTTTGGGTAGAGCTTACTAGAAACTCAACTGCCTAAATATCTCTGACCATCTTGGTGTGTGCATCTCAGCTCTTCATCTCCAAGAAAGCAGCACACGACCAGCTCAGGAGAATTCCACCAGGATAATTAAAGACCTGACATTTTAGGTCCATTCAGAAACTACAGTAAGAAGGGTCAAATAAGTTCTCAAGTCTGATTCAAACTGCTTCTACTTCAAACTGCAGAACTTCACAAGGTATTTTCTCCTGGAGACGTTGGGCTTAGCTATAGCCTGGCCTAAAGTTTCAGAGTCTTATTCAAAAGTCACCGAGACAGACAGCATCTGGTGCAATTTGTGAAGGATTTTAGAAATCCTTGTGAAGCATCACCTTCTTTTTTTGTAGTTTTATTTATTTATTTATTTTTAATCAAGCAGGCTCACGCAGCCTGAGCTATTTTGCGAGATCGGTGCCACCATAAAGCACAGGGCTGACATCCCAGGTCTGCCAGAGATTGAAGCCAGATGAGCCGAACTACAAGTGCCATTTTCAAACGTGACCCTGAAGTTTATTTTTGACAGATGGGATTTTCCAGGTAGAGCACTGTGTTATCACCGTAATATCCAAACTCAATTTAAGTTTGATCTATAAGATTATTTTCATTTCAACCCCTCTGGACACTTGTGACAACAATATTTCCCTTCTCCCTCCAAGAATCTAATTTGGTCTTGCACTGCAACTCTGCTTAGGAAGCTGTTTAGAGGCAATGTTTTAGAAATATGAATCAAATTTTCTGGAGTGAAATAAAAGCGGCTATCCAGGAAAGGATAACCCGCTTTTCTAGGGGCAGTGATTCCATATTTTAGGTAATGGTTCTAAAACACAGTAATAATCATAATAATAAAACAGTTCTGAGATACAGCGTGTGCGGATGGCAAGCAGTCTATCAGAGGTAGCTTTGCTGTCTCTGGTTACACTGGGAATGATTGGAAGCACTGGCTGGTCCACCAAACCATATAGTTACACCACAAATCCCAGAACTTCCTGACATGTCAAAATAAAGGGAAAACATGGCAGTGTAACAGCTGAGGGTTTGGTCCTGGGGCTGATTTTGATTTGGAGGCCACTCCAATGTCAGGTTAATGGTTTTTAAAAGAGGATTTGAAGGATTTTCCTCATGGAGCAAAGCAGAAATACCTGCATTAGATGTCTTCTGCAGGCAGGAGTGACCTCTTCCCTCTGCACCACCTCGCAGCCACGAGGAAAGTCCCTGGGATGGAAGAATGGGACAGTGCAGCTAAACCCTGTTACTTCCTCCTGTTCCAGAGCAAGGGACCCTTTTTGGCAGCAGATCAACAAACAATATATGCACTCACTAAAACAAAAAAAATTCTGTTAAAACAATTACATCACGCTCCCCTAGCAACTGACAAACTGGTGGGTTTTTTTCCCCCCTCTCTTTCAAGTCATTCATAGTGAAATCCCTTCAAAAGTGAAAAACACCAGGCACAGCCAGCCAAGCTCTAAATATCCACCCCAGAGACAAAGGACCTGCAAACTCCTGACCCTCACTCATTGCAGAAAGCCCTCAGCCGGCAGAGACCACCCCATTCCCAGCTTCCACCGAGCTGAGCAAGCAAAGCCAGGAACCCATTAATTTGCTGCGTGAGTTATGGTTCCCTGCAGCACCTTTTGTTCGCTGCCAAGGTTCTGCAACAGTGACAAATGTGGCTACATTCAGCCCAAAACTCTAGAATTTGATATACTAAATCATTCTAGATATTAAATGTCTCAGCGATAAGCTGAGCAGATGAATTCCTCTGGAGCCCATACTTTTTGCTCTACGCCAGGCAGGAGGAACTCCCAATAGTCCCTTTATGCTTCATGGAAAATGATGCAGTTTGGTAGCAACTGTCACTCCCAGGAAAGAAAGCAGAATCCCAGGAAAATCCACACAACTTCCAGGGGCTACTGAAAGATGCTGCAAATCTGGCTGAGTAACTGAGGCAGTAGAAAGCAGTTTGGGGCAGTAGGAGGTCGTCAGTTATTTCTATTTTAATAGCAGTAGCTGTACACGTAGATAAAATTTCAACTTAGCCTAGTAAATAAACAGAAAAGACTGCAGCAAAATAAACAAAACACTGTCAGAATACTTAAGCAGCAAGACACATGCTTTCAGTCTTACCAACCTCACTATTCATCTTTTTTTTGTCTAAAATGATCTCCTTCCTTCAGCCACAGCACGCTGACAGCAAGAGAACTGAAAAAAAAATTCAACTCATTTGTAAAGAATACGTAACTTTTCAAAAGGAATCCTAAACCAAAGCAGATTAAGGTGTGAAGAAGGTGGAACAATTGCTCTTTCACTTTTAATTTCTCAAAATCACCATCAGATATATCACAGTGGTTAACACCGGAAAGACTCTGCAAGCTTCATAAACAACAGAGGTATTACCCATTATCACACAAGTACAAATTAGTTTGACCTTTCCAGCTTTCTCATACTAGGCTTCTTTTTTTCCACTTGGCAAGAGAAAATATTGAGTCAATTCATGTTCCGCACTCTTCATTCTCAGATGTATTTGACTAGCTTTTCTTTCTTCCCCCTACAACTGCAATTAGGAGACTCATCAAACACTGAATTTACCTGAGCAAGCCTTTAATTCAAACCAGCACAAGACACACACACAAAAAAAAAAATAGCAAAGACCCACCCTTATGCTTCTCATTGCTCCATATCTGCTTTTCCTATCTCACCTCCTCAGTAAAACAGTGATGTGTGATATGTTCATTTAATATTCCTTGTAGGAATCGTTGGCAGACAACATGAAAATATTGCTGTGGCAGCAGAGATCAGGGAGGAAGGGATGTTGGGTGTCTTCCATCTTCCCTGCCCATCCCTCCTGCCCACAGGAGAGATGCCTGCTTGATGCCCACCAAAAATGGAGTTGGCAAAGCAGCCGGCAGATCTCTTCTGCCACAGGGATTTCTGGACTGGATTAACATTAAGTTAACCTTTACAGAATCACAGAATTGTCACAGTTGGAAAAGACCTCCAAGATCACCGCATCCAACCATCAATCCAAAAAAAACAAACAACAAACCAAAAATCCCAAAACAAACAAAAAAAAACCACAACACAAGAAAACCACACAAACAAAACACACACACACACACACACACACA
>VWZK01012394.1:67914-110816 GCA_013396935.1 Baryphthengus martii
GGCGGAGGAGCCGCGGCAGCGCGGCCGCCCTTAACCCTTCTGCTGCCCCGCAACCCGGCAGCCCCGCTTGGAGCGCAGACACCACCCCCTCCCCGCAAACGCGCACGCAGCCGGTACAACGCTTGCTGCCCTCCTGCGGGCTTTGCTACAGCGGCTCGGCTCCGAATTTAAGGGATAATTTCCCCTTTTTCCTTTTCTCCCCCCACTTTTCCGCCCTTTTCGCTTTCCTTGGCAGCCCCGGCGTGGCTCTTCCCGCTCCGCACCCGCGGAGTCCAGGCTGAGCAACCCGGCGCAACCCCTCCGCTGCTGGGAAGCCCCATTACTTCCCGCTCCCTGCTTTTTTTTTTTTTTTTTTTTTTTTTTCCCCGTCCTCGACCAGTCCCAATCCCACTAACGAGAGATTCGAGCGTCCCAAATTACAGCTCGGGGCGGGTTTTTTTTTTGTTGTTTTTTTCCTCTTTGCTTTGGCCTCCGGCATTAATCCCAGATTTGCCGAATTGTTCTTGCTCTTCAAAAGCTGCCTCCTTCCTTCATCCACCTGCACTGTCAGTCTCAGACTTTGCACCCCTCGTCCACTCTCTCCTTTCATCCCCTTTCTGACCTTCCTCGGCCAAGAAATGAATGTCTTGTGCAGAGAGATGAGACAAGCTGGAGAGAAGCCCACGCGCAGGTTCCAACCTTGCTGCTTCCCAGCCCTCCTGATGACCCTCTGTCCTGCGCTGGGACTTTGCTCAGGATCTCCCAAGGAGGGTCTCAACTTGCTCCCGCCATGCAAACCATGGGCCACCAACTGCTGTGAAAGTCAGAGGTCAGGCTTAATAAGCTGAGGGATTTCAAGGCACAAAGAAAAGAAAAAAAACAAACCACAAAATGTGTTCAGAAGTGAAGGTGGGACCTACCTGCTTTCCCCCTGTCCTGGTATCTCGTACCGGGAAGCGCTCTTAAATGGCTGTGCAAAAAAAATGCCTTTCCGTGCAAAGAGGGTATTCAGTCTTAACTGTGCCTCCCCTGGGTTTTGAGGGATTAAGTGAAACCCTTATTATGTTTAATTATCTCTAGAGTTGCTTTCTGTGCTTGCTGCCTTGCTTTATGGTTTAATAAACTGCACATCGATATAAACTGAATGACAATTAACATTAGTGCAGGTTGGATTTGCGTTTATTGCCGTTTACAGGTTTGCGCTCGACGTGCCTCCCCTCGGATGTTTCCTTGCCATCTATCAGCGCCTCTTATTAGCACAGCTCCCAGCTCCAAAAGGCAGTTGGGAAGGGTCCCAAACAGCTCAGGAGGGTGAAATGCTGGGATCCCAAGCTCAGATCCATGTGGGACGGCTGTCGGGTCTAAGGGGTTTGGGCAGCGCTGTATGAAGCAATGCATCGGATCTTCTCCAGCAGCTGAAGATAACTGAGCATCTTCAGTTGGTCCAATCCTAAGGAGACATTAAGGACCACTGCCCACAGTGCCTTAGAAATGTTTGGCTTCCTGGAGATAACTGAGCATCTTTAGTTGGTCCAATCCTGAGTAGCTATTAAGGACCACTGCCCACAGTGCCTTAGAAATGTTTGGCTTCCGTGGGGTGGAGGATCGCCCAAAACACAGTCCGCTGCTCATGAAGAGGGCAGAAGGGGCCAGTGCTGCGTTTCCCAGCTCCTAGTCAAGGTTTAAGGTTGGAGCCATCTGCGAAGCAGAGTCTGGAGGAGGCAGGAGCGTTGTACTTGAGCCATGTTATGAAAGAATCCCCTTGTGTTACGAAGTGTTATCAAAACGTTATGTATTATTTGTGTAATCTCATTCTGATTTATACAATAGTGGAGACCGCTCGCTAATCCAAAATAAATATATTTCAAGTTTAGCACCAAGTGTTTTCAATTTGGGAGTGCCTGTGTCTCCAAGGTCACCTCATAAATCCTGCCACTGTGGCACGGTGCTGCCAATCTGCGTGGGGTATAATAACTCTGGAGGGAAATCAACGCTGAAAATGCTTCCGAATTTTTCAAAAGGGACACGCGTAGAATACATCATCGTAACCCTACTGAGCACGCAACATCCTTACGAGTGCCAGAGAAAAAAAAAACAAAAATCATCCACCCTCAACTGGGTGGCAACCAAAAGCAAATAAGATCTGAAAGGTAAAGCCACGAAAGCAGCGTGTGGAGACAGATGGCTTCTCTGAAGAGCCTTTTGGTTGTGCCACCTTCTCTGCATACGTTATAACTCAACGCTGAATGAACAAGCAAACCAGGTCACCTGCATAGTTTTTTGGTTTTTTTTCCAAACAAAGCCACGACTAAGGCCAAAGGTAGAAGAGTCAGAAATCAGACTCCAGTTTAAAATTTAGACATATTCTTCTTAGCAAATTGTCTACAATACTTCATAAACCTGGCAAGAAGCACCACCTTGAAGGTTTTTAAGATCTCTTGTCATAGCAAAGCTGACACTTTGAACACAGCCTCACAGCACAACCTTCAGAAGAACGCTGCTGCTCAACTCTGCCCCCATGATTGACAACTGGGATATTCATCCCAGAGCATCACTACCATATTTACCATGGGAATATTAATTACCTCGAAACAAACTATTTTTACTTCCCGTGAAGGTTGTCACGCAAGCTGGCAAACAAAGCCAAGTGGAAGACAAAATTGGAGTTTATCTCAGGATAAAAAATACCTCAGGATAAAAGGAGCGATCCAGCTTACAAGGAGGTTTGGAGAAACTTGCCTTTCTTTTTAACCATCACCAGCTTTGCACCGTGTGAGTTTATTTCAAGACAATGCACCAAATACTTCATTTTTCAAGCGATACAATGAGAAAAGAGTAATCAGCAACTGTCTTGTGATGTGATCTGTAAATATTCCCAAGTCCACAGACAAGTGACAACACAGATGGTGATATGTAGGAGAAGAGATCTTTTAGACGACGTTGAAGTGATTTTAGTGCTGTGGAAAGGTGGTGGATAGATGGCCATGGAGTCTGATGGCCCATGAGGACAAGGAAGATGCTGAAGCAAGACCTCGGTGTTTTGCCAGCGTGACCCAGAGCTTGTTTCAGAAACCATTGCTTGGAGCTGCAAGGTTATCTTCGCTCCAAACTGAGTCCATCTTTGGCCACTCTGGTGAGGTTTCTGCCTCAGATGTCAGCTAGTGCCCATTTCGATGAAGTATTTTGGATATTTGTCACTAACAACATGGTGGAGAACCAAAGATCTAAACCTACAAGCTTGGTGTCCTCAAATAGTCTTCATGTGTCACCTTTGACAGCTTCCCCCTTCCAAGGACAAAATACAGCTTTCAAGGTGTAGATTTCTAAAGGAGTCTTAAATTCTTTGGCTTAATTCCAGTTTCTTTAGATCCATAAAGTCTCTGGAAGACAACCACAGTTCTGCCCGAGTCAAGGAGCACAGGAATGGACCTAAAATTTGTATCTGGGAAAGAAAGTCTTTTGCAATTTAAAAAGCTTGGCTCAAGTAGCAGCTGAGTCCAGAGTCCTTGTATGTTTTTCACTGGACTTTCTGTACCCAAACTCTCCCTGAACCTTTACAAATATCCCTTAAGGCTCACACTTTCTAATCAGCGTTGATAATAAAACACATTTTTATGACCAATTTGTGAAATTCAGGATTTTTGAATTAAAATAAGGCAATCCTCAAATAGTAAAACTATAATTTATAACTCTAAATTAAGACCTTAGGTTGCAAAGCAAAGAAGTTTAACATTTAGAAATAAATAAATAAATAAACCCAGAATGGGAAAACCCTGAAGCTTTTCAGTCTAATAATTATAAATTATTTTTCTTCATTATTAAGATTCCAACGTGACACCCACCACTACCTTTTAGTAGCGAAAGAAACACTTTAATATGAACTTCATTATCTGCAATGAAGTTTTTTAGACTAGATTTAAAATGCAATAATCCAATTACTTCAGAAATTCGAAGAAAATCTCACCGTATTTCTAAATCATCGCAAAAGGGGAAGTTTCAAATGATGCAACCTTAATAACACGCACATTAAAAATAAATACCATTAAAACCAGACAAAATTCAGAGTGTGTTGCCACGATAAGGTGCTGACATTTATAAATGTCATGTGATTAGCATGTGAAGGAGAGATACACATTCATTGTATGCTAAGACCTATTAATCATCCATCACCTGATAAACATGCTGCATAATGCCCTCCCCGGTCCCTTTCAAAGTCCTAACAAAGATGGCTGTTGGCACTGAGAACTCAAACGTTTCTTCAGCTCTATTAGTTTGGACTTTTGATAACCATAACTTCGTGCACCAGCTGGGATTTTGTTCGAGAACACAATGCACGTGGCCCGTTCTGGGTCAAAATTAAAATTTGGGTGAAAGGAGGAGTGTCAACGGATTGCCTCATCAACCATGGTCCTCTGGTTCTGCTTCCAAAAGTGATTGAGACTTGCCGGAGCTCTTGTGCGTCTTCTGTTGGAAATGTTCTGCTGAAAATGTTGGTATTTGGCTTTCATGGAATGAAGCTGCACTTTAAGCTTCAAGAATGAAGCCCTTTAGTTTCAATCAGCCCCACTCATTCCAACGTTACTCTGCATGATCCTCCATGAGACCAGCTGTGCGATCTGGGGAAAAGTGACAGCTTTCCTTCCCAGGGAAGCCTGTGGAGACAGGTTCTCCAAGCCAGATAAAATTCAAAGTACAAGCTAGATAAAATTCCAAACTTCCAGAGAAAAGTCAGCTGAAGACATTTAGGAATTAATGTCATAGGTCAAGAGTTCACAAATCAAACGTGTTCTGTCTTATCCACCATTTCCCACAAACACACGCAGACCTGCCCCCTTTCACCGGCTGAACCTCCGATTCCAGAAGAGCATCGTGGGCCTTGGGGTGGTCCTCACACAAAACACCCGTGGAGTTTCCACTGATTTAGAGTTTTGGGATTGGAGTCGTAGGGAGCGAACTAAAATCCCTTCTAAACCTGAACCACTCATCTCAGTAATGAGAACGGGAAGGTCTTTATGACTTTCCCTAGAATGGGAGCCACGGAGACAATTCTGAGCAAGACATAGTCTATTGTTAATGTACAGATAAGGAAGGACAAAAATAGAACTGTATTAATTTCAGCACGGAACTAGAGAGAAAAATGCATTTGTGGCAAGGAAAAAGAAAGTAATACAAATTTTTGTTTGAAAGATTTCTATACAGGCCATTAAAAACAGCAGAGAAAGGCAAAAAAAAAAAAAAGACTAAGGGAAAACATCTCTCTGCAGCTTATGAATAACAGATAAACTTTATTCCAGTAATGATAGGGTACAGTTTTATTTGAGGAATAGTAGCCTGCCAATAATAAAGATAAAGACAAATACTTTCATAGCTGTTAGAAGAATAAAAACAAAGCTGACTCTTTTTTTTTTTTTCTTTTTTTAAATTGAAACAATTATTTATTTTTTTTTTGTCCCCGAGGACAGTTGGGTACATTCAACAGATAAGTTATTAACTGTCACTTGAATTTTAGCTTTATACAGCAGTCACCAGCACACTGATTCTGCATACATAATTTCCTACAAGGGATCGTATTATTATGGAAGTGGTGTTAGCAGCGGATGAACACGCGTATTCCCATTTAAGTCATTATCTGAAAACAATATCCTGAACTGGATACATCCTGGGGGAGAAAACAAATCCAAACAGCTTTGGCCCAAATGTACTTATGATATTTAAGTAAACACAGGAGAGATTTGACATCCATGACGAAGCCAGAAAAAATTCACATCGGTGTAAACAGATTGTAGAGGGTTCAAAATGCTGAACCACCAAGACCAGGAGACACTCAGAGGGTGCTAAGTTTCATTTTGCTGATCCACGTACTCATATCTCCCAAATTCACTTATTTTACTTGTGAGAAATTATCATCACTTTGGGGACTACATTAAAAGGAGCAGTTGTGGAGCTGCAGTATAAACCCAAATCAGAACATAGTTTTAGCATCTTCTGCTGCGGTTGCTTGATGGTGGGTAGAGACTGACAGGTTGAAATTTATTACGTGAGCAGTTGCAAATGTAAGTAGCCCTGTAATCACAGATCTCATCAAAATTAACTCCTGTGTCGCCCCACAAGAAGTTTACTATCTAAGTGGAAGTAACACGTAAAAGTTGGTGTAAGAAAACAGAGATCCAAAGACATAAAGTTCTTTGTCCTATACAGAGAAATAACCAGCAGCTGAATCTTCCTGTTCCTACCTGAAGGTCTCAGGAACAAGACCCTGTTTGAAGCCACGGCTGCTGCCACCACCTCTCGTGGTCTCCTCTTGATTTATCTTCTGGTCCAGGTGCCAGCACTCAGAGATGCCACATCTTCCTTGGAAGATGCTGATCCTGCTTTTTCCTGCTCTTCTCCGGAAGTGACAGAGAATAATCCAGATGTTTTAAATACCCTGACTAGATCTCTTCACTTCAAAAACCAGACGGGTGCAGAGGGATCACTGAACCTATGCACAGCCGCACTCAAGCCTGGGAGCTCAGGGTCATCATGCTCGTGTGGGCTACAGGGACTTCAGCCACGGAGGTACCAAGTGCCACCATTTCTGCGGTAGGTAGTGCAAGTATCTCCAAGGATTCTCCTTTCTGGAGATGAAAGCACGTTTGTGGTGTGGTTGATTTCGTCCGAGCTGAGTGTTTGTAAGATCACGTTTTGCTGCTGTAGTGAAGGCTTCCAGGATGTCTTCAGGAGAAAGAAGCCCAATAGAAGTGAAATCTTTTTGCAGCAGGATCGGGAAGTGCTTTAGTGTTAACAGAAAAACGTAAATGGTCCTGAACTTGGCTTTTGTGTATTTTGCAAGCTTTATGAACCTTCCTGTTGGGACAGGGCAGCTGATCATTCATTACAAGGGAAAAAAAGAAAAGAATGGTTGAAATGTTTCCAAAGCTAACTGTGGTGGTATTTGGTTTTGTTGCTCAAGAATGGATTTAGCTCTGTCAAAGGAAAGGCGAGCGAACCCTTTGAAACCCTAAGGAAATGCTTACTCCTTCCTTTGCAATGCTGGGATGTTCCACTAAGGCTTACATTATTAAGAGTCTTCCAATGGATTTATGAACAGAAGATTACATTCTTAATGCTGCTTCTCAGAAATTGAGTGAATAATTCAAGGCACACCAATATGCTACGGAAAACAGAAAAGTACCATCCAGCCTGGTACCTTCCAAAAGAAAGCGAGCCTCAAGCTCACTCCAGCTATATAAATGTGATATATGTAGCATAAAGACCACTGGATATGAGGCAGCAGTATGAAGGGAGGTGGTGTAAAGCACTGAGCAGGAGCTACAACGTACGTAAACAATTGCCAGCAATAATGCGCTCGTATAAGGTAAGATTGATGGCACTACCCATGCAAAACGTAGCAGTTGGGCCATTAATAAGATCCTTTTGTGCTTCATATTGACAGATTTAGAGCATCTGCTCATCAGAAGTCAAAGAAATTAGAGTGATAGCCCAGGGCAATGAGTCAGCTACCAGAGGAAGTTCATCTTCATGTCAAGAGGAGAAAGGAGCAGCCGCCAGAAGCTGCCTCTTTAAATACCTGCACTGTACTCTTGTAACAATGATTTTTCTTTTTTTTTTTTTTCCCTTGAAGAATGCTCATGGCAAATAAGAATAGGCTTTCATCAGATCTACCAGGGTAGAAAGAAGCCATATTACGTACCTGAGATACTAAGGCAGAGGGTGGCATTGTTCTGCTAGATTGACGATAGGGAGCTGCTGACTTGGGAGTGGGATGAGGAAACTCCAAAATGGAAATGGTTTGATGACGATTACTGTACCCAGGTCAAGGGTTTCTGAAGTAAACAGTAAATTAGTCATCCCTACACATAAATTCCTGCTGAGGCGTGAGAAGAGGGTTACATTCAATGACTGGTGGAAGCAGATACCATTGTGGACCTAAAGTAAGACCACACCTGGAATACTGTGTCCAGTTTTGGGCTCCCCAATTCAAGAGAAACTGAAACCTACTGGAGAGAGTCAAACAGGAGCTACGAGGATGATGAAGGGACTGGAACATCTCTCCTATGAAGAGAGACTGAGTGAACTGCGGCTGTTTAGCCATGAAAGGAGACGGCTGAGAGGGGATCTGATTCAGGTCTATAAATCTCTGAGGGGTGGGGGTCAAGAGGAAGGGGACAATCTCTTTACAGTGGTGCCCAGCAATAGAACAAGAAATAATGGGTTTAAGTTAAAACATAGGAAGTTCCACCTCAGCCTCTCTAGAAACTTCTTTGCTGTGAGGGTGACAAAGCAATGGAACAAGCTGCCCAGAGAGGTGGTGGAGTCTCCTTCTCTGGAGACTTTCCAGCCCCCCCTGGATCTGTTCCTGTGTGGCCTGCCCTGGGGTATCCTGCTCTGGCAGGGGGGTTGGACTCGATCTCCAAAGGTCCCTTTCAACCCCTACCAGTCTAGGATTCTATGATTAAAAGAGAAGAAAGTGTACGATCATCTGGCCAATATATTGAGGTATTTAAAGAAACACCTCTGCCTTTCTCCTTCCCTACCAAAAGTTGACATCACTGATCTTTTCTGTCCCACCTCAGAGGCTGACAAGGGACCTTCATCTCCATATGGAGAAAGACGACTCAGGAGCTGTTCTGATCCCTGGCAGGGCTCCAGGAGGCAAAAACGTGCTGAAGGGCTGGTGTGGCTGGTGCCTTTCCTGGAGGTACCGGCACTGTTGCCTGACAACTGGCTTGGAGACGACCTGATGTAAGGATGCGATGAGCCAGCAAAGAGATCTCAGGGGAAATGTCTCGTCAAAGGTTGGTTCTTTAATTGTAAAGCAGGGCCTGGTGCTGAATTGCACTTCTGTCCCCTGTGAGCACTTCTTCTTCCCCAAGGAGTCAGCGTCCCACAGCGCTAACCTGATGGCTTTCCCATCAGAGGTGCTTACTTGTCTGCTCAGCCACTCATTTAAGAAGTGCACCGGAGACGCTGAACTTGGGATACCATGAGCTTTCTGTGAAGCATTCCCCACGAGACCTGAAGTTGCTGGGGGTGTGCCAGGGCTTGGGCTGCACTTCCCAGCTGGCTGGGCCAGCTCAGCCCAGCAAAGAAAAAACCCAACGTTTTCAAGGTACTGGTCATACACTTTCTGATTGAAAGACTTGGTGCTTGTAGGGCTCAGTGCTTAATTAGTCCCACTAGAAAGGTCCCTCACTAGGTTTTACAGCAGTTAGAGCCTGCCTGAGGAGAGTGGGGCTCTGATAACCGTTTTCTCCACCTTCAGGATAACCTCTGCAGGAAGACAAAAGGTGGCATAGAAGAGCTGATCCCAACCATCCTCATCAGTCCCCTTCTCAAACAGGAACGTCTTGACACCTGACTCAATATGATAGTTAAAACTGATCCCACTGTGATATCCCAAAGGCAATAAGGGTGAAGAATACGTGGCCTTTACCACTTTGGGGGCTACCTGCTTCCTTGTCTTTATTTTAAATTTCAGCTGATAAATAAAGCGAAAGGAAGAGCAGACGCAACCTGTAAGAACAAAGGATTGTGGTCCTTTCTGTCCTGTGGAGCAATCCAACTGATCTGTCTATGCAGAAACATTTGATGCCTGCTGCAAGTCACTTTGCTGTGCGCTCCGTTTAGCTGTGTGGGGTTTGTCTCTCTGCTGTCTTACTTGCTGGATTATTTTTAGATCTGAAAAACGTTCAGCAATTAGCTGCTTTCTTACCACGGTTGTTCTTTACCAGGCGTTGGCAAGTTGCTTTTCCTTCTTGCTGGAAGCTGCAGAGTGGCTTGGCTTGCCTTGTGCCATGAAGTCAGCAATGTGAGGTGAAAGGATACGATTACTGACCCATTTGCCAACAACTGGCCTCCTACCTGTGTTTGGGTCGTCTGAACGGGCTTCGTTTGGTGTTACGCACAAGTGCTGCGCTGCCTGGGGAGCCCAGAGCTGCAAAAAGTGTTCTCTTTAAAAATTAGCATTTGCTTCCCTGTGGTATTAGCGTGGATAAACTCAGTAATAATGAATTTGTTACCAACAGGAATCATGTAGATGTAAAAATCATACGTGAATGTTCATTCAGTGCTATTTGACGCTGGCCAATTTTTTCTTTTGTTGCACAATCTCATCCTCCTGAGTTTTCTAAAAGTCACAGAAGGTCTACTCCATACAATACGTACCCAGCACCGGGGACGCTGCACCTCGAATTCTGGGTTCAATTTTGGGCCCCTCACTCCAAGGAGGGTATTTAGGGGCTTGAGTGTGGCTAGGGAAGGGCAACAAAGCTGGGGAAGGGTCTGGAGAGGAGCGGCTGAGGGAGCTGGGCTTGTTCAGCCTGGAGAAAAGGAGGCTCAGGGGAGACCTTCTGGCTCTCCACAACTCCCTGAAATTGAGGAGCTTGGAGCCAGGGGGAGTCAGGCTCTGCTCCCAACAGATAAGCAACTGCACAAGAAGAAACAGCCTCAAGTTGCACCAGGGGAGGTTTAAGTTGAATATTAGGAAAAACGTATTCCCCACTAAGGTTGTCCAGGCCTGGTCCAGACTGCCCAGGGCAGGGCTGGAGTCCCCATCCCTGGAGGGGTTGCCAAGCCCTGTAGGTGTGGTGCCGAGGGACAGGGGCCAGTGGTGCCCTGGCAGGGATGGTGGAACAGTTGGACATGATGAACTTAAAGGTCTCTTCCAACCAGCACTATTCTATGATTCTATATTAATCTGATGCACGTAGCACGTGGGACGTGTACATCTAAGCACATTCATGGAGGTTGCAGACAAGGCAAGTACCTGAATATTTGTTTAATGCTTTGGCAATATGCGTGACATTTTTCTTTAAAGTCAACTCCCTCTTGATTTTACAGGCAATTATGGCTCAGCTGAGGCTATCCTATCAGCCTGACTTTCCTTCCTTCCCCCTCTCTCTCTGCCTCTTTTTATTCCTGCATGTTAATCTGTTGGAAATCTGTGTCAAAACCTGTTTACGTTCGTTCCCAACTACCACTTGCATGGGCGTTTTAATCATGTGCCTTTTACTTTAAGCACATGACAGAGCCTCTGTTTCATGTGGAGAGAGACAGAGACCACAAATGAGTAAAAAAACCCCAAACCTACTTTCCATGGAAATAATTTATTTCCAATCAAAAAACCAATAAAGGACCATGTACTACTTTTACCCTACTTCGAGCTTTAGGCTGTGAAGCTGATAGAATGAACTGTCTCCAAGGTGACTCTTGGCAGAGAAATTGTTTGTATTTTTACTAGTTGTTTTCCTCAGCATTAGTTGAGTCATAACCAGTGTTACGTCCCCTCAGAAAGGGGGGGGCGTGAGGGCAGGTGATAGCATCGCTTTGGACAGCATCCTCTACACCCCCTATAAAACTATTTTCACACCCTTAAAGACCTGAGATCTCATTGACAGAAATGATAATTAGAATAATTATTTTTGTTTTAAAATGAAGAAACCTTGTTTGAGCAGTAGGTCCTTCCCCCGGTGCTGACGGGCGTATCGTGCACTACTTGCCTGACGCGTTTTATGTAGCAACCAAACAGTAGCAGCTCCTCAGAGGAGAAATGTTCTATTCCTACTTGCTTATGAAACACTACGTGCGCCACTGAAGTCTTAGGGGTGGTGAATAGTAGAAGGAATTAAATAAAACAGATTATTTCTTAAATGGAAGCAACTGGCTTTCTGGAAGAGAAGGCAATTAGTACAGTGGCAGTCACCCATCAGCTCTGCTCTGATTCAGACAGAGCAGCCACATGAAGACATACCCACTCACCCCAGCCTTTGTGAGCAGCGTGGATTTATAAAGTAGACCGGGACAGGAGGGGCTGGGAAAAAAAGTAACACCTCTTGCTAACAACATATTGTAATTTTCACTCTCACCCCCACATTTTAAGCCTGTGAAGGTTTTACGGCCTTGGAAGTGCATCTCTGTACGTGCTCGTACTTGCTGGGAGATCCTGCTGCTCAAGTGGGGCCAGGAGGGCTGTCCCAGGCTAACCAGTGTGCTGTGCTGGGAGGTCACCTCCAGGTGCCCGCAGCAGATTGTCATCCACTGCACTGTGGGCAAACTGGGCAGGGAGAGAACATTTCTCAGCACAGTGTTGCATTGCAAAAGTAAATCTGCAGAGGTGGAGATGCAGCCCACGTGAGATGGCAACCGCGAAACTCACTCCCTGGAGGAATCAGCCTCTCCCAGCAAAGCAGGACAGGGGCTGTGAGAGAGGAGGGTGCCCGGCCAGCGGCTGCTGCTGCCTCCAGTTCCCTGTCAAGACCAGGAAAAGCGGAAAGTGGTGGCGGTGGCAGCAGCAAGGCCAGGATTTGCTCCTCGCGTCCGCGTGCCTGCAGAGCTCGAGTGCCAAACACCACTCGCTGTCTCTCTGCTAATAGAGGGGAGGTCAGCAAGGCTGATCTGGGTCATCTCCACTCCTACCTCCCCTGTGTATTCCCTGGGAGGACATTTAAGGAAGAGTAATCCTCTAAAAAGTCTTATTTCACCCCGTCTTGAATCTCTGCTGTTGTGCCTCAACAATAACCTCCCACAAGTGAAAGTGAAGCCATCTCATCTAAAGCAAAATAAAATAAGAAAACTGTGTCACTCTCTCTCCTATCTACCAACTTTTACAGCCTGATATTCACAATCAGATCACAACAGCTTGGATCTTTTCTGTCATTTTGCTCAGCACACGCTCCAAATAGCAGTGGAATTTAAACTACTATCTGTAATATTTTTATTGAAAACTGTATATGGAGGAGGATTTCTTGCTGAAATAAGCACCGTAGCCATTTCTGTATTTCAGGGGGGTTCATTTTTGATGACACACACTGTGTATGAACCTTCATGACATCTGGACTAGGCAGGGAAAACGAGCAAAGCCCCGTGCAGCCAGAGGTGACCTCCAACACTGGTGAAGTTTGTAACTGGAGTCAAGAAAGTAGATGAAGCAACTTTTCATCTCTAACCTTCCTGTCACATCAGATGACCCTCAGATGACCCTCGTGAATGAGTTGTTTAGGTTGGCTTGCAGGGTCATTAACAATATGCAAGGACACCTTTATTTTATGAATCGAAGACTTATTTAAAGTCTATACTAGATTTTCTGGAAACTTATGCTAATGCCTCCTCTGATGAAGGAGCTCTTAATTCTATTGATGAGAGTCTTGGTTTCCAGTTTAGGCACCGACAGTAAAAGCTGTGACTGGATGTCCTCCTGAGATGTAACCAGAGCAATGGTCATGGAGAAATATTTTAAATATGTGGGAAAACTGAAGCCTGAGTTCTGCTTTTAAAAACCTTGCACCATTATATATCCCCTACTTTCTGAGCCAAGACAACCTGATTAGTGTGCAAAACATGATCTTCATTTATCTTTTGTTTTCTACTTGTTGGTGGTGTTTACTTTATAAATAGGCAGCATCTCTCAACATATGTTTGCTCTGCTTTGTGTTTTGAACAGAGCACACAGGAGGAAGGGAAAAAAAAGATATAATCTAAACAGGATGGCTGTGTTCCTTTGGGAATTATTTTCTGTTTGTTTTATGTTTCCTAAGACAGCTTTTAGGGCCCTAAACGAATACCTTTCTAACTTCTGTGCTTCAGCTCATTGTACCCACTTTCCACTGTCACACCAGCAGCAAGAAAGGAGAAATTCCGAGGGTCAGCGAACGCAGCAAATTTTCCCATTACTGCAAGTGAGACTATTGAGGTTTGGATTATTTGTGCCTATGACTCACTCTGCTAGTACACAAAGATGCTCTAGGAACAGCACTTCCAAAATGCAGTTTACCTGGACTGGCATTGCCATTTGGATCCCTAATGTAAAAAAGTCACAGCTCAAAACTTGGGAGAGGATATTTTTCCTTTCGGCTGCTGCTGTTTTGCCTGTTAACATCTCTCGGTCTTTTTTGACTTTATTAAAAAGCAACACTCCATGGATACCACAGAAACAAAACTCAAAAGGTCAGATAAACACAGCTTTCCAAGGTGACCTCTCCATCAGTTTGTAGCTGCGTGTGTACGGCCAAGCCTTACAAAGCCACGAGACCTATTCTCCTGCTCAGTGAGCAACGCTTCTTTTCTGGTAAACCTTTCAACGTCTGGTTTTGCTCTGCACTGGAACAAAAATCCCCCTGCCTACTAAAATCAAAGAAACCAATATATCTTTGTCAAAAGTCAAATGTGTCGAGACTGCTTCTCTGGATTGGGTACGGTTTATTATACTTGAAGCATTTACAAGTTCCTCAATCTGTCTTTGAAATGTTTCCTAAAAATACGTACAAAGTTTTGGCTGTACAAATGAAACTGCTAAAAATCAGGACAAGCACAAGCACTCCACAGAATGCAAGGAGTCTAGAAAGCTGGTCTATAAATCACCTGGTCAACAGAGGATGCATGGCGTTGTCCTAGGTCAGGTACTAGTCCTTGGACCTTCTCTTGATGGTTTGTGATATGGACGGCCATAAAATTAAATCCTGTAGGCCTTCCAGCTTCCAGGTTTGGTGTGTCAAGAACGTATTAACATGTGGGGAGACATTATAGGGGTCTTCTAGTATCTGAAGGAGTCCTACAGGAGAGATAGAGGGGGACTTTTTATCAGGGCCTGCGAGGATAGGACAAGGGGCAATGGTTTGAAACTAGAGCAGGGGAGATTTAGATGAGACATTAGGAAGAAGTTCTTTACTATGAGGGTGGTAAGATCCTGGAATGGATTGCCCAGAGAAGTTGTGGATCCTCATCCCTGGAAGTGTTGAAGGCCAGGCTGGATGAGGCTCTGAGCAACCTGCTCTAGTGGGAGGTGTCCCTGCCCGTGGCAGAGGGGTTGGAACTGGATGATCTTGAAGGTCCCTTCCAACTCAAGCCATTCTATGATACATACAGTTTTGAGCATAAAAGATTGATTTATTTTTAAGGTCACGTGATGGAAATACGGAGGCTAAAATATCAAAATAGCAGACTAAGCATCTCCATAGTAATTATATATACAACCAGATAATACAACTGCTTGAAAACAGCAGTCAACAGATCTCTTCCTATCCGTCACCTGCCCCACAAACCCCGAATAGCTGCATTTACAGTAAGTCTGTATTTTCTGTGTAATTGTATCTGATGCTAGATGTGAGTTTCATGTGTTCTCCTTTCCTTTTTAAAACTACTGCAGAAAACCCTGAGCTGACGTGAGCATGGCCCTGCTACACCACTTCCAGCCCCAGCACACGGTGCCACTGTCACCATGTTCTTAGGTCTTCATCTTGATGGTGGTAGCAGGGACCTGATTGTTTCTGCTTGTCTTTCCTCAGCTCATTATACGTCTTCCTTTCTTTTCCTCTCTGTGGTTTTGCTCACCAGAAAAAAAATTCTTGAAGCATAATACTGGTCTTCTATTTAAAAAGACAGTAATAAAGGAAAACCCCGGAGCGTTACGGAGAAAGGTTACCTTGAGCTACGGGAACTGTCAACATATCAAAGACATACAGCTAAAGCTTTTGTTTTGATTCTTCCTCACATTTTATGCTGAATTTTTGCTCCTGTCCTCGCAGTCTCCTTAATAAATTCCATCAAATTAGTGAATTTTACTTGATTTCTTTATAAAAATGGAAAACTCCCACAATAGCAATTTGATTCAGTCTATGTAGAAACTGGGTTGACATTAATACCGTACCAACACTCTAATGAAGTTTGCCCAGTTCAGATTTTAACAGAAAAAAACCTTTGCTAGGAGTAACAAATAATTTTCATCATCCTTCAAAGCCTTGCCTCCCAAACATAAGCAAACAAATGGCTCCAGCAATTACATTCTACAGAAGTATGGTTTATTGGGGGTGATTAATAAAACAATGGCAATATGTAGCTCCCGAGGGCTGACACAACTGTTAGCTACTGGCATCGTTCTGCTGAAGTCGGCTGAGTTACAGCCCGAGATGATGGTCCAAACAACGTCGCTAAGTTAGCTGCCATTAAAAAGTAACTAGGAGTGTTTTTACTATTTCAGACTCCATTATCTTTTTTTTCATTTGGATGTTCTCCTCGCGGAGTCCTGAGGGCTTAAAATGTTGCGTGCATTGTCATAGGCAGAGTGTTTCGTAACACAAGTCGTTCAATGAAGAGTGACACTTCAAGCTGGTCTTTTGAGAGAGTGAGTGTACTTGAAGAGCATCCTTCCCACTGAGTTATCTATTTTTTGAAGTGCCTATGAATAACTTGTAACAAAATTAGTGAGAACTTTCTGAAAACTTGAGAGACCAGTTGAAAGTGCCCTGTATGGTCCAAGTCTTTGTGAAGGTGCCTACAGGGTGTGTTTTGCTTGCCTTTCTTGCTATAGGGACTTGTTGCAGCAGCCCCAGGTATCAGGAAGGAAAGGTGACTACTGAATTTTCCCTGTCACGGTTCCACAGCTCACTCTCTGTTTCTCTTCTCCAGAAAGACCATAAAACTCCGGTTTACTTCTGTCACCAGTTTTGTAATATTCAAAAAAAAAATAAAAAATCTCACACTTCTTGGGAAACTCAAGTTCCTTGGCTTCTCATTAGCTTCTACCCAGCCTCATGTGGCTCTACCTTCCTATTCTTGTATGGCCAAGGCTTTGAACCTGCACCTCCTGCAGCTTGGTTTGCTCCAACTGCCAAAGTGACCACATCATAGAACCATAAAATCATTCAGGTTGGAAATGACCCTTAAGATCAAGTCCAACCATTAACCCAGAACTGCCAGGACACCATTAAACTATATCCCTCAGCACTACACCTCCATGCCTTTTAAATTCTTCCAGGGATAGCGGTTTAACCACTTCCCTGGGCAGTCTGTTCCAGGCCTTGAAAACCCCTTTGGGGAAGGAATTTCTCCTAATATCCAATCTAAACCTTTCCTGGTATAACTTGAGGCCATTTTTTTTCTTGTTCTGTTGCTTATTCCTTGGGAGAAAAGATCCACCACCACCTGGCTCCAACCTCCTTTCAAAGAGTTGTCAAGAGTGAGAAGGTCTCTCCTGAGCCTCCTTTTCTCCTGGCTAAACAACTCCAGGCTCTTCAGCCATTCCTCATACCACAGTTTTCCTCGATGCATCCAACCTCATCTGAAAACCAGTTGGATCGCATCACGCCTCCTCTTCTGATTGAAAGACTGTCCCATAGCCTTGTCCCTGCAATGCTTAGATACCTTCTCATTTCCAGTCTGGTTTCATTACTGACAAATCCAGCTGCAGATTTTTACACACCTAATACAATCTAACAGCATCTACCCTCTGGGGTATTTCGAGAAAGCAGCCATACCCCCTCCCACCTGTGAGTATCTGATCTTTTCTTAGTTATCCAATCACTCTTTGCTCCCTTAGTTTCCTCTTACAGGGTCTGTTATCCAGTGCCCACATCCCCCAAACAGCCCTCTCTGCTCTCACTTTGATGGAAATTCATCCTTCTTGAAGGAGTGGCCAGAACTGCAAAACTCAAGTAGGGAAAGTGCAGAACTTCAAGATAAACGGGATGCATCTTGTAGATCTGCTCCAAACTCCTTTAATTTGCTTGACCAGCACTTTGTCAGCAAACAAGCGAAGGTCTGCGTGACCTTGGCTGATCAGGAGGGTTTGTAACATCGCGCGGACAGACGCTCTACAATATTTTTCCTTGGAGTACCAGCTACAGCTGACAGCAGCCTGTCACCATTCTCAGCTGTCCAACTTACTCCCCCACTCTCAAGACAGTAAAGGAAGTGCTACAATCCTGTCTTTTATTTGGACATTAGACATTTGCTTTTAGAGGGCAGGTTCTTCTCCCAGCCCAGCTCTGCCTTCCCTCAGCCTCCTACTGAAGTGTTGATTTGGCCATACGTGGGCTTTTCAGGGGGGAAGATTGTGCTTATTTGGAAAGCTCAGGTGACAGAAGAGTTCAAACAACCACCTCCTCTATTGATCTTTCATATTTCTGAAATGAAGCGCAGGTGATCTTTTTGCTGCCTGCCCTAATTAGACTAATAAAATAATTCTGGGGCAAGCATGGCATGAAAAGAGAAGTGATTGTTGCAAGTCTGTTCCTCAAAAGTATCCTGGCTGTAAGCAGGAACGGTTATTATACTAATGTATGTTTTACAATTATTCAAATACTTTTTAGATTATAAAAGCGACAGCACTGAAATCCAACACTGTGCAGAATGAAGCACCTAATATTCTCTTTGTGTGCATTTAGCCTCACAACACTGGCTTCATCATATGTTAATAACAGTAAATTACGGAAACACAAAGGCTGGAAATAGCTGAAAATAAGTGGGAAACTGCTAAACAAAGGATGTATCACTTTGTTACAGCAATCTGGAGCAGATTTCCACGAAGTGAGAACGGCGTGTGCCGCCTGCAGCCGCCAGCTCCGGCTGGCGCAGGCCCTGGCAGAAGGTCAGGTACCACTATCTCACTTTGCACACCCACAAATCAGCTTTGGGATCGATTTGGGAGGAGATGGATTGTCAACCTAGTCATTTCTGCTGGTGTGAAAGTATCCAAATACACCCCAGCCCTGAATAAACCATTCTTTTCCCGTACATGACAGGCAAGGAATAATTAGGCCCGGTTTACAGATGGGGAATTGAATACCAGTAGCTTAAATAATTTGCAAAGATTAGGCTGGCAGATGGTGGAGGAGGCAAGAACCGAGCCCCAATTCCCAAGACCTCCACTTTCTGCTGCTGCTGCAGCCCACAAAGGCCTCCTTCACCCCAGCTCTAGAGTTTTGGGAGCAGCGGTGGCAAGGAGGGAGCGTTTGGAGCCCAGCCCAGGGCGGCACGCTGGCTGCCTCGATGGAGGTGGGCAGAGAGTAAGGGAATGAACGTTGTAAATTGTTCCCTCAACTGCAGTAGACTCTTGGGCACGTGTGCATCCAAAGTACATCTTGATTTTCACACACTGAGCCTGGTCTTTAGGGATATTCCTGCAGCTGCCTTGGCCCGGCAAGGTTTATGTGTGTTAACGCAGTGCAGTAGGAGCTCCCCAGACGACTGCCTTTGCTTGTCATGAAATATTCCCCAGTAGCTGCTTTCCTCGGAGCTGTCAGCTCCCGGTGACATGCAGCATGACATCACACAGGTGCAGTCGTAGCCAGAGGATTATTTATCCCTCCTCACTCGGCTTCACATCGGAGACACGTTATGACAACGGCGGCGATTGCATCTGCGTGATTTACTCCTTGTGCATAGGCCGTGTTTACAAGAACCAGGTTTCATTCTTTCCCCATGTGATTTATATTTAACTGCGAAAGAATTCCACGGGAGATCTATCAAAAGTAATAGGAGGCATAATATTTTCTAAGAAGATAACGTTTTCTATTTGCACCAGCGAATGGATCTTTAACAGGTTAGCGCCGAGCACTGCGGTACGCGCAGCTCTGCTCAGCAGAGCACAAAGAATTGCTCGGGTGATGAGGTGCCCGCACCGACTCCAGGTGCCCACCCCTCAGAATCCTCTACCTCTGCTGATTTATAATTACTTATTGAACTTCACGCCTCAGGACTGCTTTTGGAGGCAAATTATGTGATGAGAAATTTTAGGGAGAAGGATGGAAACCCTTCTCCTCTGAGCTGTTCAGGCAGAAATAGAGATGTAGGGCTTGAGCCCCAATTACATTTGAATATTTACATATCTTTGGACTCAATCTCCTTTAGATTTTCTCGTGGAGCAATTTACATGTTAATGAACACTAGAAATAATTCCTGAATCAAAACACGTTTCCTATCAAAAAAACATATGGACCTTGAGCAGAGCTGCCTGGCAGCTTCTGATTCAAGACACTTTAAAGTTGAAAGGGATCGACATCATTCATCACTTTTAGCTTTTTTACTTATTTTCTTGGTGTCTATTTTGAACAAACTCATTCCACAAAGCCATGGGGTTAAAAAATAATATTAAAAATACCATTTCAGATAAGAGTAAATATTTGGCATATTTTGAAATTAGTAGGGCTCTGGGAATGGCAGCTCACTAGATTGAGACGCTTACGCAGCGCAGTACAGGTGCTGTATTCACCTGTACTCCATCTCTTGTCATACACAGCGGTCAGACACCCTCAGGAAACATTGTTTTCTTTCACTGAGATTTGATATTTTATGAAAATATAAAGCAAGAAGGACCACCAACATATGCAGGAAACGGATTTTGAAAAATAAACTCCGTGAGTCATTACATCAAGGCTTTTGGTGGTTTCAGCTAAATTATATTTACTGGGGGGAGGAAATAAAGCACAGGAAAATTGAAACAAATTGAGTTTAAAAATTCAGCCACCTTAGCTACCGAAATCTTTGGGACAGGCAGGAGGGACCACAGACTCTCTGAGCGTTGAAACAGTCTTTTCCTCTGCCCAGGCAGGAGCTGGTAATTTGTCAGTGGGAGAGCAGGGAGATGTGACCTTCTTCACCTTCAGCCCCTCGGCTCTGCCCTTTCTACGTCCACCCACCAAGGTTAAAATTCAGCAGATCACCAAATGGCAGGGATTGGAAGGGAACTCTGGAAATCGTCAAGTCCAACCCCCCTGCTCCAACAGGGTCACCCAGAGCAGCTTGTCCAGGATCCTGTCCAGGTGGGTTTGGAATCCTTCCAGAGAAGGAGACTCCACAACCTCTTTGGGCAGCCTGGGCCAGGCTCTGTCACCCTCAACACCCTCACACTTCAAGATGCAAACAAGCATCCTGAGAAGAGAGGGTGTGATTTTGGACATGAGCGTGGAAGGGCAAGGGAGATCCTTTCCCAACATGGTGAGCTGCTGTGGGAGCTATTACACCCGGTCCTGATGACACAAATCAGTAATGAAATATGTAATAGTAAGACCTTTCTTCCAGGGGTAGTTAGTGCTCTGCTGTATGCAAAGTTACTCTCCGTTATTTTGTTCTGCAGAAGGGATAGAAATGTGTGGAACTAAATGAAAAGTAGCAGTAAGGACAGAGAGGAACCCAGGGGTGCTGCTTCTGCCCAGGTGAGCTTGCTGGTGAGTCTCCTGTATTCCTAGGAAAAGCCTCTCCAGGCAGGTCTAGGTCTGGATTTTGTCATCGGCTTTAATTGCTGCTGAATGTTCAGCTAAATCTCCAGGTGAGCATCCCCATGATTTCTGACTTAAACTGTCCCAGCAAAGGATGGCTATTTACTGTGACGACAATTTGTCTCCTTGGTGGTGAGCGTTAGAGGTTTGGAGGTTTTTTGCATCCCGATATTTCTGTTCCGCTGGACTTATCCTGCGGGCAGTATCGCAGAGCAGATGTAGCCGAATGTCCCTTTACGAGCACAACTTCCCCGCAGCCTCAGGACTGGATTGCAGCTCACACAGACCAAACTGCACATTTGCTGTGTGCCAGGTTTGGTTTCAGATTCCCTCATGGCCCCAGCGAGGCCTCTCCCAGCAGCTGAGCTAGTTGCTGGTGTGTCTTTATGCAAAAGTTTGATAAATCAGGACTTGACTATGCAAAAAACCCCATACTCTTAAATGTTGGCCCAGCTGGTTCCAGCAGACATCTTCACTGTGCCTCGTGAGATGCCAGTGTCGCTGAC
Source organism: Baryphthengus martii (assembly GCA_013396935.1). Classification (NCBI taxonomy): domain Eukaryota; kingdom Metazoa; phylum Chordata; class Aves; order Coraciiformes; family Momotidae; genus Baryphthengus; species Baryphthengus martii. The sequence continues at coordinate 89,390 of VWZK01012394.1, forward strand.
CGAAGCTCAACCTCTCTCCCAATGTCTTCTTGTTGTTTCTTTTCTTTAACTCTTCTCATCTTCCTCAGGCAAACCTTGAGGAAGGTACTTGGTATGAAAATGGATTTTCTTCTGGGCACATTCTGGCCAGCAAACCAAGTGCTCATCGCTTTTACCCACCTGAGCCCAGAGATGTCCTCCCACGTGGAGGATCGAGGTGCTGAATTTCCAGTCTGACCTTCAGCAATCTCCATCTATCGCTACGATGTCACCAGGCCTCCATGGAAACATCTATCTCAGACAACACAATTTTTTACATTTCGGTAACTATTTCAGCAGAGTTTTCTGTCTGTAGGGTAGAATGTGCCCTTTGTACACAAGACAAGCTCAGTGACTACCCTGGTCCCAGCGCAATGACTTTCACTCTGACTCATCCCTCACAACAGTCAAGATCTCTGTGGTTTTCTTGATGTCATGGCTGTTGACTCATGAGCAGCCAGATGAAAGTCAGACTCCAGTGGGTAAAACTTCAGTTCGTTGCCCAGCTCCCTGCCTGCCTCTCCTCGTGGCCTTCGTGGAGAAAAGGGCTGATCCTGGAGCAACTCCCATGCTTAGTGTGATGGGAACCACGTCTCACTGACCGAGTTAAGGCATGGCGTTGACAAGCCTAAACTCAATGGCATGGGCTCTGCTGACATCTGTGCCCACAAAGATAAAAATACTCAATTTCTCTACTCAAATTCCTGCTGATGAGCTGTGCATCTCTAGCAAAGATGGTGCTGTTTTGAGATATCCATATAATGATATCCTAAATAATTGCTTCGTTTCTCTGCGTTCTTTTTCTTGACATTGGCAAGAAATTATTAGCATAAGCTTTAAATAAGATGATCTAAAATAACTGAAAAGGCTAAAAAAAAAAAAAAAAAAAAAAGCACGAACCCCAGAGCATTCTTTTCTTGATCTCACTTTCTTTTTTAGCATCCTTCTTTTTTTGATCTAAAATCTGGATTACGTTACTGGAAAAAAAAAAAAAAAAATCATCATTTTTCCTATTTTTTCCTTTTTTTTTTTTTTCTGTTTACTAAGCTACAAGTGAAAAAAAGAAATGAATATTTTCCAAAAGGACAAATGGAAGCGTTACAGGTGAAAAAAAAAATCTCCAAGAAAAGAATCATTTCTAGTGGACAAATGGAAGGTCACCCCTGATGTTGGATATCCAGCTCTGGGGAGAGGTGAAGAGCCCTCCTGCCTAAGACAGTACGTGAAAGTATCACGGGGGGTGAGGAGGAGAAGAAAAGATGTTTACTCAGATTTTCCTTGGGTGGACGTGAGCGCAGAAAGGGCAAGCACATGCAGGAAAATACAAGTTTATCCAGGGCATAATTTATCTTAGTCATGTATCCATGGAACTGGCCTTTCTTTGAAAAGCAGCCTAATTACTGAAATTACTGCTGCTTGAAGTCCTGCAGCACAGCAAAGGAATCTGTCTATTCTCTGCCATTAGAAAGTTTTCGCACATTTTCATAGAAGTTTCAAGGAGCAATATTGATCAGGCAATTACCAGATTAAAACCATCGACAAAGCCCGCGAAAGAAAGCGGAGTTTCTGCCCAAAAGCGTCTAAACCGCGTTTGTGTGGTTTCCCACAGTTGAAAATTAAACCCAAGCACATCTTGTGTTCCAGCAGGTTTATTTTTCAAAAGGGGGAAGAAAAATCCTTGAAAAGAGAAAAGCTGCCCTGACGCTGTTCAAAAGGCTCGAGGCGGTTTCTACCCCATTTATTCCTTTGGATTTTTCTCAGCCCCATCTGTTTATTTTCTATCGAGCAATCATAGCAGAGGAGATAGCCAAGCTATAAACATCTGAGAGCAGGTGGGATTGGGAGATAATTTGTGAGGCACAATGCTATGTTCTCTCGATATAGCCCCGCTGATTTGATGACTTGACTGGTAACCTAATTTATCTGCTTGCTCCCATTTATTTATTTATTTTAAGAGAGAGGTACTTTGTGAGTCGGCAAAACACGTATATTTGTGGTTAAATACCGAAAGAGAGATCACGCAGATACTATGCTGAGGATAAAAAAGCGTTTTCTGCCACCTTACTTCTTTTTCAAAGGGCCGTACCTCGTACTGCTGCACAGAAACCAAAAGCAACCTCAAGACTCTTCTCCTCCCCCGCAATCGTGTTTTAAGTGTCATTTTTCTGTCAGATGACGCAGCATGGGAGAGATCTCTTGCCTACCTTGAGGGATCTGTCAGAGACAGCTCAAAATACCCTATCTGAGGGCAGAAGTAGGTATGAGTGTGCAACTATATACATCTATATATAAATACAGATATATATATATATTTTAACGGGTTTAGGTCAAATAATTGGCTGGTTAAGTTTTTTTTCCGTGGCACAATACCTGAAGTAAAGGACTCCTACTCTGAAGGCTGAGAAGTTTGTCTGGATTCCCTGACCTGGAGCCAATGTCTTTCCCCTCCACACCTGCAGGTATGACCACACCAAGCTGTGGACATGTCTTCTGGAATGACAGAGAATTGAAAAGCACGTGCAGTGCTGCCAGTACAAAGCAGCCTGGGTGTTTAGGTGTTTCCAGGTTTGATGTGGCAGGGGCTGCACCACACACAACTGCACTGTCGCCTCTGCCAGGGCCAACACACTATGGATGTAAAGCAGCGGCGCAGTGTTGGCTGTTCTTTTTGAGCTCAAATAAATCAACCGACCATCCTGCTGCCCCATCAATATATCTGTGGTGGGTTATTTACCACATCGGACACTTGACATGTACCCAGGTCCTACTGAGGACGGATCAGAGGTGCTTTGGCTTCTTTTCTACTGTTTTACCCCTGTGTGGACAACAGGTTGCTTCTGTAAGACACGCTCTTGTTTGGGAAGTCATGGGCTGTGAAGTTCAATGTCACAAACCCCAGTGGAATCACAGAATGTTAGGGGCTGGAAGCCACCTTGAAAGATCATCGAGTCCAACCCCCCTGCCAGAGCAGGAACCTAGAGTAGATTGTGCAGGAACGCATCCAGATGAGTTTTGAATGTCTCCAGAGAAAGAGACTCCACCACCTCTCTGGGCAGCCTGTTCCAGGCTCTGTCACCCTCACTGGGAAAAAGTGTTTCCTAGTGTTTAAACGAAACTTCCTGTGCTCCAGTTTGCACCTATTGCCTCTTGTCCTGTCATTGGGTGCCACCGAGAAGAGCCTGGCTCCCTCCTCCTGACACTGCCCTTTCCATATTTATAAACATTCCTGAAGTCACCCCTCAGGCTCCTCTTCTCCAAGCTCCAGAGCCCCAGCTCCCTCAGCCTCTCCTCAGCAGGGAGCTGCTCCACTCCCTTCACAAGCTCAGGGGCTCTGCGCTGGACTCTCTCCAGCAGTTCCCTGTCCTCCGTGGTGAAAGGAAGAGCGTGGTGTGACTGTTGGGAATGCACTCCTGATCTGGGGACTTTGCTTTAACTTCTCACCGTCCGTTGAGGAGGGAAATACAATGACAGATCCATGACCAGCACAGGACACTGATGTCCCCGTGGTCCTTACCTACACCAAATTCTGGGTCATATCTGTCCCTTGACTGAGTAGTGGGATTTTCAGTCCTACTAAGTTCTACTTTTTTAAACAGCTTCTTTACTACAGTTTTAAAGTGGAAAAAAAACCCCATAACACTAACCACTCATCTTATCTTCAGATTCTAATAAAATTGGCACCTTAATCACATTAACCTGATCCATATACTAATAGAACAACTATGGTGCTTTTACCTCTACCAGAGCAATTGGGCTGACGGTGTGGTATGAAAATTTAACGCTCCCGTTTCCTCTGTCTTAATTATACCTAATGAGCTACCTGCTTTAATAAACAAGCAAATTCCAACACCCTGTCTATATTTCTCCCAGCAAGATAATATAGCATTAGATGAAATTGTCTTTCTCGATAATTGAACGAGCTTAAGGATAGTAAGTAATTCGATCTATAAGGGTGCCTACGTGGTACAAGCTGGTTCCCTCCACGGGTACTCACGGAGAGGTTCCGTTTATTCATTTATTTATTAACAAATGTTTCTCCCTTAGGCAAAGCTGGTCCCAATTAAGAACCATATTTCCAAATGATAAAAGTAAGTATTCTAATAAAGACACTAATTGGCAAGTATGTTCTTTAAAGATAGTCATAAATTAGAATATCTCGTGGCAAGTGGTGCCTCTTAGCATCTCTACAACGCACGAGACGATTTCCCTATTAACCGGGTTTGCATTTTTACAACGTTGAGAACGCCAGATGCAAATACCCTCCAGGACATCAGCAAAGCAGCCATACTTATGAACTTACCAACGGGTACTTAGAGACAGCACCTAATTATTACTCTTTCTGGACTCACAATTAAAAGCTAACAGAGAAGCAGAGCAAACTCTCATCATCCAAAAAGTTATTGAGGGATCAAGCACAAGGGAAAAAATGTCAGAGTAGAGACTGACAGAAAGGCTTTGTACAAAATGAGTTTTAAAGATGAGTAAAGTAAAGGGGAGTAAAGATGAGATAGAAGTGAGAAACTGTGGGGGAAGGCTTTTAGAGTTAGAAAGATGTAACAGACTAGAAAAAATAAGCCCCAGTCACTCTCCTTCAGGAAGACAGATCCAGGGAGCTTTTTATATGCAGATCTTGAAAAGCTCCTTATAATTTTACAGAAGGAGAAACTCATGAAATTGAAAACCGTGGAAACCTGATCAATGGAGTTATCAATGGCCACAGCACCTTAGGGCTTGGTCTGCAGGGTCTGCTGGTCTGAGCCACCCGCAGGGCCGATGACGAAGGCAGATTTCCCACAGCCCTCCCAACACCTCCACGCTCGCACCGACCCCAGACCCCCAGGCGTTTCGGATCCGAGCCACACAAGTCATTGAGAGCATTTTCGAAAGAGCGCTCGGATTAGTTGTGAACAACTGGATTTGTAATAATCAATTCACAATGATAATTTTCAAGCAGAGAGGCACAGAGATCAGTGATCAACAAGAGCTAAGCGCCAAGTTCCGCAGGACTGAGGCAGCTGCACAAATTGTATTATAATATAAAGAAAAGTGTGATTTTTTCCTTCACTCATGTGTAAACCGTTCCTTTTGCGCCAGCTCTATTACAACTCCATTTTAGTTAAGCATTCAACAGTCTAATAATGATCTACATCCATTCCTCTTTATCCTTCATAGCTGCCTAACCAAGAAGGAAATCCCAGGAGAGGGGCTTTGCACAATATTATTTCCAAAGAAAAACATCTATTGCGGTATCTTGTTATTCAGTCTGGCAACTTCCCATTTTCACACACACGAGGTACACAAAGATATAAATAATATTGAATTTAACCAATAAAAATGGGGGAAATTCAGTCAATGACGGCAGTCAGGGGCTGGGATAACAGGTGTATTAGTAACAGCTGCTCTCCCTGGAGCAAAACTTACTTAAAACAACAAAGCTTGGTGTAGATTATTACTCCATGGTCTGCTCTTCCTTATCTCTCTCTCTTGCAGAAAACCACGGTCAGACACCTTGGCAGGAGCCTCTAATTGCCAGATACAGCTCTTTGCCGAGATCCCCTTTCCGGCATGCCCAGTAGCATATGTTTCTCCTCCATCCTTCCCTACTTATTCTCCAAGGGACCAGTTCCCCTTATTACAGCTCCTTTCTCCGTTCATTTGCTCCGTTCCTGACATGTATGGACAGCCAAAGATATTATTTTCATAACAAAATGATAGAAATGTTTCCCTATTTTCTCTCCCTGTCCCTTAACACAGAAGAGCTGTAGTGTTACCTGGGAAAAATAAGGAGTTCAGGCACGGTGGGGTCATCTGCTGCCCTCAGGAGCTGGAGTGAGACCTGCCAACCTTCCCAGCACAGAGAAAAAAAGAGGAAGGAGCATCTTCTCCTGACAAGTAGCTGCAGTGCTTCTATCACAAGGAGGGAAGACTTTTTCTTTTTATGTCAAGCATAAATATAACCTCCAAGCATCCTACACATCCTACCTGGGTGTAAAGAGGTTGTACCTTAGCAGGATGAGGATGAAGAGAGAAGGATCACAACTTGATCCAGGGGGAAAAGAGGAGATGGTGTACACCTCTGCTCTATCCGTTTCTAAAGTTACTGCCTCAGGGTCTTTCTTGCCTGGCAGTGACTGATTTAAGAAAATCTACAGGTAGAGAAGGAGCAAATAGGCAAGAAAAAAAAAAACAAAAACCTGGGAACACCTTGATGTACTACTTTAGTAAATACTTCAGGCTTTACTGGTTGTCTGCAAGTCTACTCCAAACAAGCTCTTATGGAGGTAAGTAAAATAAGAGTTGTTTCAAGTTCTGATTTTTGCTGGTGGTCTTGGAAGAGGAAACAGATTTGCTTCCCTGTAATAAAAAAAAAAATACAGACTTGCCCAGTCAGGTGTGTTAATGATCATGCTTGCACCCAGTACTTAATGGGAGTACCCTGAGCAATGCAGTCTGGCATCTGTGGGATGTGCAGCTGTCTTTGAAAATGTTTGAGACAGACCATTCAGAAGTGGTCTATCAATAGACACTTGTTTAATGCATCAAATCAGTGAAAACTCTCTTTGGAATTCAGAATCTTTTGATGCAGTAAATAATTAGCATTTTTATACTGGAGGTCTTTGTAAATGAAAACACAAGTCCACGTTTATCTTCTCAGCTGCCACATTTTCTACTCTCCCCTCTCCTTTCCATATTGTCTAAGCAGATCTCTACATTAAGAGATTTATTCCTTAGCTTTCGTTCATACTTTCCATTCATAAATCTCCAAGCTCTTCACGAGGCACAGTGAGCAACAAATCTCTTTGAATGTGTGGCCACACTTTATTTTAAAAATAACCCCAAAAAGTAAAGTTGCTGCATTTCCCAGGTGTTTCCCCCTCCTCAATGCTGCCCTGGGGCTCAGCAGCCCACCCATCAGTCAGCCCAGGGCATCCTTGGCTGGCTGTCCTCACGAGGCCCTGACCTTTGCCAGCAATTTAGGGTGTTGTGCCACAGACCTGGAGGTTCCCCCGAGCTGTTGCTGCTCTGCGGTGAGCGACAGTCACACAGCTTTGGTTGCCGGGAGATGACATGGGAGCTCTTAGGGAGAAAATGAACCAGAGTAGTGAATTGCAGATAAGTGATTTTTCTAAGTTTTTTATTTTTAATTTTTTTTTCCCCCCTGGGGAAAAAAAAAAAATAATTATCCCTTTGTCTTCTTCCTGAGCCAATATGATACCAGCTTCTCACCTTTGCATACAGAGAAATGAGACAGAGAGATAGACACGAGGAATTTTATAAGCTACAGAGGGCTGTGGAATGAAGAAAAAATCTTCCAGGGTTTTCATTCAGCCCTTTACACGTTTCCATTTACTCTTCTCAAGAAAAACCATAATCTGGAAGGAAATGTGGAGAAGTACCAGATGATGTTAGAAGGTCATGTAGTTAAAGGGAAGTGGATAATTGCAGTTGTTTTGGCTGTTCTCAATTTCTAGGTGGCTTAGGGCTCTGAACAAGATCAGGGCTTATTTGGAAGTGGAGAAGTTGCAGGGTACTATCTGCTATATGTTGAAGTGTTCAAGGTCTTTTTTTTAACTTGGAAGAAAGAAAAAGCCCAAATGAATGCACCAGGAAATACTGGTACTATGGGTACCAGATACACCTAGTTTCTAAAAGAAGGATCTGCAGGATTACACCAGGTAAATCAGATTAATAAAAACTGCACATATGATAGAAATGGTGGGTACGTGGAATTAAATTCTGTCCCTCCACCTTGCACCTGTGGATCGGGGGAGTCCTTATACATCAATATTTTCTTTTTGATTCACTTCACCCCGTCCTATTCTGATATCCCGATACTGTCTGAGAGATGTTGATAATCTCCCACTGTTGATAATCTCTCCATTCTGGGAGATGCACTATGATACTGCCTTTTATTTTGAAGAATTTATGAATTTAAGGAGAAAAAAAATAGGAAAGAAGGTGCTGAACAAATTAAACAGCAAGTACATAACCTTGAAGTATGGATAGAGACATAGTAGTGTCACAGATTTTCACTTTTGGACCTGATGATGACGTACAACATTTATTTGTGGCATTTCCATGGGGAAAAAAAAAAATAAGTCTTTAAACTGTGGTTACTCAGACTTCTTACAGTTGCCTTATTTACCCCCAAAACATCAGAAATGCTTTCTAGACATATAGATCTGTATTTCTATAGCATCAAGTGAAAAGGGTTAGGTAAATCTCGTCTTTAGTGGCAGATTTCATGGCTGTCAGGTCAGGAAAGGCAGAGCCAAGTTACAAGCCAGCCCAGTGCTCTTCACCAAGGAGTGGAACAGTTCGTTTTCTGTTATCTCTGGCAAGTGAGATTTTGCAGAATTGTGTTACACTTTGGTACAGACAACTGACCTGTAGCCTTACAAGATTTGTGATGCTTTGGCTTTAATTAACCCCCGTTACGAGTGAAGTCGAAGAAGAAAGAATACAGTCCTTTTTTTTTTTTTTTTGCAAAGGAATATTTTTACAGTCATTAAATACACGCTAATACTCTTTGTAATATATAATTTTGTGGGTGACATGGGCACTATTTCTACAGCTGTTCTTTAGAGGAGTAAGTTTCTCTTCATTAAAGACTAATAAGTGACATTACATTTAAGTGCTTGCATTAGATATGCTTCTTTGGATTTAATGATGGGGCAATGAGGCCTTTAATTAAATAGTCAAAAACTTCTACTGGGAGAAACAAAAACAAATTTATCTACAGGTTTTTCTTCCCAATATAAAAATAAACCAGAGCCCATCTGGTAGATAATCAATGCTTTTATCCCTAGAACTAAGCCTCACACAATTTTGTCTTTAAAAATCTGTTTCTCATGTTTGAAGTCCATATAATAGGATGAAAAAAACCTCATCTCATGGGTAGAGGTAGAGCTCGAGTCATTACTGCCTGTCCTGTTTCTTTATAGTAAAGATTCTTGCAGCAAGAGCTGGCAGAAGTACATATCTATTTAGGTATTTTTTTATACACACATACAAAGTTCTGTACAATAGATCAGTGACTTATAATAAACAATATCCAGGCATATTTTTTGGTGTTCTATAATTATTGTTCACTTGGATTTCATTTATGCAACCATGTAGAGCCCTGCTAGATACTACCAAATACAAATATTATCAGACTCACAGAAGAAGCTAAAAATTGCCCAAGTTCCCACATTATGGCAACCACAGTCACCTGTGATGGACTTGTTATTTGAAATCAAAATCAAGTTAAGTGAATTCTGCTCAGTTTTCAGGTTTAATATCAAATTAGCAAAACTTCCTATACTCATCAACAAATAAAAAAAAAGAAAAAAAAAGTAGTACCGAACGGAAAACCTACTTGTCAGGCAACCTTGGATTTCAAAAGTATCGCTCATGTAAACAGCGTTGCAAGAAACTGTTGAGGAGTAATCCAGGAGCTTCCCAGAATTGTCAACCAGTTGACAGGCGATGAAGCCTGCAGAGGAAACGTGTGTCCTGGACACACGTGACGATCCGAATCGCCCCGTTCCTTCATTCTGTGCATTGTTCCGTTAACCAAAACAGAATCCTACTGCTTGCTTATTTTTATCACATTAAAATTTGTTGAAAATGCAGCAGATGTGATTTAATTTTCTATCAGAGCTCCTTTTGGCAGGATGGTGAGCTAATTGCGCTACGAATTCCGTTATTAATTGCTGTATTGATTAACAGAATAACATTAAGTTGTGAGTAGCAGCCAGCACAGTTGTTAGGTGGCATCCCCTGGGCTGTATCCTCTCATCCACGGAGATGATACTTTCCCTAAAAATGTGCAGGTCTGGAAGCTCAAATCGGAACACGCAGATTTGTCTCATCAACAAGAAAAGTGACGGGACATCCTTTAAATTGCTGTCCCTTGCCTTCAATTCCTCCACATGGTTAGAGGCAGAATATATTTTACACACTGTCCTACTAATTGAAAGCTGGATTCTTTTTATTTTTTTATTTTTTGCTATTGAACAGGCAAAGACATTGACTGAAATAGCCTGGCTTCTGAGAATCCAGTACTTCTCTTGTCCTTGAATACTGCTTAGCCTGCCTAAGAGCTCCAAATTCTTGAAAAATACCAAAGTTCTTGTTTTTCCAGCCTGAGTGTTGTTTAAAGAGAAAATGAAGAAATAAAGCAACACCATCAGGCAGAACCAAAGTATATTATCATGTAGAAAAGCGTTCACAGCTCACAGCTCCATCTGCTTCAGCAGTGAACATTAAATATTTTTCAAAAATTCTAAGCTATTAGAAAAAGAAAAATAATAAACTTAGATGGTAGCTAAGACATCATTTCATTTTTATCATCATACTTCAAATGGATTCCTATTACTATAACACCCTGAAAGCTAAAAATAGTACAAGAATAGTAAAGACATGCCAAAAATCAGATCTAATCCGGGAAAGAATTACATACGCACAAACATTTGCACACATGCAGTTGCAAGCTTATAGATTCCACCCCGAAAATGAGTATAACCATATTGAATTTTAAGTTCTTAGATGGTGACAATTTTAATGTATCACCTCGTGGTAATAATCTCCAGCATACATAAATTTGACGCACACGGCTGAGGCCCTTCCTGAATTAGATTCCCAGTGATTACCAAGTGCCCCAAAGCTCCAGGATGTGATTGCTCTGTCTAAAAAACTAATTTTCTGTAATAACTGGAATTTCACCAGTACTCTGACAACTGCTAGCCAAAATGGAGACACAAATATTGTGGAGCTATCGGTCCTGGAGATAATTCAGCCATGCAACTTGGCAGTTCTGAACAGAGAATTAGCCACGCTTAAAACAAAATTAAAAGTATCATCTCTTGGAAGTAAATAAAATGAAAATACTCAAAGATGTTTAGTATTGGTCCTAAAGACATGAAGAAATGGATGGGTTGTAATGAAGGAATCACAAAATAAAGGGTTTATTGATTGTAACACAGAGCATCGTGTGTATTTCCCTGCTTTGCACCCACCTTATATATAGGTAGGATTAATGGGAACCCAGTGGCTGCAGCTGCAGTGTGGGATTTCTCTGCTTTTTAAAGGCTATACTTTGAAATGCTAAAAAAGAATGACAAAAAAAATAATCAGAAACATAAACCAAATAGAATGGGTACATTATGTAGAAAGCATAAGGAAGAGCTCCAAGAACTCTTAATGCGGACTACGCTGCACAAAGTACTGGAAAACTAGAAATCTTGTTTCTAGACAGAAACACAACATATATTCCCAATATAATAGGATAAAACACATATTTCCATGCTGAACCGAGCTCCCCATGAGAGCTGAGTATGTCCTATGCTAAACACATCTTTGCAGCACCGCAGGTGCAGACAAGACACAAAACTGCTTTTGTTATTTTAGGAATTTGTCTAATTTACAGCACTCAGCTTCTTCCAGGTTGGGCTGCTGCTTAATTGCTGGAGTGAACATTTCTTTCTCTAACACTTCAAGGTGCTGAAAGCTACTATTGGACCTGCAGATAAGTGTTGAAAATAACCTGAATTGAGAACAACGCAGCAAATTGTCGAAGAAGCATCGTTAGGGTTTGAGGGGAATGCAGAACTCTTCTGAATAAATAAGAAAATAGGGAGAGTTCGTATAAGACCTTGTATCTGTTGGCTTTACAAAACCCCCGGTACTCTCCCCTGGAGTTTCCTTACTAAAGAAGAATTTAGCGTTTATCTGATCCAAAGCCAACGGCCTTTGCTCCAGCTGCTCTCTTTAAGCATTTCGGGTCGTTCTTCTGTTTATTGCTCTTGCCAACTCATTTTCTGATTAGAAGATACCGTTGCGTTTACACTCTGTCGTTATCTTTTAGTAGCAAACGCTGTCCGACGGGACGTTCCCTGCTAAGGTAATGCTGTGCTCACGGCTTCAGCTGGGCTATAGAAATATCCTGGACCTCTGTTTAAATCAACGCTAACAGAAAATCTATTGTGCTTTTCACTAGGAGTTTGATCTGGTTCTTAGCTTTAGAGGCGCTAGCAACATTAGTGAGAATAAATAAGAGCAGAGTGCGCATGAAAACAAAACGGCCTGAGCCACATAATCCATAAAAGACATTGTGTATGAAGAGAGATTAAAGACAAGGTATCGCAAAACGCTCAGGATCCAAGAGGAATAAAAGAGTTGACTTCCCCATAACTCTGCCCACCTTCCCGATCAGGATTTCTCTATTGGCATCTCATTATCTAGCCCTTCATTCCCTTCTCCCAACTTTCCATCGTGGAGGAGTCAATCAAGAGACTTTCCCTTAAATGCAAAGTATGGATCTCATTAACTTTATGGTATGGACACCCATCTATCTCTTGGGCACTTCTTTCTCTTTGTTCAGCTACTGTATCTCTTCCCTTCTGGTCTGGTTTTGCTGGCTTATTTAAAACATAAAATTTAAAAAAAGCAGCTACTCTGTCATCCCGTGTTTTTGTTTGGTCCCTAAATCAATGGTGCCTTGCTAGGTTACTGCCTCTCTCCCCGCAATACAAATAATAATAATAATAATACCGATCTTATCTTCTCAGCTCTGCCTCGCATAGAAGAGGACACTTAGAAGCCAGTTGCATAATAGCAATAAACATGAGGTATCATATAATAGATCTTCAAAGATACATCAATAATAGATTTCAAATCACTGCTGCTTGTGTAGTGCTCCTGCAAGGGAAACTGCTGGGGAAGGGGAATGCTCTGAAAAATATCTATCATCTTTTACCGTCTGTGTAAATGTTTTGAAGATAGGCTGTAAAACTGCATTAAGTTTACAATAAATTTTGAGGCTCCTAACCTATTACAAAGTGCCAAATGCCAGTGTTCATCCACTGCGGCACCAGCCTGCCGGTTTGTAAAGCTTTTATCCTTGCTTCCCGTAACAGCAGCGCTGCATTTCACTTTATTTCACTTTATTTTATGATTTCCAGTTGCTGCCAAGTGCCAGGCTGGTTTAGGGAGGAGAAGTAGGAAAGTCAGAAAAATAAAACTGCAGAAGCTTCAGTGACAGAGTGGGTAAAATAATAAATATTTTTGGTTCTAAAGTTCTGTTACAGAAGAGGACTAGAAAAATATTTTAAAGTTTTTTTATTTTTATTTTTATTTTTTTTGTGCACAGTCTGTGTGGATATCTCCCCACCGAGACGGGGAGATGCTATATATGACAGAGCAGATAACCTGAGTTTGCCTGAGTTATTTAGAAACGGGGGAAATGCAGATCTCTACCTCATCAAGAAGTTGAGTCCTCTCCTACTTCTGCTCTCTTAGCAATCTTAGTCAAGTACTGCCAGGCTTTACCCATGCTGTGCTGGAGGAAGCCAAGAAATATCAAAAAGATCATCTAGATGAGGCTAGAACAGGTTTTTTCCCCCTGGAGGACGGGGTTTGGAGGATGAGCTACAGACGAGCTTTACGCTCACCTACCCCTGTAATCCCCAGATGTGTTTTAAGGAAGAGAGTGTGCTGCACACTCAATATTCTGGTCCCTTTAGTGTTCTTTATTCTCCATCATCTGCCTCAAAGCAATTTTTCTATCACTGGGAAGGATGAACACAAGGTGTAGAACTTATTACTTCTGATAATAAACTTCTATTCCCTTGAAAGCTGTATAGATTTGAGGAAGCACAGGCAGCAGAGCCCTTCCCCAGACCATGGGGAGGGCAGGCAGAGGGGCTGGGACGACATGCGGAACTCGTGGGCAGGAGCTGGGACTGTGCTCTCAAAGCCATCTAGGGTAGAGATTCACCTTTATTGCAAGTAATTGTATCTTTTGTTCTTTATTTTTATGCCTTTTTTTTTTTCAAAACCTTAGCAGAGACTGCTCTGTGCCTTTGCAAACAGGGGTAGACAGACAGAGATAGCTAATTAAAAGTAAAGAGCTCAATATTTAAGGAAGTTTAATGGGCATTTACATCAGGTTTCATTATGTTGTCACTTGAAGGCTGTGCCATTTTAGGACAGAGCAGGTAAGGATTGAAACCTGGTTACAGTGGAGACTGGGCTTAAAAACACAACTACCAGCTTTATGGAGCGTTCTACTTCAAGTAAATCCAAGGAAAGCACGATCCAAGTGCTTGTACATTCACCAAAAGTGTGACTCACAATCGGATAATCGACCATTCTGCCCCTTTTGGCATCCAGTCACTGCCTGTTTTTCTTTGTGGCTCAAACCTGTACGGAGCAGATAACCCCGGGTTAGAAGGTGAACTGAGAAAATGCTAATGCAGCATTTGCCCATGAAAGCATTTTACTGCCCTCTAAACTTTCATGGAAATCTCTCTTCGTTGAGAAGGTCCAAGATCTCATTATCTTGGCCATGCAAGGAGGAACAAGTGGATGCAAAGCATGGGACTGTGTTGGGCTGCAAACGGGTCAGTTTATCGGGAAGCACAAGTGGCTGATAAATCACTCGAAGCAACTAAAAATTATTTCTGCTGTTGTTCTGGGCTGAGGGAGAGGACTAAACCCAGCACCCCATGTACTGACCAAGTGGTAGAGATTTTCCATGAGCTTTCTCTCAGCTGATATCAGTAGATGAGACCTTTTACCAATGAAAAATAATGGAAAAATTCAGCTTTTTTGCAAGTCACTTGGACAACACGTTTTTAAAATGAGCTTGTCCAGGAACCCAGAGCCTGGAGTTTCGCTGCTTTTTATATAAAATCCTGTTGGTTTAGGAATTAATGGTTGAAGCAGAGAATAAAAATCATCATAGAGATAATTCACTGAAGCATCAACACCAAGTAAAATTCCTCATTTGAGTGATGATGTCAGGAAACATTTTTTAAAAGTAGAATTCTAAGAACTTCACTTTCATCAGAAAGCATGAGTGTGGTTTTGTGTTATCTTAACATAATCCGTTAAAACTCCTCCTAAACAAGAAGATCTTTTGGTGGAAATAGAATCATAGAATGGTTTGGGTTGGAAGGGACTTTAAAAATGGAAATTATAAATTTCAAATTAATCAAGTGGCTGATTTTGCGCTGCAACATTTTTTAAGGCTGCAGTTTAAAAAATGAAAATAAACATTTAATTAAATGAAACAATGGAGTTATTGATCGCTTATTGGCTTTCAGATAATTTAGCTTTTGTAGTAAAATTAGATATTAAAATGTACTTTAGGGTAAAAAGCTAATAGACTGCTCTGTCAATTGACTAATAGGACAACTTGCTGCCACTTTTTCTTCAGCTACTTCTGAAGTTAACGAGAGGGGATTTCTTCTTTGACAAGACACAAATAGACCTTTCAAACTCATTTCACTCTTTCAAACTGTAGCTTAGTTTAGCTCTGTATTTTAACCTAAATCTACCCTAAACCCCAACAACAACTAAAGTGAGATCATGACAAGCCTGCCTTAGTTTTTGGAGGGACCTTTTCCAGCTGTTGCTGTGGCCGAGTCGAGGTGTGAATCAAGATTTGGGTTAATGGCTGTATTGAAATAGGAGGCAGGAACTGACAGATGGAAGGAGAAACTGAACGTGGCAGTAGCATTAGGTTAGAAAGCAGAGGAACAAAAGGTAATTAGGGGAAGAAACGTGAAAGATGACCATGTAATCATACTACAACCACCTAGACACTCCATGCCTCACGGGGGGAAAAAAACCCTGCGTTTCAATGGCAATGGTGGCAAGCATTAGGTTTGGAGATCTAGAGGGGATTTGTAGGGATGTAACAAGTTGTGGCTGAACCCCTTCACTCTCAGTTCTTTCTACAATAAATCAGTCTGGTCTGGAGGGTCAGAAACCCCCTTTTTAGGGAATCACATGCTTTCCATTTTCCTCTGAAGGTAAAAGCATGAAGCGCCCAGCACTGGTGAGAGTACACCCTCCATTTTCCAAGCTGGATACAACATACTTGATCCCAAGCACATAACGGTGGAAGGATTCCCAGAAGATTTACTGGATTTTAGCCTGCCCTCATCCTGAGGTGCTTGATCCTGCAAGCTATGAATCTTACTTTTGTGATACAAAAACCTTCTTGTTGGTTCAATGAGTAGTGTTGCACTCAGAGCTCTATCCAAAGCCTGCTGAAATTAATAAGAAGCTTTCTGTTGACCTTAACAGGCTTTGGATTATGCTTTATGTGAAAACAAGTTCGCTGACTTAGCCAAGGAATATTTATAAAGTAAAAGCCAAAGGAAACGTATGAAAGAAAAAACTTCCATTTCGTGTAGTAACAGTTTTAGTGCCAAAAAGATAATAATAATAAAAAAAAATAATCTTGCAAGGCTTTTCTCTTTATCATCATCTTCTTTACAGGCTTCCTGAACCTCATCTAAAAGGTGCTCTAGGTAAAAAGTATTATCATTTTGATGAATACCAGCCCTTTGACATGAGGAAGAAGTCTTTTATTCTCTGACAATGTCCCCGCCAAACTAAGTCGAAGATGTAGGCAGCAAGCTTTGGGGAAACCCTGATGCTGATGAATCAGGGCTCCCTGCTGAGCAGCAGTCTGATGATACCCACCATCTAAACAGTTTAGTACCTTTTCAGCAGGTATAAGAATCAGGTTTGCCTTTTCGTAAGGTTTTTTTGAAAGGCTAAAAGCTGAACCTGACTCTTCACAGAAGGAATGAAATCTGTTTCCCATCTGTAACTCCTCCTTCTTATATTTTCACTCTCAAACCTTTGAGCACATATTCTTTTGTGGCCTTGCCTAAGGGATATTGCAGCAAACTGTCATCAGCCATAGCCAGTAGTGGTGGGCGAGGTCACAAAGATGTAGACGTTACGTTCTCAGGAGCTGGAGACTCACAAAGCTCATCAAGACAAGGACCTCCAAAATTAAGTCCAAAACCTCACTTTTGATTAAGTGCTTTATTGTGCTTTGTATCTCCAATCAACTGGAAATACTGCAGGGATGACCCCTTCCTTAATTTGGGATTACCTTGTTGTGTTGCGTGGACATTGATGACGTCCAGAACAGTAGAGGAGAAATGACAGTAATGGAAATTATTTGTCAATGTATTAAAACAACAACCACCCCAAATGCCATTTTAGCCTGACTTTTCACTTAGATTTTTGGTTAGTCACATTGGATTTTTTTTAAGTGTGTTCAGCTCTACCGCTATCTAAAATTAAGTGCTGCAGCTGTTAATATCAGATTATTTGTATGAACGAAGAGCCTGAAAACCTTTACATCAAACTGAGGATCCACTATGCCAGGCACACTTATGGTTTCCCTAATAGGAAAGTAAGATCTAGCCAGAGAAAATTAGCTTCCATCCTGCATGTGTATTGTTTTTACACATTGTTACCAGAGAACATAAATAACGATATATTCATTATTTTTCCCCCGTAATAAGTGAGAGGCTGTCCCAGCCTGAGAGATTTACACTATAAATAGATGTCAGACTGTGATAGGGGAAGCAGAGATACGAGAAATTGAAGTGAACTTTCCAAGATACCAAAACATCCCTGCAACCTAGGACAGGTTTCGTATCAAAAATACAGGGGAAAATTACTTTTCTGTGCACTGGTAATTGGAAATAACTAAACTTCTGGTCAACCAGAAAGAACTATTTTAAAAAGTCAGAAAGCCAGACCTGTCCCTG
This sequence comes from Baryphthengus martii, assembly GCA_013396935.1. NCBI lineage: Eukaryota > Metazoa > Chordata > Aves > Coraciiformes > Momotidae > Baryphthengus > Baryphthengus martii. Next base: position 106,978 of record VWZK01012394.1, read on the forward strand.
TGCTTGGCTTCACATCCAATACCCTTTTGTCTGGTCTGGATGCCTGGGGTCCTGATTGCCTCTTGGAAGAGCTTGGTGTCATTTCAAGAAATGTTGTATTTCCCTTGGCCTGTCAAGTACAGTGAATAGTAGAGTCTGTTATTAAATATTTTGGCTGCTCTATCTGCGCTTCTTGTTTTATCCCCAGTTCGGTAACGTGTCTGGTAGACTATATTATTACTGACTTTAAAGCACACAACAAGATCAAGCCTTGAAAGAACAGTTTCTTTTTGGAAAGTGGAAAATTGGCAGGAGAAATCACTTCTGCTTTCAGAGGCAATGGCAGAAGCAGATGCTGAGTGCATATTGTGCAAAGATAGCGGAGCAGAAGCAATTGGAAGGGAAACTTAATATAGAGATCACACATAATCTGCAGAATTTAAGCAGCAAGATACATACACTGTCCAGCTACTGCTCAAAGCACAAACTGAAGCAGACAAGGTGAAGAAAGAAAGAGAGCAAGCTGAATACTTTAATCACTTCATGTGAAGAAAGCTTGTTATGTAGGTGCCAAAATTGTGGCTATTTAGGAAGTAGAAAATTGATTACGAAGAGATAAGAGTGCACTGGCTTAAAAAAGGCAGCTTGGAGACAAATGAAATGGAGGAATCACTGCTATGAAATTGTTTGTCGTGGAGCGGAGGAGAATTTGCACAAGGTAATGAATCAAAACTTCAAAGTCAAGGACAAAAACAAGGAAAGAAGAGACCAATTACAGCCATCAAGAAAAGCTCATTAGAAGAGCTTGACTATATACATCAGAATTTTTAAACCTGAGGGTTTTGGCTTAGTGAGCACTTGGGTGGCTGAACATCAAAGAGTTACTAGATCTTCTGAAAGGTTCGGGCGCAGTCACGCTCACTGTGTTATCACCACTAGGTAGGACGGAAAATCCCATCCGTGATAAAAGAGAAATATCTGACCCAGTAATCGTAGTATCGCTGGGATGGCTGAAAAAGAAAGGTATGTTCTTCTGGTTTATTTTAGCTGGTAGGATTCCCACAAAGGAGTGGTGCTAACCTCAGCTCCTGGAAGAAACAGCAGCTCATACCAGCAATTGCACCGCCTCTGCTGTTTCAACCACATGTTTCCTACAAGGTGGTGTCTGTGATGGTATTAACTGGGTTTCTGTTACCTAGAATGATAGAATGATTTGGGTTGGAATGGCCCTTTGAAGGTTATCTAGTCCAACCCCACTAGAGTGAGCAGAAACATCTTTGATTACAGCAGGTTGCTCAGAGCCTCATCCAACATGATCTGGAATGGTTCCAGGGATGGGACATCTATCACCTCTCTGGTGTGCACCAGAGGATGATGCACACAACCTCATCTCTAACAAAATAACTGCAAATATCTGTTCTAAATAAGCCCATTTATTTTTTGCAGCTTCTCCGTGGGAAGCACAGAAGACCGACCATGAGAAGGTCCTCTAACTAGATCTCTTGTCGTAAATGGCTGCTCAGCATCAGCGTCCAGCAGGAACCCTCAAAGCTACTAAATGGGGTATAGATTGGAGAGACTTGGGTCAGCTTCAGGCAAAACACGTAGATATGGTGAAATTGGGTTAGTCTATGTGGGAACATAAAATGTTACGAGCAGGAAAGGTGGGCCCGGGTGAACCTCATGAGGTTCTACAAGACCAACTGCAGGGTCCTGCACCTGGGCCAGGGCAATCTACATCATCAATCCAGGCTGGGGGATGAGGTGTTAGAAAACAGCCCTGTGGAAAACGACTTGGGAGTGCTGGTGGGTGAGAAGCTGGACATGAGCAGGCAGTGTGCNTCTTTCCCATGAGGGCAGTGAAACACTGGACCAGGTTGCCCAGGGAGGGAGTTGAGGCCCCATCCCTGGAGATATTGCAGATGAGGCTCGACAAGGCTCTGAGCAACCTGCTCTAGTTGGGGATGTCCCTGCTCCCTGCAGGGGGGGTGGACTAGGTGACCTTCAGAGGTCCCTTCCAACATAAATCATTCTATGATTCAGGTTGGAAGGGATCTTTAAAAGTCATCTAGTCCAATCCCTATCCTGAGCATGGCTAGGGAGGATCAGTACATTCAATAAATCTCAGAGACTAAACCTAAGGCTCGTTCTTTTCTAGTAAAACAAGAAGAAAAATTGAGGGCAAAATGGTTGCCCACACAACACCAATGTTTGCCCATATTGTCCACACAATCTTTTCTTTTTTAAAAACAAAGGTATTGAGGACTTCTTTCGACACACTCCAAATTCTCAAATTCTAATTAAAGATATCAGTGTTCAAACACTTTAAGAGTAAGAAATGCAAAACAGATCGTTATAATTAAGTTATAGGTACAGTGAAGCTTAATAACCTTGTAAATGTAGGAGTGTGAAAAAGTCACCCAAATATTGTAAAATATTTTCCTCGTGGTTTATAATAATCCTTCTAGAAGCTCAAAATCTGTTTGCTTACCAAATACTCGTTAGTAATATTTGTACAGTGCTTCGAAAATGTAAAGCACTAAATATGTGCTAATTATAATTACTTATTATTAATCAAACTCTTCTCTTTGTTCTATGGGACTGTGTCTGTGAGGAGGCACAGAGGCTGCTGCTCTGGAAGCAGCTTTGCCTCTTAGAGGACTGAATTCATAGCATTTGTTTCCAAGGGGGGGGAAAAAAGAAGAAAAAAAAAGGAGAAAAACAAACAAACAAAAAAAAACCTGAGAGAAAAAAAATAAAAGAAAAGGAAAGAAGAATAACCAGGACAGGCTTGCAGAGGGATGGGAGAGGTAGCACAGACGTGAAGCGTATCAGCTTCACCGGGGCTTTTTTTTTGTTATATTTGTGTTTACAAGACTGATCCGATGCTGTGTATATATCATGCTCTGACTGGAAGACAGGAGTTTGGATTAATGCCTTGTTTTCCCAGGGACAAATGATGGCCTTTTGAAAAGGCTCTTAAGATGCCTGTTTCCAAGGCGGTCCCACCAGGGAGGATGCTCTGAAGATGCTGTGTGACGAGCAGGAGTGAGACCTAGCTCTGCCACAGGCCCCACCGGCTTTGCTTGAGAATCATTGCTGGTGGAATTAGTGATCCTCAAGAGCACCATGTCCTGCTCTCCACTAACACCTTCCCTACAAAAACAGCAGATTGCTTTGCAGCTGTCTTGTTGATATAGTGTAGAGGAGGAAAAAAAAATACACTACCACCATAAAATCCCATTCTGGAGTCCTTTTCAGCTTGCTTGGCAATGACACACGTGGGCCTGTGCGCTCCTCCTCCTCCTTCTCCTTTCATTCCTAGCCCTGCTCGATGCAGCAGTTTCTACAGGCCTTATTTCTTCTGCAGTCCCTATTTCCCCCAAGTGATTCAGCGTTTTGCTCCCACTATCTAAAATTAAACTTTCCCATCACCGTTGTCTGGCAGCCCCGCTCCAGGCTGCTGCCAGCCCCACACGCTCCGCCACTCCTTCCTTCCCTTCCCAGGGGCTTAATGCAGTCGCTTTTGGCTTTCGGTGCGCTTTTGCTGGCACGAGTTTAATGAACTAAATGCCGTGGTTTTCATCTGAACGTGCATGTATACACTTACAGAAAGAGGCCAGATTGACAGGGCTGGAAATTGAAGCCTGCTGCAGGTTTGCAGAACGAGGAGAGACTGGAGAGCTTTTCCCGCACATCAAACAAGCCCCTGAAAGCCTTGGGAGAAGATTGACCTTCCCACACTTCACAGCAGCCAGCGTCATTCCCTTTGCTGTTAGAACAGGGTGGTAGATTTTGGAAGACAAGGAGGGCTGAAGCACCTCTCCTACAAGGGCACGCTGAGGGAGCTGGGTCTGTTC
>VWZK01012396.1:0-31042 GCA_013396935.1 Baryphthengus martii
GCAAGTTGGAAAAGGACCTGAGGGTGTTATCAATGAGTCAGCAGTGTGCACAGGTGGCCAAGAAGGCCAATGGCATCCTGGCTTGTATCAGAAACACTGNTAGGGTCACAACAACCCCATGGTGAGCTACAGACTTGGGGATGTGTGGCTGGAAAGCTGCAAGTTGGAAAAGGACCTGAGGGTGTTATCAATGAGTCAGCAGTGTGCACAGGTGGCCAAGAAGGCCAATGGCATCCTGGCTTGTATCAGAAACACTGTGGCCAGCAGGAGTAGGGAGGTGATTGTCCCCCTGTACTCGGCACTGGTGAGGCCACACCTTGAATATTGTGTTCAGTTCTGGGCTCCTCACTACAAGAAGGACACAGAAGTGCTGGAGCGTGTCCAGAGAAGGGCAACGAGGCTCCTGAAGGGCCTAGAGCACAAGTCCTATGAAGAGTGGCTGAGGGAGCTGGGGTTGTTCAGTCTGGAGAAGAGGAGGCCAAGGGGAGACCTTATCACTCTACAACTACCCGAAAGGAGGCTGGAGCAAGGAGCCTCTCTTCTCCCTGGTGGCGTGTGACAGGGCCAGAGGTAATAGATGCAAGTTGCACCAGAGGAGGTTTAGGCTGGACATTAGGAAACATTTTTTCACTGAAAGGGTCATTCAACATTGGAATAGTCTGCCCAGGGCGGTGGTGGAGTCTCCACCCCTGGAGGTATTCAAACGGCATGTGGGCCTGGTACTTAGCAACACAGTTTAGTGGTGAGCTTGCAGTGTGGGGTCGAAGGTTGGACTGGAAGATCTTGAAAGTCTCTTCCAACCAAAGACGCTCTGTGATTCTGTGGTGCAGTTGGGGTAAATGAAGCAGAGTAAGGTGGTGAAAGACCGAGACAAAGTATTGAGAAAGTAAGATTTCAGAGAATAGGTGGCAAGATGCTGTCTGCCCTGGGTCTCATACTGCTGCTGAGCCAAAAAGTGACTCTGCAGGTAGTTTGTGGGTTCTGTGATGTCTTGGGCAGCACAGGAGGGCGAATGTGTTACGCTGAGCTGCATCTTCAATTGCATTATAGGAATGGCAGGAGGTCAATAATATTTGTAATATGAGCATTTGTGACAAATCAATTGTATAATGAAAGCGTTTATAATAACATTAGAAGTCTGATAACCCAATAACTTTGTGATAATTACTTCTCAGTTACAGGGAATAATTTACCACTGGAGATGCTGGAATATTAGATACGAATGCTAATAGCTATAGCCGTATCTGTGATGTATGTGCTGTTTAATATCAAGTTTGACTCCTCTCATTCATCTGAACATTGTCAATTTTTGACAAGGAAGGACTGGGTTTGGAAAGGTAGTTGCAGATATTTGTGGACCCAAACACACACATATAACTTGAGGAATATGACTTTAATATGCTCTTAACTAGAAAGATGATGGGGTGTTTGATATGGCTGGATTTTTTTTTTTGAAAAATGAATATGAGGCTGAAAAATAAAGTATGTGAAGAACAATTTGTCTGCCTATTTCTGAACCTGATGAGGGAAACAAGTGTGCATTCATATCACTGCTTACTCGCTCTAATCATGCAGCTGACAGTTGGTCTCAGAATTCAACACAGGTTGTGGTTCCGCTTGGTTCTCTTACTCAGTTCTGTAAGTTTGTTATGGGGATGCTTAAAGTGCTGTCATGGGCCTTAAACTAGATGTTTTAAAGAAAAGTTTAATAGTAAGAGTGAAGAATATCATTGGAATTACAGTAGCATCTTAGAATTAAGTAGCAGAGTTTTGACTTATGGGAGGGTTCGGCTGACTTTGTGTTGTATCTTTTTGTACCTGCAATTCCCCGGCTCCTGGGAACATACCTGTTGAAGAGAAGGAATTGCCGATGGTCACTGATACTAGCACATTGATCGGGGCGTTAGGGCACAGGGGTGCTTTGTTCCATTTCATTCCTCACTAAGGTGAGGAGCTCACATCCACAAAAAAATGAATCAAATCTCCATGGCAACGTGTTAATCCTTTTGTGTAGCTAGCGTGCTTTCCCCTTGCATATTTGTTACCGCAGGGAAGCACATCCTTTGCTGTACACGAGAATATACGTTCAGATGAATCGCCAGTATACACAGAGAGAGAGATATCTATCTATATATATATAGAGAGAAACTACTTCAGTGTGTTAAAGAACCGAAGTTGATCTTCTCTAAGAAGACAAAGTACAGCAAACAAGCAAGACCTAAACATGTCAGAGCTCCCACTGTTGTCCTGTGACGCAGTAATTGAGAAAGAAACCTTCTCTCTGTGTTCCATGTGCCAAAATGCTTGCCTCTGTTGCTATTTAGTGCTGTTCAAGTGCAGGTTGCACTGGATTCCACTGGTATTTGTCCTTGTACGTCCATGACGTGCTCTGCTTCTCGCTTACCGTTTCTTCAGTCTCCAGATTGTACTAGTTATTTTTTTCCCCTATCAGGTGGCTAATTGTAAAAAATAAGTTATTAAAAGCCTGTAGAGCCTTCAGGAACCCATTAAAAACTCTGTTCCCCTGATGAGGATTTTCTGCTTAGACTTTCAACTGAGATTTGTCAGTTAATCAGTTTGTAATTTGATTAGCACATGACATGTATTGACTTTTTCATTCGAGATTCTCAGTCAACCTTTCAGGAAGTACCAGGTCTAATTTATCCACAGCACACTCTAACTACATCAAGCAATTTTAGTTTTAATACAAACTTATAATTTCATCAAGTTAGTTGAGATGTATTTTCCATAACCCTGTCATGATTAGCATTAATTATATTACCATCCTTTAATTCTTTGTTTATGAAGAAATAACTCGATTGTAGTTTGTTTGTGTAAACTACTTTGTGAGCTGGAGAAATATTGAAGAAGTTGAAGTTTCTGGAAATAAATTTCAGTCTGTTTTCAAAGTGATTCAGATTTGAGATGTGTTGGGTTTTCATGTGTGGAGTATGTTGGGGTTTGGTTTGGGTTTTTTTAGCATCTTTTGCCAAATGTCCTAATGCTAAAGAGTGCTAGTGCTGTTGGACTTGGAATGGAGCACTTATGGGTTTTAGCTAGGATTGAGATTGATGATGGGTGTGAATGCCCCTCTTCTGTCAATGCCCTTACTAAGCAGTGTAAAAGTCACTCTCTACCTCAAACATTTTGTGTTTTTTAAAGGTGATGAAAAAATGTTCACAAGAGTTACAGGCTACTGTCGGAACTTGTGGCACCTAAGATGAAGTAAGAGGCTTGTCTTTCCCTCTCTTTTATTACTCTAGATGCGAAAGGTTTCTTCAGACAAAAATTCATGTGTGAGTTCCTCACGGTAGTACTAAACTGAGAGATGTTTACTTTTTTTCCAAGTTCTGCAACTGGAGGTTTTAAACAGATGAACTCTGCATTCTTCCATATGTATCCTTCTCTGTAGCACTGAATAAAATAAAAACTTGCACGTAGCTTCTGGTTGCACTAAATTTGTCATTCCCACCTCTTGCTGCCAAAAAAAAGGCCTTGTTTATGTGACTTTGTTTGTTTTGTTTTTTTTCTTTGTTTTGTGGTGGTGGTGTTTGTTTTCGAGGCTTGGAGGTGATCCATTTCACCTTAGTTTCCTCCTAAAATTTTTAAAGAAAGTGAAGATACGGTGTCACTGTGCATTTATGCCAGTTAATATGGGAGGTGAATCCCCTTCCTTTTAGGTACGTGAATAGTACTTTGCCAGAAAAGCAATGAGAACTTCTCCCTTTCAGTAGGAAATGTGGTCTGGTCATACTTAAATAGTCCTTCCTGTGTGTGGTAGGTGGTTGTTTTGTCCGCTGTGCCTCCCAAAGGAGTTAATTTGCCAGACATGTTGCTTGTAGCTTCGACCGCTCAAGCTGATGTCCAGTAGTGGTAGGGGACATTCCGAGATCTCTCCTCCTTCCTCTCCAGCTGGAGAGGATCCGTTTTGTTTCGGATACTTTTGTTAACCTTGAGTTAAAACTAAGGCCCTGGTCACGGCAATGGGCTGCTGCACGTCCCACCTTGCATGCTGTTGTAGCACAACATTGAAAATGGTGAGGGACAAGTTGCAGCACAGCATGTGACACAGTTTCTACCTGAGAGCGTTTTTGCACAACCTTTCTCTTCCAAGAGGTTGGAAGTCACATGTAGCACACGTTCTTTATTATCTAATTCCTGCTGTTTCTTGTTTTATAATATTAGTACCAGGCTCACAAGATTCTATAAGCTTAAATTTACATTAGAGATTCAATTATATATAGTATTAGACATCTCAAATCCTTCTCTTATTATAGTAATACGGTTCTATGTTTTGATTTTTATTGCTAGTCCTTCTTTCAGCCTGTCTTTTTAATGACTCCAGACTAATTTACTGTCTGCTTGCTATTGGATTTCAGAAGACAATGCAGAGGGGGAAATTACTACCAAAAAATAAAGTATGTTTTGAATTAAATGAAAATGGTAGAAAATGTGAACCTTTCAGATTAAGGCTAGGTAATTAATGTTGCATGGAATTATTTTCTTAATTTTAAGTCTGGTATGTGTGAACGTTGAGTAAGTTAACCACACGCTTTCCCTCCCTGCCCATAGGATTTCTCCCTCTTTAAGATTTAGTGTTTCTAATACTGAGGTCTCAGACAAGTATTTGCTTGGAACTGAAACAGTCTGCTTTCTGAAATTATTTTCAGAAAACATGACAGGAACTCTTCTGCAAATAGATTTTTAAAAATATGTTCCATTCTATTTCTATTTCCTATTCTAAAACTCATCTCATTTAAATATGCGTAAATAGTGGCATTTTTCTGCCTTTTAAAGCCTTTTTTTCATTCCTTTTCTGTTCAAGAACTGGTATGTGGACCGGAATGGGGGCAGGGCAAGCTTTGAAATGAGACAGGAAGCATGCAGTTTATGGAACCATGGAGTGAGGTAGACACAAAAGTATCTCTAGAAGTTACTGCGTCGACTCTGAACTCCTGGGCAAGCCAATTTATAACACCTTGCTCAGTAAAGTCACTATTCAGCTTGAAAAATTCAGGATTCTTTGTTTTTATGACCTCATTGTTTCTGTGTTTCTCTTTACTTTTTGACATGGGATTTGTTGTAAGCAAAATGTTTGGAAAGAAGAATTATGCTGTAGTCAGAGACAGCTGCCTGCTCTCTGGAAGCCAAGAATTAACTTCTCACCCAGCTAGTTAGTCACAATACTCCACCACACCCTAACAGAGCTATGCCATCTCACCTGCTCTAATAACCAAGGTGAAGCCACTCCTTTGTTTGATGTTTGTCTCTGTTTTCATCACCTGCAGAGTCATAAGGCTGATGAGCAGTCTTCAAGTTGATGCATTGCAACTGGACATCAACACCCAGACTTCTCACGGAGAAGTCCCTGGTGCATTTTTCTTACTCTGGTTTAGGCTCACTTGGAGCCATTTCATACAGCTGCTTTAGCAGTCCACTCATTTTTCTTCACCAGTCTGCAGGTTTGTGTGACATTGTAGTTTTATTATATAAAGGACAGTATTAAGAAATACTTGCTGTGGTGTATTTCAGCACCTAAAGGTAGCTCATGTAATTTACACCAGTGTTGGACAGAGTAGTTATGTATTATCACCGTTACTCAGACCATCCTCTCATCAAACGATATGTCTTGACATTTAGGGAAATTTCTGGAGATACAGTTCTACTGTGCACTGTCAGTTTGGACAGCTGAAAAATCCACTGTTGTTGCTTCATCTGCACTGTCATGTTCCCTTTTAGTTTCCTTAATGAAACAATAAGTAATCATTGCGTGCTCTCCATTTTTTTTTTTTAATGGGTGATTTAAAATTATATAGTGGTTGTCTCTGCAATCTATTGTATCTCTCAAACTAAGAAAAAGTAACCAGAAAAGTACAGAATCTGTGTGGATGATGACAAAGATAATGACAGGAGATGATGTGATCATTGTTTCCATTAAAGGCTTAAGGCATGTTATTTACAGCTACTTTGGATATAATACTCTAATTAATAGAAGGTAGCCAAAGGTCTCTGTCTTTGACAAGCCGATTTAGGGTAGTTTAGCGATGGACAACCTCCATTTTAAAAAATGTCAATTTGTTAACACAGTTATGGTTTATAGGAGCTGTATCTTAACCCTTTCAGAAATCAGGTCAGTGAACTTTATTCAGTGCAGTAACTTAACGTAGCTAATGTCAAAACAAGAATTTTGTTTATCTGTCTCGAGCAGGTCACTAATTAGAATTTGTTTCAGGCTGCAGGTCATTTGGATGGGCGATCCAGTCTTCCATGTAAAAGTGGTGACTTTCATTAGTAGTAGAATTCAGTTCTTTACCGAATTTTGTTACCGTGTTTGCAGTAAACTCTACAAACACAAAATATTTACAGGGCAAAGGAAATGTTGCAGCCAATCTGAATGCAGAATTTCTTCACACTTCAAGCCAGGAATTGCAGGAATTAAGTCCTTGTCACGGGCAGGCAGAGACACACAAAATTAATAACACCAGTATCAGTAACAGAGAAACAATTCTAAATGCATATGGATAAAGAAATCACAGTAGCAACATTTATGGCTGAAAAGTTTTCATCGTACCACGCTTTTTAGTACTTTTTAATCTAGTTAAGGTTATTGTGTGTGAACAGCAATTTTGACCTGAAAGCTGGAGAATGAATTATTCATAACTGAGGAGAAGCGACAGAGAAGAAAGTTTAGCCAAAGGTGAGAGGAAATGTGACCTATTAGTGAAGGAAGAGAGATAGGGATTCTATTCTGGCCTGCTCTGTGACCTTGGGCAAGTAACTTTATCTCCAGCTTTCTCCATTATTTCTCCTATCGGTCGCTTGTCTTGGCTATTTAACCTGTGAGCTCTCTGAAGCAAAGATTGTCTTGCTATTGATGTACTGCTGGCAGCCCAAATCTTAGTCGATGCTTCTTCATGTGACTGCAAAACAGGGAAGAAGTAGCACAGTTTGTGTGCATCTGTGGGAGGAAGCTTGGAAGATTAGAGAAGTCAAATAGAATGGTTACAGCAGTAGCTTGTCCTTCTCCCTGAAGTGTGTCCTCATACCTAACACTGACACAGGAAAACGAATGCCTGTTGTGCTTGCTTTAGACTGTGATGTTAATGGACTTGCTAAATTCGTACTAGTAATATTTCTTTTAAAGAGTCATTCTGACAAACTGCTATTTAGTTCTAACAATCTGTTTGATCTTCATCCTGAGTGATAGACTTGTTGATTGCTCTGAGAAGACTAAAGTTGCAAATGTGTCAGATGAGAATAAATTAAGGAATTGAACTGCAGAGAGAAAGAGCAAGGTGAGAAGAGGTTGCTGTTTCCAGGCATCTTGCTGACTTTGGGGGTTTGCACCATTTTTTTTTCTGCCATCTGAGTTTTTTTCCCTATCTTATTTTTGCATATCATCTTTTTATTGTCCTGTTAAAACTTCAGGCTGTGTCTACCCAGCTGTCCATCTCCCATACAGACACCTTGCACTTCTTCCCTGTTGAATCCTTTGCATAGCACAAGTCTCCTAAACTAACTTCTGTCAACTTTCTCCATATTCCAGTGTCTCCCAAGAACGCAGCTGTTGACCACGTTGGGAATAAATTCTTTTCTATTTACAAATTTAGATGTTCACTCAGGAATACAACTGACAATCTTATGTCTGTCACGTTCTTAAAGAATAGGGACTTTTTTTTTTCCCCAGAAAGAGCCGTTAACAAGCAATTACAATTTATTACAGTCTGTATTGTGTATTGAAAACCTCCACTGAAAAAAAAAAAGCAGCAGCAGCAAGAGCAACCAAATATGACTCTTCTGACCATCTGTCTCCAGTGTAGAATATTACTTTTTAACTGATGCTTTAACGTTTATAAACTATAAGGAATTCAGGGTGTAGACTTTTCCTCCTCTACTGTTAGAAGGGTGAAAAAGCACACCAAGCATGTTTGTGTCCTATGTTCCTTTATTCCTATCATGTTTCTGTTGTCACTTTTGTTTGTGCAGATGTTTATATACAAGAACTCTTAAGAATTGCTTATTCCAACCTTACTCAAGGGAAAAGATGGAAGGAATAATCATCACTTCAGGATAGAGACACTGTGCACGAAAACATGCTTTTCTTACAACTTGGCAACAAATACAGTGAACTGAGGACCTAGTTTGTATGTTTTTGTGAGAAATCTGCAATTTTGTGAAAAAGACAAAATCCTCACCCTCAGAGCAGTTAAACTCTTAATGCGGTAGCCATGTGTGTTTGTGTGAAGGTAGGAATGTACTAGAGGAAAAAGCTAACTTCTCTACATATATTTATGTAGTATAACAGTCAAGTTAGATACAGGGGTAAATTCAAGAGCCTGCAGTACACTAGTCCACTTCTTTTCATATCCCACGGAGAATGTAGTTTCTCTTGCAGCAGTTTCCTGCCATTTCTGTGGAAGTATTAGGTTGATGTTTCTCCTGAGTGAAGAAAATTCACTGGTGCAATTCCTCCGTATACGCTTCTACCAATTCCTACTGCGGAATGAACTCTTTCTATGCTCTTTTCTTACATTAGTTCTTGCCAGCTGTGCTGGAAGATAGTTAACTGTCTGTCCACAAAACCAATATTATCTTCAATATGTGGAAAATTATAACTAGGGAAGCAGAAGGAGCAGATAGAAAAAGGGTGATTTATATAATTTCTTCTGTAAGATACAACTGACTTTAAATTTCATTTAAGGATGCTTACTCAAATTAATCTTCATACTGTAAAAAAAGAAAGACGTGTCATGTGGGCATACTAGCCCGACAGAAACTGCTTAGAATGAAAATATTGTCCATAGGACAGAAGAACTCTGCAAAGCATCAGTGTTATTCCTTCCGTCTTATAAACCTTCACTGGAGTTGCTCTTGTTAAAACCGTGACATCTATCACAGGACATAAAATGAACTAATACTTCCTAAAACCACAAAAATCCTACGTTTTGGCTTGAGAAATTAATATTTCAGGATCAGTATTGTTAAACTGACAGGTTTTTTATAAAAAGTTTCCAAAAGTAAAGTTCTGTCATTTCAGGTTGTCATTCGTGTTGCTCAGGAAGCACTGTTCTCTGTTATTCTGACAAAGGAATTTGTGTTTGTCTGTTGGAGTTGACTGGAATGTAGAGATTAGAACTTTGCATCCAATTGGAAGAAAGAATTTTAAACTCATCTGTCCACATATACATGAGGAAAATGAAGCCATGGTGGAGGTTTGGCTCTGCTCTTCTTAGCGTATGCTAATGTATTCTTCTCAATCTAATCTTTTACCTTGCTAAATAAACTTTTAAATGCATATTTCTCTCAAGGTGCTCATAGAAGTTTATGTTAGTCCGTAGTGCGGAGCAATTCCCAGAAAAATGATACCAGGAGAACTCACTGTGAATTGTGTTATCATAAAAGCTAGAATCACTTTTTTCCCTTTGCAATTTAAAACGTTGCACAAGACTCTCCAGGGTAGAAATAACATCTCCAGCTGGTCTGATTTGTGTTACTAAAAGTAACAACACCAAAAAAGTATTGCCTTCTATAATTCAAAATTGAATATGTACATTATTGTGGGAGTAGGAGGAATGCATTTCCCTGTAGTTCTCATGGCAGTGTCCCTCAGGAAGAAAAGAAGCGAAAAACCCCCCAACAAACCCAAACCAGCCAAGAGCTCCACAGAACATCCTAGATCATAAACATTTGATAATGAAAGTTAGATTTCAGTGAAAATCCACTTGAAATGTTTCAATTAAAAGCAGTTATTGAGGCTGAGTGCATGATACAGCTTACAAACTGATGGCAACATTTTTATAATGAATCTTTGTTTTGCTAAAGTGACCTGTCAGGTGATAAACCTGAATCCTGTATCAGGATCCTGGATGATGAATCAGCATTAGTTTTACTGAGTCGTCTGAAAAAAATACTTTTGAGTCACCTGACAAGTATTTTCAGCCATGTTTGTTTGTTGACCATCCTTTTGGTTTTGTGGTAGTTTCCTGACATCAACCTTCAAGTCCGTCTTTCCCTGTGAATGTCTGCCTCACCTTGTGACTGCTTGCAGCCCTGGAGCAAAGGTGACACGTTGAAAGCTATGTAAGAAACAGCTTTTGAAGTGGATGTTTCCAGAATAACAGAAGGATTGGGTAGGTTTTTTTCTTGACCCTGCAGACCGTCGTGCTAGCTTAGCCTGCAGGGTTGAATGCAGCGAAACCAGGAGTAACAACAAATGGGATTTTGCCTGAGGCTAGAAGACTTCTTAAAGATGATCTAGGGGCACGCTCAGTCACTTTATGTGATGGTGTTAGTGAAATGAAGAGATTAGTGGGTCTCTGCTATGTGAAGATACTCCTTTTGAGCTGTCATAGCCTCAGACAGTTTCTGTCCAGAATCTGAGAGCTAGCTGTAAAACTGCTTCCCTTCTCAGATGTCAGCATTGATAGAGGGTGGGTGGTATTTTTTGGTGTCGTGTGTGTGTTTTGGTGTGGTTTTTTCTTTTTCTTTTTTTTTTTCTTCTTCCCCCTTCCTTTTAAGTCAGAGATGTGGTTGAAGGGAGTACCTCAAGCTAATCATAGAATTGAAGGAAACCTATCACTGCCATGTTCCCACTCTGCATTTAGCTCTAGACTAGCCACCATAAATTACCACTGTCTAAGTCCTTCTGTGTTAAAAGCAACTAAGTAAACTCCTGGTTTAGGACCTCAGAAGTCAAGGATGTGCTACCACCATTTGCCTGAAATGCTGATTCATTTTAACTTCTTTCCATATTGAGACACTGGAACCAGCGCTGTTTGCAAAGCACCCAGTAGCAGAAGGGTGCATGCAGCTAAGGTAAGGCTTCTTACTAGCTCTTTTTCTCATGGCATCTGAAAGGTGATATGTTGTGTCTGCTGCTTGTCCTGTAGGTTGAGATGTGTCCATGTCCGACTAGTGAACATGGAGAGGCTTTTGTTCAGCTGAGTAAGCAATGTTTTGTTGCAGAACATGCCCTGAAAACGGCATAAGCAGCATAGCATTCTGTAGAAAGACCTTTAAACTGTGGGCAGGGCGTTGAGGAGGGAAAATAGGAGGCTGCTGGGAGGATTGTCGTTTGTTAATTCCACTTGCCATTGAGAGAGAAAGAACACTGAGTAAAGGCCTGTATCCCTTTCTTCCCTCTCTTAACTGCTTCAGTTCAAATAATAATGAAAAAACCCAACTATTCTCTTGCTCTCTTCTTTACTTCTACTGTTGTTGTTTGCAGAAGAAGCGTTGCTTAGTTCAGTATGAAGTATGCATATTTATTTCCATCAGATTTATCTGAGATCCTTCTTATTTCTGCTCCTGCCCTCTAACTGGCAATGTAGAAAATGCTTTGGTGGAAAATCCAAGACTGCGGTTGTTCCTGCCAGTCTGTAAATGATGCACGACAAGTGGGTATAGATATTTAGATTTTTAATGTATTTCTTCAACTACATTGCTAGTTCGGAGTCTTAATTCTCATTCTCTTCCTGCATATTATAAATGGCAAATTTGTCCCCAACAGCTGTATTCCAGCCATTCTGTGAAGTCATTCAGTTCTCTGCAAATATTTGTGTTCATTATGTCAACAGGATCAAAGCATCAAAGACTGTCACCAAATAAGTTGTGCTGTATGTAAAAGAACAGAGAGCAAACATTCCATAAAAGAGAAATACATTTGGTTTTGTTGTATCATAAAACTGTAGGATAACGTGGGTTGGAAGAGATTCCCAGAATGCTCTAGTCCAACCTACTACTAAAAGTGATATGGAGACTACAGAACCTCTCAGGGTGACCTGTTTCAGTGCCTGACTGTCTTCAGGGTGGCACGGGGAGTCAGAACTACTCTTGTTCCAACTTCATTGCACTGTGTGATGTAATAAATTACCTCTTTCTTATACTTGTTCTTCGAACAAGAAACCAACAACAAGTTGGAGGTAGGACTGTGAAGCTAAGTTAATTATCTCTGGCTATCCCTTCTCAGTATTTCTATATGAGACCTCCCAGGGTTTAATTCATGGGGCTCATAAATGAGGCTCAAAGCATAAAAAGCTCCAGACAAATTCAAACTTGGCGTTCTGTTACAGCTGAGCTGAATTTCTACTGAATGCATTTGGTGTCTTTCTGACTAGAGGTGAATCATTACTCATAGAATGATCAGAGGTACTACCTAATCACTTCTGCGGTATGTAAAACCAGCAAGAGCGTGTTTCACTTTCTGGTAGGTAGTTTTATTAAGATGACATGTTGATCCTGGAAGCCAGTTGCTGTGAAAATGTGCGCAAAGCCATGACTGCTGTGGTTGAAGAGATATGGCTCATTAAATGGAACAGAAATTTTCTTTCCCCCAGAATAGAAAACAGAGCACAGGAAACTGGCAAATGTCTCCGTTTAAGCAGTCTGCTCTGAGGTCAGACCATGTTGCTGAAGGCTTTATTCAGTCACTTCTGGGAAACCTCCAAGGATGGAGATGGCACAGCCTCTCTGGGCAACCTGGTGTGCTGCTGTGCTGTCCTCATGGAGGAGAAAAGGTCTTGTTGGCCATTCCTCCAGCCTATACAGATTCTTCTTGATGACGGCCTGTCTCCGTTGAAGGCTCAGGGCAAGCCCCGCAGAGCAGGATTCCTACCGGCCCTCTCTCCCCCTCCCCCTTCCCTCCCAGGGGAGGATACAAAAGGGAATGAGGAAGGCAGTGCCTCACACCAACTTGGAAGTTAAGACTGTGAACAAAATTATTATAAGTAACAGAGCTAAGCAGGGAAAAGGAATATGAAGGGCAGAGGGATACACAAGCATATACCAAACCAGCTCTGGGATGGGGATGGATTGTGCAGAGCAGGTGGAGCCAGGCCTGGCCGCCCTGAGAGGCAGGCCCAGTGGCAGCACAGCCCAAGGGAGAAAGAAAAGAGCGAAACCCCAACTTGCTGTCCTTTTATAGAGTGTGGGAGGGGAGGGAATACCCTCTGACCCCTCAGGGTCCTACAGTTACCACGTGTCCATCCCCCCCTCAATTTGATAACTCTTAAACCACAACAGCAAGTTAGGATAGAGGAGATGCTAAACGAACACTTAGAGTACAGCCTGGCTAATGGGGTTCTCAGTTACTGGGAATATTTAATCTGGGAAAGACAGGCAGCTTGATGTTAATTTAGTGTTGGTAAGCGCCTCTGTAGCGTGATTTGGTGAGTCCCCTGTGCATTTCTACAACAGAGTAATCTCTGTTCACCTGAAATGCAAGAGAAAGAATGGTACAAAAGTGGGTTCACTAGAGTAACAGATGCTATAATGCTAGCGTTGTTTTAGCTGAAGAGTATAGGATCATCTCCCTGTTGCTTATTGCTTTTATTTTGATTTCCCTCTCTAGATACCTGATACCCAAAGAAGTCCTAAACACAGTTCTGTTTAACTTGAGAGTCAAAATTCTCCTTAGTTATCTGCATCAGCTGTGCTGTTCTCTCCTTGCTCCTGTGCACAGAGGAGTGGAACACGGGAGCTCCGTTTTCATTAGTTCTCAAAGGCAGTGCAGTCTTGTCACAACAGAAATTAGAATTAGCTTCTGAAAAAGCCATGTTCTGTGGGTATGGAATCAGTGCAGCATGTGAATTTCTCCATGGCCTATCGCTTCATGACTAATTTACAGTGACCAGTTTTAATTTATACTAATGACTACATCAGATAGTGTGAACAATGTACTAGATAGGCATGTAGAAGTCAGTCGTGTCGTACGCTTGCTTAATAATGTAAATTTGACAGATTAAATTTAGTAATCAAAAAGAAGAATCTGTTTTTACTGTCCTATTGTATTGGATATGTCAGTATTTGTGCCTTACCTGGCCATACCAGAACTAGGGACTTCCAATCAGGATGAGCAAATTTACTGTGAAGCAAAATGTAATTGATATAGGGTTATACTTGTGGTCATGTTCATATAATTATAAAAATGAATCTGATGGCCTTGGGAGATAGCTGGAGATGGAAGCTGATGTGACACGGCTGAGGGGCATCTGTCTGCCTGTGTGCATCGCATGATGACACGTGGAACTGAGGCGGGCTGATACGGGCGGATGTGTGGCTCAGTGTTTGAGGAGAGGTGCACATTTCTCAGCTACAAACAGCGCTTCAGCTTCTCGTCTGCTACAGGGCTTGATGGGGCAAGACTAGCGTCTGCGTCTTGTATATTGTGTTATGGAATTGGAGGAAAGGTACGTTTGGGAATGCATGAGTTAGTGCTGAGGCACAGTGGGAGATGCAGGCTAATGATCCTAATCCCCTCTGCCTCCCCCTTTCAATCTGCATCTGATTTTGCTTGGTCACACCAGCAAAATTAGATGCATCTTCCCTGACGCTTTAAAACCATGAGGAATCATAGCATGATACACAAACTCAAACGAAACACTAAAACATACTGAGCCCACACTGCATCTAGAGCAGCTGTGGGACAGCTACCCCTGGGTGAAACAAACAATGTGGTTTCGTGGAGAAAATTCTAGAATGGACATGAAGATGCAGCAAAGGAATAATACTGTGAAGAATTGAATGTAGCTGAGCCAATATCCTGAATGTCGTGTGACCATGTTGCATCAAGCTGTTAATCAGGCAGAACTAAATCAGGATGCTCAAGTCATTTACAGAGCACTTTATGTTCTGAGGAGCTGTAGTCTTGCTTTTGACTAGAGAGAGCGATACCATTTACACTTAACCAGAACACTGTTTATTTCAATATTTACCAGGTTGTAGAAGAGGAAGGAATATCATACTACAGTAAAGTTCAAGGATTTGTTACTTAGTTTTATTTTTTTTTTTTCCCTTATTTTCTGGGAGAGCAACAGAGAAGAGCCTAAAGTTTCATCCTTTTCAACTTTCTTGTTTCTGAAGTTGATTAATCTCTTCAGAATAGACCTTAAAAATTGTTAACAGACCTTATGATATCTTTCCTTCTGGTTCAGTTTACAATATTATAATGCTCTAATCTCATGGTTATTTTTTCAAGTGACTGTAACATGCATACATGAATAGGTTTGGGAATGTACCGTGCACTTACATCGTGTGCTTGCTGAGCTGTAATAGTCCTATCCTCGCTGAATAGCGGGAGTCAAGGGTGTCCTTTGCAACTCATAGGTCAAGTCATGGAAAGACACAGGGATAAGATGCTGGTTATGTATCTGTTGGACACGGTCCTTATCCTTTCCTGTCACGATGACAGTGTTGGATATGTGGTTTTATACATTCTGATGTCAGCAGGCTGAATATATTGAACATAGAATATGGCCATGTTTGTTTATTTAAAGAGAACAAAAATACAATTTTTTTTTTCCCCTGCTAAATCCCCGGAATGTGTTACATTAGTGCATTATCTGCCTCATCAGATAGCCTGTAAATTGTGACATACGTTATCAAAATACTCTTCCTCTCATGGTTCATAATGGAACATGGTGTATTAAGAGGTAATCCATTTTAAAATTGCCAGAAACTTCGAGAATAATTTATAGTAGTTTTTTTCTGTAGAAGGCAAACCTGCATACATTTTCTAGTATATAGAGTTTATACCAAAGTTCACAATGTTAATACATATTTTTATATTGCAGTGTATGTTGCTGTGTTAAGTACACATTGTACAAGTGGGGAGGAGCAGCGTAAAGCTGCCTTTGCTGCAGAACTGTTAAAACCGTTTTATTCATCGTATTTGTTTAGGTAGATACTGTGTGGGAACTAAACCAAACATTATGCCTACGGTTACTCACTTTTTATATTACAGAAGGAAAAAAAAACCAACATTTTGATTAACAAACACCATTACTAATTTTTCCAGTTATGCTATCATGGAATATTTGAGAGAGAAACCAAAAGGTTTCTCTCTTCCTCTCTCTTGTGTTTCATGGTGGCGAAATTGTTTACTGAAAATATCCTGTGAGAAGTTCATGAGGTTGCAAGAGGAAAGTTGGGTGCATTTTGCTCAGAGACGGACATGGCTGTATCTATCCAGACAAACAGGCTCGTGGGGAAGCTTCAAGCAGAATTGCGTCTTCTGTAGCTGCTTCTGCCAAAAGTCATGTTCTGAAAGAAGAGAGGAAGAGCGTTTGCTCTTAACATTTGCACAGCTTCGTTCTGAACTCTTGGGGGAAAGGTAGATCTTTCTCTGCAAACAAAGCCAGTTCTTGTGCAGACATTGGCTTTGGACAATTGCTTGGAAGCCAGTCTGAGTATTAGGACTATGTCAATTTGAGGGTTAAATCTTCAGAGTTCATAAAGGAAAGGCGAGGTTGGGAGTTTGGGACCACCTGAAAAAATGTGAAGGAAGTGCACTTTGAAGGCCTCTGAGGTTTCAGCAAAAAGACATTGCGAGAACAGGGGGATTTGGATTGGTAAGAGCTGTGTAGGGTGGCTGGTAAATTACTGGACTGCATAAGGGAAAAAAAAAAGGAAAGAAACTGAACATCGTTTTAGTTCCACCGCAATTAATTTTTATTTTTTTTACTTACAACTACTTATAAATGGTAACTGGTTATTTAGTCATGTAAATGTTTCTTTCTGGTGTTCATTCTTACTTTGGTAATGTGCTTCCTTGGAAAATTGTCTCCTGAGTCGTCTTTACCTATGTGTTTGGCCACTCCTTCGGAGAATTCCCATAGATTTTTGAGGTGTGACTTCCCTTACACAATCTGTGTTGACCCTTTCCCAATATATCACACTCATCTATGTGTTCACAAGTTATCTTTTATTGTAGTTTCTACTAGTTCTCTATCTACAGACATCAGATCTACTGGTCTATACTTGTCTGTCTCTCCTGGACCATCTTACGTGTGACCTTCTCAACCTCTCATAGGCAGGCACTTTTAAGCAAGATTATACAGCACAGACAACTCTGCTCAGTTATTTCATTGTAGATTTTGTTCAGAAGGTCGTAGGTGAACACCACTTGAGCCCAGTGATGTCTTATTGTTTAGGTTGTTCAGAGTAGAAGTTCTTTTCCCTTAGAGTGTCTTCTAGCAGCCCTTTATTTGAGGGGAAAAGAAAACAAAAATTGTCTGGTATGCCTTCTGCTATAAGGGGATTCAGTAAGGGAATCTCTTTTAAATGCCCTACAGTAAAAATGATTTGTAGAAACCCCCAAACACCTTCATTTTTGTTTAATGCAATAACCTTATATTCTATATCTCCTGTTTCTTTTTTATGTTTGGGTTAGTCCTGTAGGAAATACTGCAAAAAGTAGAAGTGACATTTGGGGGATTTTAATGAAGGATGTTTGGTAGGTAGAGAATCTCACCAGATCAGGTTTGAGAAGAGTTGTTATTGCATACAATAACTAATAAAAGGACTAAATTACTTTTTTTTTTAATAAATTGTGGCTAGTGACCACCACAGGGTTCTACATCTCCCTTTAGAACTGTTCAATATAATGATTTGCAGGTAATGTTCTTTGTCGTCTTATATTCACTAATTAGGAATCGATCTAATTTGGAACAGATCTGAGGTTCTCTAAGACTCTCAAACAACATGAAGGTAATGCAGTAGTTTGGGAATTTGCTATTTAAGTGCCTGTACTTCCCAATCACCTGAATTAGATGTTCTTTCATAAAAGGTATTTTTGAACTAGCGATGCTGTTTGCCAAATGTTATGGCATTTGACAGAGGCATTTTAAACTTTCGTTGAAGCTGTTGTTTAATATTGTAGAATTGCATGGAAAATCAGTGTAAAGCAAGTTATATATTAAAGTTATTACAGTAATCTTCTATTTTTATGCTCTTTAGCATTAGATGGCACTGTTTTCCAAGCTTACCTTTTATGAGTGAGTGAGAATTCAAGAGCTAAAATTGAAATGGTATCAAGTATATTTACCATAAAATAATTTAATTAAAATGTAGTGGTGTGAATTGGAAAAGTATTGACCACTATCAGTTGGCAGTGTAGAGACTATAGGTTAATGCTATTACAGTTCTGAATTAGTAAAGCACCCCATCAATACGCTAGACTTCTTACCACTCTACTACAGCCTATGAATGGGACCTTTGGATTTACCTTACTGTGTTTAAGGCTGGTAGGTGTGTGACTGACATTGAAACAGTGAATATTTCACCTTCATTTTTACCTGGTTCACCTGTTTGGTCGCATGTGGGGCTTTTGTTTTGTGGGTTGGTTCGTGTGTATTTGTTTTTCCCCTCATTTCCTATCCTCACAGTCTTTGGGGTTTGCATGGCAGCTTTGCTTCTTTCCAGTGAAGCTCAGCTGTACTGTCTGAAAAGAATTTGCCTGCCAGCCACTTTGTGAGTTGAAATGGAGAGTTCAGCATGAGCTTCCCAGGCAGCATAGCAGTAGGAGGAAGAAAGGTGTCCTGCAGCTCTTGCTGAGAAAGCTGCGTGCCTCTGAAGGTGCATGCCCAGCAATTGTTCCTGCTTGCCTTTTGAGGGTATCCTTACTCCTTTTCCTTTCCTTGTCTGACTGGACAAAGCAAGAACGTTCATCAACCACAGCAGGAGCTGGCAGCTGTATGTTACTGGAATTGGGCTCCAGGAGCGGATGGGTTGTCAGGGAAATGCAAGCTGTATAAAATCTTCTTGTGGCGCTTCAAGGAGTCAAGCTGACAAATTATTTCTGAGCTTTCCAACACTGGAATCGCTTTTGAAGGCTTTCTAGATCTAAATTCCGTGTTCTGTCTGTTGCCTAGAAAGACGCGACGAAATCTAAACAAGTGTCCAAATGAATGGTGTTTTAGCAGTGCGGGAGAAGGGAGAGGTTAGTGTCAGCAATATGCACTCTGCAGTTCTGAACCAGGATTTGCTGCCATCGGAAGGATTCTCTTCTGAGCTCCCTAGCGTGAGCTGCTCGCTGGTAGGATTTGGATGCATCCTCCCATTTTGGCCGTGCTATCAATATCTTAGCAAACAACTTTTGGGTGGCTATTTGAAAATAGCACTGAGGATAGTAATGTGTGGTTTAACTAATAAGACTAATTTAAGTGTTAATGCAAATTCAAGTGCTCGTGTTATAAGAACATGTTCATTTGACAGCACGAGTTAGAGATTCATTGATTTCTTTCATTTTATTTTTAAAAGAAGTTTAAAAGCAGAACAGGAAGAAAAACCGATTCACTTAAAACTCCAGCTTTACCTTTGTAGTCTAACTCGTGAGAAAACTGTCTTTTAGTGGCATATGTTGCAAATATCTCGGAAAAACATCAGAATACTTGTGTTGAGACCTGGGTGATTGAAGATAAGTGATCTCGATGCAGGCAAATCACTCCTTTACTTTTCAAGTGTCGGCAATGTTTAAATTAAATGGAACTACACGGGAGTGTGAATAGTCATTTTTACTGTCAACAGCATTGCAAGGGGTGCCATGCTGAGGAACTGGCCAGGGCTTTAAGGGACTTCCTCCTTTTGGGCAAGAGTCTGTACCCCTTTGCTTTCCCACTGTGACTGTCTTCTTACATCCCTTTGCAGTCAGGTAATAGCTTTGGTATAAATTTAATCAGTATCTCAAGTTGTGATATCAGTTGGGGATAATGGCAAAGCTAGCCAGCCACCTTTCGTAAGATGTGGTATTTATTTAGAGCTACAAGCAATGGAGAGAAAATAAATGTTGAGTCAATAAGCAGTTCATGTGTGCTGGCTGTTGTTGCTACCTGTGCGGTCCTGTCGTGGGCATATGTGTAGGTAGTGCACTGTAGACAAAGAAAAGCTCATTCTCCACCTGGTCCAAGCCGAAAAAGAATACTTTGTGATACTTATGATATGAATGCATATACCAGTGCTGTGCAGGGTATGAGGCACAGTCTGTTTATCCTGGGCTAGACTCTTACCCTCCCTTGGTTACGCCTGGCTTACTCCTGCCCTGGAGCATTGACAAGGTTTACTTGGATCAACTTGCAAAGCACAAAACAAAGCCATCCCTTGATACTCAAGTTTGTCAGTTTGTCCTGGTTTTTTTTGAATCAGTAAGCATCTGCAACAGGGATGTCCATTAATTCAGGTTGTCTTTCGTGTTTAATTAACTTTCTTTGGTTCAGGATGTCTATTTCCCCTTGCAGGGGTAAGAATTCAGCAGTGCTGTCACTTCTGTAATTTATATTAATTAGCTTCTCTTTTTTTCCCCTCAGACTGCAGTTTCCACAGAGGATTAACTCTGAGCACAAGTACAGATGATTGTCATCCTTGAGATTCTCAGTATTAAAAAAAACCCACAAAAAACCCCAGTATCCAGAGTATAGAGACCTCTGGGTGTATTTGTCATGTACATGCACTTAAGACTCTGTTTTCTCTAATAAAAGTGATCTTAGGGTAATAGTGAGGTTTTAAATTTTTCTTTTTTTAACATATGCATGTTTTATTCACTGTACCTTTCAGTTACCGGATTGTTTGTGGTACACCATCCTTTTTGCAACCTACCTGTGTTTGCACGTGGGTTTTATTTTATACCCTCCTCAGATCTTCCAATCTGAAAATACACTGAAGTATTTGGAACTATTTTATAATTCAAGAAAATTCTGTACTGTCCTAGTTTACTTATGTATATTAATTTTACTAGTTGACAGTTGGATATAAAATAAGGTGGGAGGAAATAATGTTCAGTGTAAGTTGCTGTCTAGTAAATCCTGGAGTATTGTTACTAAACAACGGCAATACAAGAAATAGCCCAGAGACATGGCAAACCAGAAAGTTTTGGAGAGCTTCCTCTGATTGTTTTCTTTCAGGTAAAGGATTGACTGCAGATAGCTTATTTCCTCAGGATACCACAGACAAATCAGAAAACATCTCTAGTCTGCTGCAACTTCCAGTCTATACTTCTACGAGAAGGCTTTGCTTCCACTGGTTGGTTTTGAAAAGGTGTTGCCGTCACAGCTTGTCAATGTACAGGTGTCTCTGTTGAAGGCTCAGGGCAAGCCCCGCAGAGCAGGATTCCTACCGGCCCTCTCTCCCCCTCCCCCTTCCCTCCCAAGGGAGGATAAAAAAGGGGAATGAGGAAGAAAGTGCCTCACACCAAATTGGAAGTTAAGACTATGAACAAAATTTAACAGGTAACAGGGATAAGCAGGGAGAAGGAATATGAAGGGCAGAGGGATACACAAGCATATACCAAACCAGCTCTGGGATGGGGATGGATTGTGCAGAGCAGGTGGAGCCAGGCCTGGCTGCGCTGAGGGGTGGTCCCAGCGGCAGCACAGCCCACGGGAGAAAGAAAAAGAGAATGAAACCCCAACTTGCTGTCCTTTTATAGAGTGTGGCAGGGAAGGGGAGGGAATACCAGCTGCCCTCTGACCCCTCAGGGTCCTACAGTTATCACCTGTCCATCCCCCCTCAATTTGTTAACTCTTAAACCACAACAACAGGACTACGGTGAAAATATTGAGCTGAATCTGCTGAGTAAAAGCAAATAGAATCTGCTGGTCCTGAGTTTTAGAAAATTGAACAGTTGTGTTAGCAAAGAGAAGACTACAATTCTAAGGTGGTTGCTTTACAGAGGTCTGAAATAAGCTAACTTTATCACTCCACCTACTCATGTAATGTTTTCTTGCACCTCATTGTAGTTGGTGGGTAAGGGAACAGTTGCTGTTCTACATGAGGATACTGAGAGCATGTGTACAAGTTCCATATCTGGTCTGTGGTAGCCAGATGTTCATCAGTGAGGATGTTTTACTCAGTGTGTCTAAAAATGAGTGATAAAGATGCAGGTCAAAATCTTGGAACTGTATCTTCAGGAAAAACTCTACAAATCTTAATGGAGTTACTCTTAAGGCTAACTGAATAATCAGGATACTTGCATATAGATCTGAACTTTCGTAAAATGTAGATATTTGGGTTATTTTGTTGTCTGTTTTCCAAACAAAATCAGTGACACTGTCATCAGCAAAATACGGATCCTTGCTTGGCTTTTTAATAGAAAATGTCTATGAAGAATCCTGAAATTTAATTTAATTGTAAAGTTGATTCTACTGTTTCATAATGTGCAAATGAATTAGAAATGTACAATTCTGTTCATCTTCCTTGGGAATAAGAACAAATGTACCAGACTTGAAGATATTGAATAGCAGAGTCTGGAGGAGTTCCGTAGGAGTATACCTACTGCTTTGGAGGGAATCTATACGCCCCAAGTCCACTGTATTAATGCAGCATTGCTTTGTGTAGAGTCTTACATCCTAAGGTAAGTCTGCATTCCTGGCTATGTCATAATGATTTAGTTTAACAATGTTTAGGAATTTGCAAATTTCTTTACAAATTAGTAGAAAGAGAATCTGGTTTTGGACTGTAGCACGGTATTTTTTAGCCCTGTGGATCAGATCCTTGCCCCAGATATATGTGCTCAGAAGTCAAATAAAAGCTTATATCTAAGAGTAAAAGCGGTTGGTTTTTTTTAGTAAACACTACTACTTCTATTTCTGTCACTTCCACATTTCTGCACAGATGTAGGCATATTTCTGTTGCAGAGCTTTTGAGAAGAAACTTTCTACTTTAAAAATACTGATTACCCACAGCTTGCAGTGAGGAACTTAACCAAGATCAGAAGTATATTCAGGGTCATGGTACCTGCCTAGAACTGGGTCTAGGTTATGAGATAATTATGTAGCTAACTGAATGTGTAGGGCTGTATCTGCAGATAACTGAAGCTGTAATTAATAATGTGACGTTACTTATATAGAGGGTAACGTCATGTAGGAAACTACTGGTCTGCAGGACAAAAAAATACTCCCCCTAGATTATAAGACTTTTTGAAAAGAATACCTGATCAAACATAGCAGCATTCACCATTGAATTGAACTAATTATGTCCAAGTTTTCATCATATGCTATTCAATTCAGTCTTCTGAAGTACAGTGGTCTCACTCCTTTTCCCTTTCCTGCTATGCCTTATGTTTTCCATCCAAATGACCTCAAGAAAAAAAACAACAAAATAGCACTAGGATTGCTTTTGAATAATTTGTGCTGCTGTTTATGTTGATGAAAAAAAGTGAAATTTTTAGTCTCATGGCATTTATTCATACAGTATGCAGTCATTGCTTGCTTGTAATTAGACTGAAGTCCAAGTTCTAGAGACTTTACAGTTATTTTTGCA
Organism: Baryphthengus martii; assembly: GCA_013396935.1. NCBI lineage: Eukaryota > Metazoa > Chordata > Aves > Coraciiformes > Momotidae > Baryphthengus > Baryphthengus martii. The sequence continues at coordinate 23,029 of VWZK01012396.1, forward strand.
GTTAGGGGACTCTAATTTCTGTTATACTGTAAACAGATTGAACTAAGTAAGTTTAATTCTGCATAAGCTGTCTAGGATTAGAAATTGTATTTCGTTAGTCATGTGCTACGACCTTTGTGGATTGTGCTGAGATGTTGTATCTAGTGGGGCTTTGCTTGGCCAACTCTCAGGAAGTGATAGGTTGGAGTAGTTGTCTGTTAACACCATCTACATCCATTCTGGATAAACTTGTTGGAGTAACTTCTACTAAGATAGTATTTTTTAAATTCATTACTGTGGAGTTCCTTGCCACAGAATGCTGTAAGGATGTGAGCCCACACGGTTGTATAAAATGGTTGGACATATTCATGTGAAGAACATTCACCAAGGGCCACTTCTGGCTTCGAAGGTCCCTGCGTTGCAAATAGCAATTGCAGTTTTATCTGTTACTGGAAGGAGAAAAAAATTTGTTTTTGTTTAGCCACTTTAGCCTACCAAAACCAGCCCCCTGCCATGAATTGTACAACTCGTGGAGAACCGAATGAAAGCAAAATATACTTGTTTTGTTTGCTGTGCGTGTTCTGGTGCTGTTTTGTTTACTGTGTGTATTTTGCTGTTGAATACAACAGCTTCTCAAAGAAGCTGCAAAACGTTAGTTATCAAGGCTAACCTTACACTGAAGCCAATAGATACGGCACGTTAATGTGTGGCAAAACTAGTACAATTTGAAAAGAACTGGATGGGAAAATATGTGCAGATGTTCTTATTTGTAGTGATGGAAGGAACTGGTTGAACACAGTTCCCTAACCTACACAGAGCTGTCTCTAGCCGTATATATTCTTCAGATGTTTTGTTTAGATTAGCAATATAATGCTAATGGGGTGCAAGATGTGAAAATGAATCATTAACTTCTGTATTATTGTAGCAGAGGAAAGAGTAAAAAGGAATATTGGAAATAAATTTAAAATTAACATGATCTCGTTGCGAAAAATGAACTGGCTTTGCAGGAATCTGGTGTAGTTTAATTGTCAAAATGCTTTAAAAATAGATGATTGAAATGTAATATAGTTCAGGATAAACCTTTATACTTACCTCTAGAGAGTTTTGGTGCAGTTCTGTCTTAAGGGGTAACAAATTCAAAGCTGAACAGCTTGATTCCTGTTTGTTCTTCTTTGATCCTCCTGAACGCAAGCTCAGCCTCTTGAATATCAAGTGGTTCCATTACCAAATGTTTTTAGCTGCAAAGCATTCTAGCATTCTGTTTTGATGTGTCTGTCCAGCAGCTTAACCTGCTTCTTTCCGCGCACTCCAAAGACAGCCAGATGGTTCCATAACGTACGCCAATGCTCGGGCATAAAACTCAGTTTGGTAGCGCTCTACAGTTTCCCACTGACGGATCCCAGTGCAGTGTTTCCAGAATAGCGATTACTTCAGAGGAAGGCAGTTTGGCAGACTGTGTTTCAGGAAGGTGGTTATAGCTTTGTTGATATACATAAAATCGCAAGGCTGTTTTCCTCTTGGTTTTGTATGAGAAAACAGGTCAGTTAACCTTCTCTCTTAACAAAAATCCCACTCCACAAGTTCCCTGTTGCCCCCAGTCTTTAGCTGTGAACGGTTCCGGTGTTGGGGTTTAGCTGTTACTGTAGTGACAGAAGCACGTTTGGGTGAGTAGTGTGAACTCGGGTTAAAAGGTTCCAAATAGACGGTGTTACTGCAGAGTTGATGTCTAGCGCTCGGTACTTGGGTAAGGCAGATGGGAAAAGGCTGGTTATAGTGACTGAGCCATTCAAGTCAACGAGCAAGCCAGTACTACGGTTTTCATCATGGGAGACGGGATTTTTCCAAGCAACTCTGCTTCGACAGCATATTGGGAACACTGGGCGCTGAAATACTGTTTGTGAGTTACAACATTAATATTTTTCTTAATCAAAATATTCCTTCTCCTCCCTCCTTTAATAAAATACTTTCTTCCTGCCTTTAAACAGTTGAAATTTAAAGTGCATTGGACACCTTTTGGAGGCTGTTACAAATAGGCAATAATAATAAAATGGATATGGTCTAGATGTATTGGGCAACACCCACTGAAGTATGGAGTATGTTTGCAACTTGGCCTTTCTGAGTTCTTGTGCATCTATCTGCCTAAGAAATGGGGAAGATGACATTTGTAATGTATGAGTGAGAAAGCTGATTTAACAAAATTATGCAATGTATTTTTTTTTTTTTGTTACCTCTATGAAAAGGTGGTTTGTGTTGCGTGATGTTTAACTGTAAAGCTTAAAATAAGAAAAAAACCCTCAACTTTTCTAACTTCTGATGGGACCTTGCTGATCTGGTATCAAAGGCAAGCAAACAGACCAAAATGGAGCTTGTCTCTGGGATTGCTCATATTCTCAGTGTGCCTACTGCTTTCTCTTCACTTCCCCATCTAAGCATAAAGCAAATATAAAAACATTTCCATGAATCTTAGTCATCTTTATCAAGTGAATGTCTGAAAAGCACCAGTACTTCAGTAATATAGTGCTCCTGAGAGCTGGGAGAATCAATAATAATAATAAAATACTTCTTTAAATGACAATAGAACTTTTTGGGCAGTTCCAAAATACGTTATACCTTTTTTTTTTATCTATACAGACAGAATAATGACAAAATACCCTGTATTGTTAAAACCTGCTCATCATGGATGTTTTTATTCTGATCTTCTATTGTTTAGGGTGGTTTTTTTCACAATGAAAGATTTAGGTTTGGGCCTTTTTGTGATCATCAGCTAATGACTTCCGATACATCCTCTGAAGGAATAAATTGGCAGAATTTAGACCATTGTAACTTGAACTTGCAAATCTAAGTGATTTACAGAGCGTGGATTCTAATCACAGATTGCATCAGTTTATACTAGTGCTTTAGAACACTGGAGGGAAGAAATGAAATTCTTACAGGGCAAACATTTTGGGGCAGGGGGAGCTGACAGATTCCTGGTACCTGAATGGAGCGAGGCAAGTATCTGAAGAAACTCTACTACGGGTATATCATAAAGTACCTAAGGTGGAAGTGTGAAGAGGCACAGAACTTGAAACACATCTGAAAGGCCTATCCCTATGAGCTTCTTTAGATACCCCAAATGGGGATTTTGAGAAATAATAAGCACTCAGCAGTTGCCACTGACAGCACCCAGTAGCTCTCATTCCAAATTGGAAAGTCAAGGTATGTTCTGCTTTGAGAACTACCTGTGAGTTTACTAGCCTAATTTTAGTTGTAACTTAATTTTTAACAGATTCTGTTGAACTGATTTTTACTGTGTGGATTTGTAATTAGAAGGTCATTTATTGACTGAGCACAAGCTGCCAGCTCTGAAATGGTTACTGAAAAGGTTTATTTTTGTGTTTTTAATACAGAACATAAGGTAGACCAATAGCAGCGATGTGAATGGAATCTGCGCACCTTTTGTTTGTCACAGTTTTACAATACTGTGGTATAACTACCAAGGACAGGGCTTTTTCAGTAGGCAATGCTGCAGTGTAGTATATTTAGAATTGAATTTATGAGAAGGAAAGGTAATTTTGTAGTATCTTAAGAAGTTATTTTATTCTAATTTGGCATGTTTTAGGAAAGGAATATTGATTCTTGACATCTGATGTGAAAAAACTACCTCTCCTTTGAGGACTTCTGGACATGTCCAGAATTCCTAAATTCTGTGGTTTAAATCTGTTGCGTGAAGTGTGTGTGCGCAAGGGGGCCTTTCTTTTACTAAATTCACCCCTGCCATTCTAGATGGTCCTCGGAGATTAGAGGGGCAAGGGGCGGCTGGACTGACCTCTCAATAGGAACGCCAATTACGATGTGTTGCTGTAGGTCCGACTCCAGACCACACTTAGGTCCAGTTAGTAGTCAGGTTCACAAATAGCTTATTCACTGTGTCTGTAGGTCCAACACCAAATTCACGGACAGCCTGGATGCTGTAGGTATGGTTCCCTGAAATGGAGCAGCTGGATGTGCAAATAGGACAGTTTTCCCATGTTTATAGGTACAAGCCCAGATGCACGGACAGTCTGTTATGCTGTTGGTCCAGTTGCATTCGCTAGAAGCAATCGGATTCATGAATAACACCATTTATTTATGCTTGCAACAGACACAGATTCTTTAAGATTGCTGGTGATATACGCACTAAGCTGCAGAAATCATTATCTAGCTCAAAATGTAAGTAATTTCCTGGGGTAAAACAAACAGACAGACACTCAGCATAGGCAAGGCACATGTCTTACCAAAATGTGTCCCGGCAGGGGGGGTGGCAAGGAGGACAAACCCGTCAGTCTATCCCTAGGATTTGGTGTCGAATTTTTGTCCCACACTCAGGTCCGAAATAGGACCAACATTTATACTTCCATTTCCTATTAATGTGCAGAGTTTTCCATCACTGTGTAAAGCGTGGGGATGTGACCGTAGGCAAACCCTTAAATGTGCTTATCAGATGCACAGAACATCTCTTGATGAGCTTTCCAGCCTTGAGCTCTTCTGCTGGGAACAGTTAACTAAGGAGATAAGCTGGAGAATGGGGGTCTGGACCACACCCAGTCTCACTCCACATTCAATGTCAGCACAACACGGACCATGGGATCTCCACCCCACCTTGGTGTCTGCTTTGGACACTAGATGCTTATCAACAGTGATGAGTTTCGATGGTTTGTGCTTTCTGCTTCCAAATGCTTTGTGCTTTCCGATTCCAACACAATCTCGGTCTTTTAAAATTTATTTAATGAACTTTTCATCAGTAAGTATACTTACTGATATTAAATGAGCACTAAAATTTTGATTGGTCTGCTTTATGAGAGATCTACCAGGAACCATAGGCTGGAGTACAGAGGATAGGTGTAAGCGTCGTCATCTTTTTGTCGTCAGAGTATTGCAGAGCACAGTCATAAAAGAAAAATCTTGTAGTATGTGCCTATGCAGTATAACTGCACTCTAAAAGCTGTACTGGTCCAACTCAGACTAAAGACTGTCTTTTATATGCATTTAGTGGAATAGAATGTAGAAGTAGTAGAACAGAGTAAATGTTCTGATTTCTTTATACGCTGTAATAATAAGCAAGAGGATCAGTTCTCATTCTGAAACCAGGGAAGTGTGATATGAAAATCAAGATTAGATTTGAAATCTTCTCATTTACAGCATTGTTTCTACTGATACGCAATTAGTTTCCAAGGCTTTATTACTTCTTCTAGTATTTTAGGAAGTATTAAAGGTGACGCTTTGTGTATTTAATGAAACAAGTGATTTTTTTCACCTTTTCGCAGACCTTGACTTTCAATAAGCAAACTAGTTGCTGAGATACTTAAAGGAGCGATCAGCGGCGGGAGCAAATTCTTACTGCTGTTGATAATGGAAGTTTCTGGACACTTACAATGATGACTTCTATCTTACCACGAAGCAATCAATGAATATGGTGTTCGGTAATACTTTTAATGGTTTATGAATACGAAAATCTCTATGCGTTTCTTGTTAGATAAATGAGGGCAAAATTATTTATCATTTGTGTTCCTAAAACTACCCTTGAGATACCTTTCGTATCAGATGCAGATATACAATGCTTGCAATATCAGTAATGAGGCATTAAGAAGAAAAGTAATTTCCCCGTTACTGTGCTATTGCATTATCTTTAATGTTGCACAGAAATTTTTGGAGCTGACAGCCAAATACGATTTCGGGGATAACAACGAATGACTCCCTACAAGCAGGCTTGATTTTTCATTATAGCTTAACAAAATAGTAGGCACAACGATGCTGGATGTGTGGCGAAACAGGGTTGTGACTAATACGTTCTGAGAAGCAAATATGCAAGATTTTACAGTGCAGAAAATTAACAACCTGTCAAGCAAGAATACCAACTGCCTCGTGCTCTGGTCACCTGTCTCAGAATATTGCTCTGATCCGCTTGAATGTTACTTTTCTCTACCAAGAGCTTTGACGTGTGATCATCCTGGCTCCCTCTCCTTATTCACTACTTGCTTTCACTGTATCTGTGTTAATATTCCTTGACCATCTAGAACCGAATTTATATAGCTGAAAAATAATCTGTGTGCAAAACAGATGGTGGCCATGGGTGGAACCCACCGGTGTTTCCAGAAGACCATTTATCAGTGACATTTAATAGACTGGTTTTTACTGGATTAAGCAGAGATATAGTCTCTCTTGAAAACTGAGTAGGCCTCCAATGAAACCTTGCTTCATGGTCCTTTTAAACTTTTCCTAAGTGTGGAAATAAGATGTGATTGCTTTCTTTATTCTGGTACATCCCATTCATTCAAACAAAACATTTAAAAATAGTTCATAAACTGCCTTTTGATATGTAGCTTGTCTGTGTGAAGTGGCTAATTATTTCCCCTAACGATATGATTTAATGGTTTAATGTAAAATATTAATCTCCTGCCATAAAAAGATTTCTCACCCCCACTCAGGGCTCTTGGTTGACTTTTATGAACTAAAGTAAAAAATACATTCATGTGGGATGTCAACAGAAGCAGCTGTCACTGATTTCTCATTTGCATCTTTTAATGACTAAGCTGATTTCCTTATCAGACATCATCTTTCATGTGTATAAAATCCTGGAATCTCCACATTTTGAGTAGTTCTAGAGTCAAATAACAAGATTTTAAGCACCTGTAAACTGTTTGAGGGCTGAGGCAGATAACGAAGGCATCCTGATTTCAGTTGCCTGTGAACTTTCTCTGCAGCCCAGCTGTAGTTGGGCAGACCAGAGGACCTAGTGCACATTTTCTTTCCTGGCTGTGTAGCATATAGTGGATAAAAGTGTGCTTTAAAAAAAAGCAACTTCTCCAAGTGTCCCAGTCATTAGCAGAAGAGCTACAAGCTGAATGAAAATACAGACTGCCATTTTGTTTTGGATGAGTCCTTACTGGAACAGGCAGAGTTGCAGGAGGGCATGTTTGAATAAAAAGACAATATTGATAGTTATCTCTAAATTAGACCTGTTTGCACATTTTTACTCAGAGCTGGCTCATGACAGCTTAGTAATATTTGTGGAAAGCAATGCCTAACTAAAAATGTTGTGTAAATTAACAAAAGGAAATACCACTTAGAGATCTGTAAAGGATTATCTGTTCCATGCAGTCGTCAGGGTCATTGACTCTCAGTGAAGTAAAAAGATAGATAAACCAAGATGTGGAAATAATAAGTGACTAATTTACATTTACTTTCTTTAACCTGTCCACTACACAGAGATATTTCTTGCATATTTTTGTGAGTACAGTGTGGTACTTGATGTACAATTCTATCCATTTTAGTACTGCAGGATTTACAACTCATTTTCCACGTTACTCTTCTTCAGAATGTGTTGTTTAAGCTGTGCAAAGTGTATCGTCCGTATGGGGTAACAAGCTTTGTAACGGCATTGTAAGGTTATAGGTAAGGGTCGCTTCATTCATTATTTTAAGCTGATGTCAGCCTATTGCCATTTAAAGTGTCTGTCTTAAAGATTGACTCTCATTTGCCGAGTCACAATGTTGCTGTTACAGGTTTTGAAGATACTAGCCCTCCTGTCAACTTGAAACAGCTGGGAGTCTGTGATCTTGGCAGTGAATTTGGGTTTGTGCCTATCCTATTTTCCCAGTTCTTTTAAGGACAAATGAGTGTCTCATTACTGGAAAGAGCAACTTGACACCTGGCTCCATTTATATTACAAATCTGGCCACCTGAGTCTTATACATGTGATTTCTTGAGGACACTACACAGCAGCATCATTCAAAGTCACCCACAACTGATGTTTCTATTCTTCGTATAATAGAACTGTCGGCTGGAAGGCTTGTAAGTTCAGGAAGAGGGTTAACAGGTATAGTTAAAACTAGATGTAGACGGCAACGTACGCTTCCATCACCCGAGAAAGCCCAACATGTCATTTTTCTCTGAGCACTAAATGAATTAAATATACATCTGAAAGTCTGTGGGATCTGTTAACAGCGAAAAATATGTGAAGAGGCTTCCATGGGCCTTTCACATTATTTTTTTTTTTTTTTTTTTGCAAGTATTT